>CM039679.1:19235843-19593343 GCA_022537955.1 Schmidtea mediterranea
CCAAAAAAAAGAGAGAGATGGTGAGTCAGATAAAGAAGACCACCACGATAAATGCGAACAGGGGATGATAACATATATATGATGGAAGCGAGGAATTAGTATAGAGTATGCAGAATATGAGTGTATTTATTTTTAGGAATCGATGTCAAGCAAGCATCCAAGTCAAGTGCAAAGCAAAGCAAGGAAACTATTTCAGAGAAACGACAAAGCAAAGTGATAAAAGGAATTGAATAAACGGAGCAGAAAAGTATTTTGGAATAAACGTCAGAGTAGTTACAGCAGCATAAGCAACCAGAAAGTGTTCAAAGCAACCAAGAACAAGAGAAGAGAAACCAGTCAAACAGACGAATAACCGTAAACATTGATAGCATCAGCAACCACACGAGAAGCAAAAGCCAAGAGAATAGAGAAAAAAGTTTATTAAAAGCGGAAGAAAAGAAAAAAGTTCGCACAGTAGAAAGCTAATCTAAAATACAACTGCAACCGAACCGGCATAAAGCGGGCAACAGATAGCGGATGAGATTTTGCATTTATAGCAGCGATAAACGAAATTTACGTAATATCGAAAAGCCAGTTTGAAACGATGAATCAGTAAGACGAAGCAGATCTGGACAACAATCCAAACATACGATCTTCATAAACTCTTGCAATTCCGATGCAAATGCAATGTAAATAAACACATGTGATGAAAGGAGCTCAGGAAAAGTTTAGAGAGAACCGTTTGACGGTACTCACAATGGATACATTTATAAAGGAATTCGAAGTGTATTAAATACTTCCACGCGACAAGATCAAAAAGTAAAAGAGCGACTACCCTTGTCTTTGAAAGGTGAACGCACAAGATTTATTAGTAGAGGGAAGCAAAGACGATACGAAATGGACATACGTGGACAGAGATTAAAGAGTTCAAAATCAAATATTCGGGATAGGAGAAAAAGGGGAATAGAAGATAGTTGGCTTCCTACTCGAAACCACAGACGAAGAATGAATCAAATGCAGTGTAGCATGTGAATTAAAGAAACGGTGTAAAAAGCCTTCGGAGAACATGATTTGCCCGAAGCTAAATGGTAGACGTCTTCATAAGAGGTATCAAAGAAGGGCGGACGATACGACCAACCTTGATGCTTGGCAAGCAAAATTAGATAAAGCAGTAGCAATTCGCAAACAGATGTGAGCCGATCGGGATGGGATTCAAGTGGCAGTCTTGCCACGGAACACAAATCGACATCAATGCAAAAATCAAACAACAATACCAATCAGCATGAATCAATCTTCCAAGAGCACAGCAGATGTCAAGGCCACCAATGCAACGAGGAATCCGGAGGATAGAGTAATACCCAAGTAAGTATAATAATAATTTCAGGAACAATGCCAAATACAATGAACAGATGCTCCCATATTCAAAGAAAGGACATCGGTCAGTCAGAATGTGTTTCCGAAATTACACTTGCAACAATGGTGGTAACGAGGCAACTGGAGAAATATGTAGACACCTATAACAAAGCATGTTACAATTGTGACAACAAGGATTCGCAAGGCAAATGTAACATAAGAAGAGGAAAAACCAATGATAGACTTAAATACCTCTATGGAAATCCACAAATTAACTGTGATGCAAGATAGACAGGCTACGAGAAAGCACTAACAACGAAGCCCATGGAATTAAAGGAGATGATGCCACACAATGCCCACAATACGAACAACAACGAAATAACGTAATGAAGAAGCAATGAAGAGATGCAAGCGAGAACTAAAAATCAAGGAGCAACAAAAGCGAAGGCAGACAAACGAGGAGCCAGAATCCAGCAAGATGGGAAATCGAAAACAAACCGCGAAAAGAATTAGTATGATAGAATGGAAGTTCCAGATGAAACTGCACACTGCGGAGCAGTGTGTTGAGAACGAAGGGGGAGGAAATATGGATAACGGTGATACACGAAAAACAGTTGCATTTCAAATACGATGGAGAAAACTAGAGGCTATCAAAGAATTCCAGAGGAGGAAACAAAGACGTGCGCAGTTAAAGAGAACGATAATGGGAAACCGAATGACCCGAACTAAAGAGATAAACAACAGAAATGATGATAACGGAGGATCGAAACAAGGAAAATTAGTGTACGAATAGATGACTGAATAGAACTTATGCACCAAAAGACAGAGAGTCGCACTCGAGAAAATAAAGCCAAGAGGCGAAGCTTAGAACAAGAGGAGGATCATTAGAAAAAAGAAGCAAAGCTCTGAAACAAGAGAACAGCGGAACTTAAAGAAGGCACAATATTAAAATAGACGAGCGTTAGAACTCTAAATCAAGACAAGCACTAATCAAAAATAGAAGCGATGGCAAAGAAAGTGCTATCGCAAGAAACGAAAGAGCCAAATCGAGAGATGAATCGGAAAGCATCACGTCGACAAGGAAAAAAAAAGATCAGAACCAATAATAACAAAAAGCGATCCAGAGGAACTACTGCTACAAAAAATAGAAAACAGAACAGAAAGAAAAGCCCACGGGAGGAAACTAATCGAGACTAGAAATAATAGGAGATATGGTTCCAAAAAAGGACCAACAAGGATAGGAAAGAGAAGGAACAATACATAGATATGGTGAGACAATATAAGAGCGATCAACCAGAGCGCAAAGATGAAAGCGAAAATAAGCAGTCTGGGTGAGAAAATATTTCAATATGCGTAGAAATAAACGCATACATAGATGAAATCAAAATCCGAGATAGAAAAATGGAAACGAACGTCCAAGAGAAGATGAAACCGAATATTAAAAGAAATCACGATGGTAGAGAAGTAGATCGAAATCAAATGTTCCTAAACCTCAGGAGAACAACCGCAACAGAGAATAATGAAATATGCGAAAGATATCAACAGGATATGGTACATTTACGGCATCATTGGAAAGATATGAATAAAAAAGTACCAAGAGAACTGAAAAATATGACTAGAGAAGAATACAGGTATCTATTGATTTTCCAGAGATACCCAGAAAAACCAAGAAATAATTAGCAAACTCAAGGCGAAGCACAAAACGAAATGTATGATTGGGTAAGTGAAAACGCTAGACCCTCAAAATAAACCCTTATGATTACAAGGAGGAAATAAAGCGAGATATAGCAGCTCGCGGATGCCCTAAATGGCAAGAAGGATAATTGGTAACAGTTAAAAAAAATGAGAAGCCGAGAAGACACAGAAATAGTGGCAAGAGAAAATTCAAGATATGTGTATACAAAGAAATAAAACCTGGATTAGAAAAGAGAGACAAAAGATAATGAGACAAAACGCAGATAAATGACAGAAAGAGCAATAGACAGGCTAAAAATATATAATCGATTATATTCCGAGACGATTTCACTGAAAATATTCTGTAGAAGCTGGTACGAGACACAGACATTATGAGATTTGACAACGAGAGAACAGACATGAGTTTGATGAGCCAAATATGGAGAAAGCAACAAGAGATGATGAGGGGAATGAACCAATAAAGATAAGCATAAAGCTGCCAATGCAGGAAATAAAGAATCTTGGCTAGATCCGTTGCAATGCAGAATTACGAGGATAAACCGAGAAATTTAACAAGCGCATATAATCGAAACGTAGTGACGACGGAATGTGAAGACGGTGGCAATAATGTAACACGACGACAAATAAGTCCGCGAGACGAACCCCGATATACGAATAGGTATACTGGGAGACGACAAAACATTATACATAGCCTGGATTAACAGAGAGACAAAATACAACAAAAGAGAACAAAGATCAAGAATTTCAAGAGGAATGAAAAAAAAATGGATAAAATACTAACATCTCCAGTGTATGAGAACAGATGGCGAAAAAGCAACAAAATTACAAACCGTAGACGACCGAGATGCACAACACCATGGAAAAAGGTGTATGATGAAAAGACAAAAGAGTGCAAATGGAAATGAGCGAAACCGGACAAAACTGAGAAATACCTACCAGGAAAGCGCCAAAGAGCAGCCATGAAACACCTTGGAACTGATTATGAGAGCCATATGAAATTACCAGAGGAAAGGATACAACGGAACTGGAGATGCGCAGCCGAAGAAGACGAGGAAATAAACGATAGTAGCTCGACTGAGCCCATAACACAAATAGGAAATAGGTGGAATGGGCTGAAACAGTAAAATCGGCCTGAGAAGAAAAAGTCATCGGTATCACAAGTCATCAATTCTATACAGAAATCGGAGGATACCGGATGAAATTGAGAGTATACCCAAACGGAGATGGGGTAGGAAAAGGGAAATATCTATCAGTGTATTTTCTTATTAGCAAGAGGCAGATATGACGGCAAGCTAGAATGGCCATTCAATCGAAAGGTCAAATTTCAATCGCCAAACCCGGAAATGGGAAGAGGCACGGCGAAAAATGGGAGTTAGACCCAGATCTAGGAAAGCCAAAAGCCAAAATCCATTCTTGAAAATGTGCGGAGAGACCACAATGTCTTGAAAAATAGTCCACTGCAATTCGTAAAGATGAACGATATATATAGATCGAAGCAAACAGAAGAGAAATGAATTACGAATCCACAAGAAACAAGCGAGACGCGATCAGTGTACTCGAAAAACGAATTCCAGGAATAAAATACTTGCCCACAGATATAGACGATCCTGTGGAGGAAGGATTAACACGATTAACGGAAACGCAAAAATGTAGAGAGTTAGCAGCGATAACTAAGAAGCCGACAAAGATCAAAGACAACTGTAACAGATTAGCAATTGGATAATCCGATTCTTGTGAAGTACAAGAATCTGCGAATAGTAGTAAAGGAAATTAAGAGTAACGGAAAATGTATGCGTGGGTACACAGAGCATTTCGATGAAATAATCCGAAAAGGGAAACACACCTGAATTGGGCAGCGAAGCGATAAGAAGTATACGTTTAAAAAATTCATGACGCCAGATTCGAACATCGAAAGAGAATTTATATATGGCCAATGTGAGTTGAAGTGAAGAAAGAGAATAAACCGGTATGAACGCCATTTCATTTACAATACCAAGGACGACATTGGACGACGATCTTCGAAATCGGAGTTACGCAAATGCAATTGGATTAATAAAATGTATTGACAGTAGCAAATTCGCTGGGTAGAGACTCAATAAAAGAGAAATAAAAAATGAAAACGCCAATAGGCACGACAAGAGATGTCGTAAACACACAGAAAGTTCCACCTGCAGCAATGAAGTAAACGTCCATCAAGACAGGAGATGAAGAGATATAAATGATCTAAACGATATGTTGGACGAGGATAACAACCCGGAGAATACCGGAATCAAGAGATTTGTTCATGACGGAAGATGAAAACGATCTGATAACAGATGAACCTAGACGACTACGTCATGTGGTCAAAGACAACCAGCGGAAATTATAGGAGGCCGATACGAGAGGAAAATAAATAAAAAGAAGAAGACGCCGAAACTCAACAGGAGATGATGGGACATGGGATTATGACGAGGAGCGAACAACATCCAGAGAAACAACAGACCGACAACCCAAACGAAAAGAAACAGGTACGGCAATTGGAAAAGAAATCCAGGAGGAGCCCAAAAATTGATAACCATCCAGAAAGGAAAACTAAAGAACAGATGCAGATGGATACTTGAAACGAAATTGAACCAGCAGTCAAGTGACAAGAGTTTACAGGGAAAACTGAAAGGCCAAGAACAAGGAGCAAAATGGATCAACAATTGATAAGATATGCTGGGATTAGAAACCCAGAAGAAAAAGAAATTTTAAAACTCAATATATCGGAACAGAAGCGAACACCAGCTTGACAGCAATAAAGCCATACAAAAATAAAATCATGGACAACAAGGTAGACCCACAACTAAAGATACCAGAGGAGCTCTGCGGATAATAAATCACTTAACGGTAAACGATCTGCAATGACCCTAAACAGATATTTGGTAAGAATGGCTAATCTGATGTACAATTACGATAGTGATATCCAGGAAGCGAACTCCAAGATAACAATCCTAAGCGATATGAATGTTGCATAACAGACATTATCAGGAAGGTATCGAACATTCCATGCCTGCCTCAGGTGGATGCAAGCTTATAAGAACTTGGTAAGTCAAGAGAGCAAACCGAGATGATCAACAAGTGAAGAGAGTTATTAACGAAGTTCGAACAAACGATAAGCAAGCGATCCAAAAACACTAGAAAAGCGGGATGAATACGAAACAACACAATACTCATATGGATGAGTGCGTGAAGGGTAGAACGTTTGTATAATGATTGTGACAAAATAAAGATTGGTGATAAATACTCATAAAGAAACGGAAGAGTGCAGAAGCTGCAAACCCGGTAACTACAGACAACGGCAACAAGCAGTAATCGTATAAGTAACAGGAGTAGACTTTATAAAAAGGAAATCAAGGAATGTTCAGTAACAAGGAAAATTGTTAGCCTTGCTTGCGGACATCAGCTTACACTCAACAATAAACTAGACTGAACGAGAACAATAGTAGTATCTGATAAGCGGAGCGAATGTGAAGAAGGATTCACGACAGGACGCATTCAATAGCTGGAAGAGTGAATGTAGCAGCCGAGGAAGAAAGAAAAAACTACACGAGTATACCGCTGCCGGGAAGAGAATAAGGGTGAGACGGGAACATGTCAGGGCGTAGTCCACCCTATTGAATCATTAGTCACAAGGAGTGTATGTATTGAAAGCTTAAGTAAGTTGGAGAAATATAAAGGCTATTTCGTCCAAGAACACGCAAGAAATGAAAAAGTAACCCAATGTCTAGCAACAGATGATCGAGCAATACTTGGAATGTCAACGATCGTATATCACGCCATACCAAACTGTAACTCACTTGATGAAGAGCGGCAATATTGATGAATGCAAAGGACAAGTGCACAGAGAAACGAACTAACAACAAAACAAAGTGCATTAATGAACCGGAGAACCGAAGTAATCGGATAAACCAACGATAACCACAACTATCGATTCGGAGGTACCAGCAACGGTAGTAAATATAACTGATACACAATGGAATGAGTATTTTAAAAGGACAATGGTGAGCAAATGTTGACGAAATGTAGCCAGTTACAATTATAAAGGAATATTCTATCGCGAACAGCATACAAACGCCAAAGCGCAACTAGACCCCAAAGATGTAAAATTATATCTGTAATAATAACAGATGGATTTCTTATTAATAAAGGGATGGCATGCACAAGAAAATAGTACTAACATTGTAAAAATGATGTGTATCTGACAGGAGAAATATGAAAAACAAATTGGCAATGCAATCACGCAGTCAGTATCTGCACATTCCATTATTCCCATCCAAGAGGATATTTGGAGAACGTGGAGAAGTTATGTATAGTCAAATGCAAAAGACATTGCGAAACTGCCAGTATAATCAACAATTCCGAGAGATAATGTATAACGAATTAGAATATGCACTAAAGGAACAAATCAGATCCTTAGCCAGTGACAAGGATGATAACCGAGGAAATTCGTACCTAATATGTTCAGTCTTGTAGTTAATGATATGGACCATTTATTCGAAGATAAGAGTGGAAGTTGGTTTACTGTCAACTCGAGTAATGGAGCGCCAGCCAAAAATATTTTGGACTTACAGAATGCCAGCGAAGCAGAATGCAAACATCTGATATATCACATGAGGAAATATACGAACAAGAGATGTGGAAGAGGCCAGAGACTCTACATATTCTCAGCACAAAGGCAAGCAATACTATCAATTTGTGACAATAACGGAGGTAACAACTATGGAGAGAAGCCAACTACGAATTGTTACTATCACGAGACCATTTCAAACATGCAACAGCAAATATGATGAAAGCCAGTGGAAAATTCTTAATCTATCGGATCAGATGAGTGGAGGAACTTTAGGAATAATTCTCAATCAGTTCAAATTGTAAGAGTAATCATATACAAATAATGTTAGCATGTTTTCGATATTTATAAAGAGAGAGACAAGATCAACTGGAAATGGAATGGATTTTACCGTTTTTAGCAGAAGACCTAAATAGGTATTACATGGACATTCAAAGGCTATTACAAGATAAAGAGATTAGTAGGAATTTCTAATCGAAAATGAACGGTCCGAGAATGAAGTTGCGGAAATTAAAGCGAAATGAGATAGAAGCTGAGAACAACAGAATGAAGCGACAAAAAAGAGCAACTGGAAACGGATGGATAAATTTAGAGAGATAGTAGTATAACAGCGACAATGATGAGACCAAGGAGGAACAGATGCTAACTCGAGAACAACTAACAATGGAAACATCGAAAGACAAAAGAACAAAGTGAACATTAAAATCCACCACCAGTAGATATGTCTAAAGAGAGCATAATAGTAGAGAGAAGCACGGTAGAGAGACAGGTACCGGATACCAAGCCCATAACAAGATTACGAACTATTACCAGTACATACGTAACAAAATTGGGCAGACTAGTGACAAGAACAGCCAAAAGATAAGCAGGTGTGGCTCAGGATCCGAAACTCGAATATAGCTGATGTTTCAAACACTAGTGCACCTAAAGTAGCCGCATAGAAATAAATGGGTAGACATAAAAGGCAATGAATCCGATACGGAGAAACATCTCAGAATTAAAAATGATAAAATACCGGAAATTGTGGCCATCGTATAGAGAGCTACATGTGATGTGATAACGTGCAGCAAAGAATCGTAGCAGTCATCGGGGAAAACTGGCTCGATTGAATATAAAATGTAAAAATCAATACGTTTTGGCAGTCATCAGGAATTGAGTGCAGACTGTATAATTGGAACAAGATCTCATGCAGATATTATTAAAAGAGATAATAATAGATCAGGATCATGGAGCTGGAGAGCAAACGCCGGCGAATATGTTGCTGAAATCAGAAGTGAGATCCGGAGAAAATAGTGTGCAGGGCGCACACAATGATGTCTATGGTAAAGTGAACTGCGGAAAGCCTAAGGAGAGAGATTTTGAGCCTAATCACAAATTTGAGAAAGAGAGAACTCGCCATTTAGCCCGAGAAATAGCTGTATGTAATACGCAACAGTGAAATTCCAATCAACATTACAACTTTCGATGAGGAAGACAAAGTATCTATGAAACGAACGATTGGAAACGTAACACGAGATGGATATCGAACTCCACCAGCATAAACTGAAGGAACTTGAGGAAGAATTATGGACAATCGAGCAGTCAGCTAACTAAACGAAACGAGAAGGAAAACAAAAAACTGCTCCGGATTTAAAGATATATTGTGCAGCATCTACTAGATCTCGTACAAGCGATGTAACGCAACATAGATACATTACAGACGAATACGCCATACATACGCATCGATTGGCAGAACTCAGAATCGTAGCAGAAAAAGAAGTTCAACAGATGTTAGACGCAGGAGTAATCGAACCAAGTTGCTCGCCAGGCAGTTCCAGTGCATCGTAAAAGAAGAAAGACGAGTAACCACGTTCTGTATTAGGTATCGACGACTAACGCGGTAGACAAAACGAGATACACCGTTACCGGATATAGCGAAGTTCCAAATGTTACCCGTGGAGCACTTATTTTATTACATGCTAGACTTAAAAAGTGGTTTTGGCAACTAAAGTCAAAGAGGAGGAAAGAGAAAAACTGCTTTACTATCCGGAAAGATTTATAACCAATTCAAGGAATGCCTTTTGGACTAACAACGCACCAGCTTATTCAGAGGATGTTTGACTTCGTAACTCGACGGTTAAACAATGTATGTATAATTGGATGATTGTTATGATTTAGCACTTCGAGCAACTTAAAGGATAGTCGTAATTATTGTTCGAACTGAGACAATGGATGTAAGTTGAAACATCTAAATGCGATGGGCAAAGAAAAGTCACCTTCTTAGGACACATCGTGTCAGCAAAAGGCAAAGAACCAGATCCAAGAAACATCGAAAAGATAAAGATATTGCTTGCAAAGACAGTCACACAAGTGGCAGAATCTAGGCTTATGTCGGTATTATCGAAAGTTCAATCAAGAGTTACGCAACCAGCGCGAAACCATACAAGTTTCCCAAAAAAGATACCCGTTTATATGGAGAGGAACAACAAACACCTTTGAAACACTCAGAGATAAACTGATATCAGCACCAATACTCGTACACCCAGATTTCAAGAAACCGTTTTGTTAGCAACAGAGCAAAGTGTAAATGATCTGGGCTCTAGAAATGGGATGAAACAGAAAAGAGACGAGTTATTGGATATTATAGTCGAACATTCAAGAAACATGAAAAAAACTTCGTGCGACTGAAAGAGAAGCATTAGCAATAATCAAGCGTACACCACTGTCAATATTTTGCTAAGGGTCACGAGTAATATCACTAAGACATCAGAATTGGTATTGGTTGGGACAACACAAAGAAGCTGCGAGCAGATTGAATGAGATGGGCAATGCAAGTTGCAAGAATACTCACGTGATCTAAAGTTTAAATCAGTGAAAAGCGAACGCAACGCAGATTGCAATGTCAAGTATTGTATTTGAGGAATTATGGATCAATGTTAAGACGCAATGCCATGATATCGCAGAGGATATCGATTTTATCAAGAGATGATAAAATGAGCAGAAGAAACGAAGAGCTAAAAACAATAAACGAATTCATAGAACGAACGATATGACATCTTCGACAACAACAGTAATTAAAGAGCACATGGAAAACAGCAGACACCGATATACCATGGGAAATAGGGATGGTTACTATTAAGGAATGGGAAAAAACGACCTCATGTGTTTACCAAAAGCAGACGAAAAGAGGTATTGGATGCAATATAACGATGGAAAAAGAACTTGAGGAACATTCAAGCAAAAAAGACAGAAGAAGATGCGTCAAAATATTATTGCCAAATATCGAGAGGACGTAAGATGGATAAAGAATGTGTCTGAATATGTGCACCAGAAAAAGCACGGGAAGTAAATTTGAAAGCACCGCTAAAACATGCCAATTCCACAAACCATGACTAATGATCGCAATATGTAGTAGGACCATTAAGAAACACGATGAAAATATTTACATAGTTGGTAGTGACCGATTATTTATCGAAATCCGGAGCATCGCATACAGAAAAAAGCAGAACATGGAGAATCCAGTAGAGGAAATATGCTGTAATACGGAACACAAACGAATCCTGACTGATGCACAGGAACCAAACTTTATGAGTGCGAAATTAAATAGAGGAAGTAACGAATTAACTTAGAATCGCGAAGCTGAGAAATCCCCGAACCACGCGAACACTGGTCAAAGCCGAACATTCAATGGCGCTATAATAGAAATGAATGTGAATTTATGTAAGCAGGACACCAAAAAGATTGATGAGACATAAATCTATGCTTATGGCTTTAGAGAATTTCAAGTCACTCAGCAAACAAAAATGTGAGGTCCATTACATAATGTACGGCAGAGAAGTATATGCCGATAGACCTATGAATATAAACCACCAATATCGCAGATAATGGAAATTACGATTACGTAACAGGACAAGGAGCGAATGCAGGAGATCTGGAAAACGGCAGGTATGAATATAGATGTAATCAAGAGAGCTAAAAGAATTACTGATAAAAAGCGAGACGTAGTGAGCATAATTGTCAAGTTGGAGACTGGGGTATATAGAACGGCAGAAATTAGCCAGAGTAAGCAGAAAATTACAAAGTTGGTAAGACTTAATGGATAATGTATGTAAACGAGAACAATGCTCGGTTAAACTCTCAATAACCCACTCATAGACTATTTACGGACGGTGAGTTAATGTATAGCATACCGAGAAGCAATAACAAAGAATCCAGAGAATCGGGTAGTGTCAAACCTAAGCACAAACTAACAACTGAGTATAAACGGACTAACGATGAAAGTCGACAAATGAAGCAAACCTGCAAATAATACTGTGGAGAACCCAAACCGGATGAACCAAAAAGTAGTAAATGGACGCAAGAAAGTAGACAAGATGGATATAATTAGCGAAAGCCATCAGAAGAGATCATGCCAGACTTGGGTCGAAGGGGAAAGGATGGAGAGAATAGTAAACAAAGCGGGAAAGAATCGCAATGGATTACGCAAGGAAGCTAGAAGTCCACCAGAAATGACGTATTAAAGAGAGGATACCATGGAATTCTTATATGGCAGATGTTAGGAAGGACGTAGCCTTTCAGATTGCAGTACACACAGAAACACTCAAAGGATAATGGATAAATCAACTCATGCGAAATGCGGACACATCAATTACCCAACGAAGGGCAAACCATTAATGTTTGCACCGCAGCAGATCTTCTACAACGTCCTGACGAGAATTACTAAAAACAGGATCATCGTCAAAGAAAAAGACAATGGAGAAAACAAGTACTACATTACGCGCTGAAATCCAGGCGCGCATGCTAATAAATTTATAACCAGTCGACAATCAGAAGAACGAGAAATAATGGGTAAAACAACAAAATTATGGAAGCGATCGACGCAAACAAGACGAAGCGCAGCCAATTCTGAGAATGGACTATCGATAGGCTCATCACTTAAAGTACTTCAATTAAACTATAGGTTAAGGAACAGAACGCTCGATTAAAAGAAACAATAGACGCTCATACCATTCCAAAACAATAAAAGCATGTTTAAATGGGAAGGACAAAAAGTCACCCAACCATCCGAAGAAGAGTACGATCGAGATAGAAAGACAACTACATGATAATACATAGATGGCATATCGAAGCAAATAAATTCCAGCGAGCAACATAGAGATAAAGGAATGTGACGATATAAAAGCAGAATAATAAAGATATCGAGGAAATAATTGAAAGAATAAATGTCGAGGCGACATTTAGAAGGAAACGATGGAGATAAATAGGAGAAGGAGGAAGATGACAAACAACAAAAACAAGAGGACTCAAAATATGCTAGAAACGAAAAACAACAAGAGAAAAAGGAATTACTAAACGAGGAACGTCAAGAACGAACAACAGCAATAACGAGGGAAAACGAGGAACAGAGAATGAATGTTACCCACAACAAAGGAAAAATCAAACGACCGACCCTGCTCAAAAATATGATATTAATTACGTCATCAAGTAACAGAAGCTGACGAACTCACAAAGGAGATACAAATCGTTTAAAATACGACACACTAAATGAGAAAGAAGCGCAGCAAAGGAATATGCTACAACGACGATGAAGGCAAAGCATAAGTGTCATTCGACTCAATAGGGAAATCCAGGAAAGAGAAATACGATCGAAAACTTCATCCATCATGTCAAACCCCAAAGTGTATGTAGAGAGCTACAGAAGATAGAAACGGTAAAAATTCAAGTAAGGCGGGAATAGTGCAATTGCGAATAATAAACAGAGGAATAGAAATCCGATTGACAAGTATGTATAACAAACCAAAATTATCGATTGTTGAAAATAAATATGAACAGCAGGACGAAATGTGAATGGGATGCCTAGAAGGAATGCGGAATATATAGATATGCGTCCACACCGATATAATAATAACGTGCCACTAGCCAAACAGCTGGCGAGAAAATTCACTAACACCAAAGAAGAACTATTCAACCGTCGAGCAAACGAGAAACTAAAGAATACAATAAAAGTAGAATCGATCCAAAGAGTGAGAAGAATTAATAGTGTGAAAATATGGGGCAAAGAACCATTACAAAAGTTGCGATATTCGAAACCAAAGGAAGGGAACGACTAAATGAAGAATCCAAGTCTGTCATGCAAATGATGAATACAAACCAAAAATATCGTATTCCAACAAAAAGAAAGCGTGGAGAGTACATAGTACACGTCCAGAGAGGAAGAGATGATTACTGGAAATCAATACCAGAAGTTATTAGAGATCAAGTACGAAAAACGCGGAGAAAAGAAACAGAGAAGAACCGTACAACGACAGATCAGAGAAAGTAAAGCAGTAATATTATAGAGTTAAATGCAGCAAATGAGGAAGAAATAGTAATTGAGAACACAGGTGAAAAACTATTACAAACAGATTGCGTATACGACCCTCAGAGGCAACGAACAGTAAATAAAAGAAATCCATTGAAACAGCAAACAATAAAGAAGCAAAATAACGAATTCAAAAAAAGAAAACTGGAAATAGTAACACATCCAAAAGGCGAACTCATGAGCATTGGAGAACGATAACAAGGAAACCACTCAAGTCAAGCGATAGATCAACCCACAACAGACAACTGAAGACAACAGGAAACGAAAATGGAAAAAAGGAATGATCATGAGGACAGCACCTTCATCATGAAGCATTACAACTCCAGAAAGTACTTAAAAATGTACAACCCAAAGAAGGAATAATGGAGACAACCAATGCAAGGGGCAGAATCAACTAGGCTACCAAGGAAAAAGAATTACATGATTAAAATGATCTGATAAACAACGCAATAGTAAGCATCGTAGTAAATGGCTGCTATAATAACTAGCAGAACCACCAGAATGCAGAAATGAAGCCAGCGAAGAGAAAGATTAAATGGCAGCGGTGAAAAATTCAAATTACGATATTGAATTAGGAACAATATGATGCAGAAAGAGACGAAGAATTGAGACATAGGAAATTCTAGTACATAGGGACTCTGGTTAAAAGAACCGCCATTAATCGCAAGCACAACAAGGTCCAATAATTTGATGTATATCCAATAACGAATGAGAAATACGGGGATATACGAACATGCGTATAGGGTCCCGGAGACGATGTGTAAAACGAAAAAGAGACATTGTATATAGTGTTCAAATATTATGGTAAGTATATAGGTAGTTAGATAATAGTAGAGGTCTGTAAATGTAAATATCGTACAAAATGCGTTAGACAGTAGCAAACAGAAATGAATACGATAATTAAGATGTGTATTATAACAACAGATGAATCTCCGAATAGCGGAATAGCAAATCGAAGTTAGAATACACCGCTTCACAAGAGAGCAGGACAACCAACCAGCACCGCCAACGTAACTATAAGATGTAGAATTAAAACAAGAATATGCAAGATAAGGAAATCGGGCAACATGGAGACGACAATGCGAATTAATGACACTAATAACGACATGCACAAATCTAGGGACAAAACTCAACTAGTATAACAGTAAAGTGTGAACAGAGGGCTACAACAAGCCCATAAGACTAGTAGAGCCAAAGAGACAATAGCTTGCAATACAAGGAATGAATAAATTAGCAGATCAAGTTAGATGGCAAGCGAGACGAAATTAAGGAGACTACGTACAATCACAGCACAAGATCCGCGAGTTGGGTGGAAGGATAGCACGTGCAGAATCACCCCAGAAACCGATTCAAGCAGTAGAGTAAAAATACAGCGCACGTGAAATATGTATAACTAAAGCGATAGTAATGTAATAGGCCGTCAAGTAACAAAAAAATTTTTTTTGTAGAATAGCAGAAATCATCGAGAGAATTAGAGGAAGCGAGAATCCATCCGAATTACGAACGAATAATGAAAAATAAGATTAGAAGGTGAAGACGATATCAAGGAGAAGATAAAAGTGTGTAAATGTAAGAATTACTGGTGGAGATGGGGGCAAGAACAGACGACAAGTGCGATGCAGGAATGATTTTCAGATGCACGATAGAAGTGATAGAAAACAAAACAGCATAAAATGCCCTGGATGTGACGAAATATTGAAAGAGACAAGACCTAAACAAAGATAAAGCACCAACAAAGAAATCCAACAATCTAAATAGTCAATGCGAGAAAAAGATATGTGCATGAAGGACTTTAGAAGGAAGCGGAAGGTCTACGCAGGAATGCGAATATATGAGAGATATTATGCGGAAAAATGTCAAACCATCGCACAACAAAAAAGAAACGATAAAGACACAAAGTATGGCACAAAGAGAGGATATGCGAGTTCGTGGATCATCGACGAATGGATAAAAAATAGAATTGGAACATCGGAATCCCAAAAGAGGAACTGAAATATGTGATCTATATGAAGGAGTCAGCGCAAAACTGAGAAAGAGCAGGTAAATTAAAGGAACATTGGAACGAATGTATCGGCAAACCAGTCAAATGTCCGTTACGAATTTATTCAATTGTAAAACGCACTACCAATTGCGGAAATGCAAAAAACACATGATAGAAAATAGCATCCAACATACCGAAATATGATGAAAACGAAGGAATGTTGGCAGGGGTAAAGCCTAGAACAGAAATGCGGCAACAAAAAGCATAATAAGAGAAATTTAGAGTCAGCAAAGAATTTCGAGAGAAGCCAAGGAAATAACAGAAAATAGGTCGAAATGGAAAAGAAAATGCAAAGATGACCAACAGCCTAAAAGATTAGAACGAACGGTCTAAGCGGAAAACATCTACAGCACCATTTATATGGAAAATAACCGAATTCGCAGAAAAACTCCAGAGAGCAAAAGAGGGAACACAAAGAATTTTAGATCAGTCCACCAATATACAGTTGGGAAAATGGATACAAATTGGGCATTAGATTATATCCAAATGGAGATGGGAATGCAACAGGCACCCAAGACAGTGTCTTCATCAGAATAGGAAGAGGAGATTACGACAGTATTAACATGGCTTTTAAAACAAAAGTAGATATTACATGAAGGACAAGAGGATCTTCGTACCCACTAGAAAGGACAATGAACAAGATGGAAGACAACAACGACTGGAATAAGCAAGTGCACACGTTTCTAATCCACAACAACGATTGAGAGGAGAAGGATTCTTGCGAGAAGATAATTGTATATAAAATTAGAAGTAGAGAGGCGCAGAAAAGTTGTAAGAGAGAGAAAGAAAGTGTAATAATGTGAATCGATTATATAAAAATCAATAAAAATCAAAAATTACAAATAATCAGAAAAAAAATCAGAAAAACAAAAATTCAAAAAAAAATGACGATATTCTAGATGGCAAGCGGAATCAGCGGAAAGAGATAATGTAGATGAGAAGAAGGAAGATTCGATATGGAACGAGACCATGAAAAAACGAGAGGAGAGAAAGTAATCACTGCAGCAGCACATGTAGATACTATAAACGAAGACTACGACGGAACAAGACGGCCAACGCAAATCATAAAAGCGATATACTCACAAAGGAGAGTGAAAGACGAGGAACTGAGAAAAGAGGAACAGAGATATCTAACTTTTAAGATAATAAAGTGTTTTACCGAACGGCCAGTCAAGAATTGGCCGCAACAAGGATTTATTTTCGGGAAAAGCGCTGAACTAGCAGACGAAGTAAACATGCATCTAATTGTCAAGGAAAAACTCGCACGATGGGAAAAAAGAGAGCACTAAGACGAGAACACCTGAGGATAATTCAACCTGCCATTAGAATCATATGAATGTAAGAACAAGCCGATGAACAGATTAAAGGAAATCAGACAATCAGAAATAGAAGTGATGAAAAGGGAGTGAGAAAAAGATAACGATAATAAAGAATTTCGAAGATCCAGCAGAATTAAAATGGGAAAAAGAGACTATAAATAGAACATTCGAAGAGAGAATAAAACTTTCAAAGGAATTCCAAGAGCAGGATTTGCGAGTCAAGGATATTCACACCAGATGAATACTATGTGGCGAAGGATTAGAATTCCACCAACCAAACCAGATCAGAACGTCAATAAACTAACGGCACAAGAGAAATGTATGTATAAACAAGAAAAAGAGTCAAAGAATATCGAAATAATAATTACCAACCACAAATAGAAGATATTAGATCGACCAAAAACGAGAACCATAATGCTATTATCAGGAGTGATACTCAAAAAATGAGGAAAATAATCCAGGAAAGGTTAGCTAATAATTTAGAATGGTACGACTCGACACAAGCAATAATTCGAGCAATCAAACGATATCAAGAGAACCGAAGGAAAATCGTGACAAATCTATGATAAAAGAAGCTATTTGAGCAGTATCAAATGTGTGAAACATGTGGATAGAAACATGTGAAGAATGTATATGCCTTGTGGACATATGTCATGTAAGTATGTGGGTTAAGTCAATATATGTCCAGTATGTAGAAAGCCGATCAACGGGCGGATCAAAGGATTCCGTTTCGCTGATCAGTAATTAAAACGAAAACAATGTGTAAAAAGTGTAAATAAAGATAAACGTAAAAACAAAAATTATAAAAACTCAAAAACCACAAAATACGAGATGATGTAAATTATGAAAAAAAAAAAAAAAAAAAAAAAAATTTTTTTGATATGAGTGAAAAGAGAAATAATCAATTATTAATATTCAGAATTACAATGAACCAAAACGAGATGATAAACCAAAAGATAGAGAAAACTGTAACAGAGGACAAAGAGTCAAGAACCGAAAACCAATCCGAACAACTAAAAGAGATTAAAGAGGAATGGCAACAAAGGTCGATGAGATTAAAAGAAATATTAGCATCAGTAGAAGGAGAACTACTGAGAGATACGTTAAAGATAAAGATGATAAGAGAAGAATTAGAACAACAGACAACGAATTCTGAGGGAAATAATGAACCATATCAAGGACGAGAAGAGGAACTAGTAAAAGAATCGATGCAGAACCAAACCAGAATCACAAACCAAAGAAAGGAGATTAGAATGTTAGAACAAGAGAAGCGGGATCAACAAAGCGAAATAGAAAGATTGAGAGAGGTGATAAAAGATAAAGAAGTAGAAATACGAGAGGAAGGAGAGGAAACTATAAAAATTATACAACAAATGCAGGAGGAAATGGGGCAAATTAGCACCCAATATCGAATAGAGAAGACAAAGAGAACCCATATGGAACAAGCCAAAGAGTGGGCAAAACGTCAAGCACTTCACTGGAAAACAAAGTGGTATGAAGAGAAGGAGCGTACAAGGAACGACTGGGAAGCACGCGCCAGACATTATATCCAGCAAATAGCCGAAGAGGAAGACCGAACAAGAGCTTATAAAGCTAAATGGGAGAACGCAAAGATCGAGATCAATAAACTGAGAAATCAAGGGCCAAAACCATCAAAGAAAATTAGAGAGCCCAGAGACGATAGACAGGAAAGAATAGCAATCCAAACAACGCGGAAGCGAGAAAGTGGAAAGACAAGTATAGATTGTCGAAAATCGAGAATGCGATGCAATGGGAACATATACAAAAACAAGATCACGAAATAGTATGGCAACAAACGAGAATAAAAGAGATGCAGATCGAGCAGGACGAAGCTCATCGACAAAGACGAATACAACAAATAAAAACGGAAAAGAAAGAAAGTTGGATTAAATTAGAAGCAGGAAAATGGAAGGACCAGTATCAGGAAGCCAAAAAAGAGATAAGACGATTACCCAAGAAATTGTTGAATACCGAAGATTGGGAGCTATGGGAGCAGATTGAAGAGCAGAAACATACACTCGACGATTACAGTAACCAAATACAAACATTAGAATTCAACGAACGAATCAGAAAGAATACAATAGACAGGCTCAGAAAAACTGACAAGGCCCACAGAAAATGGATTGATCAATTAAATCAGAAGATACTGGAAACCTTAAATGAACAAACTGATGAAAGACGACAAATCCAACAATTAAACGAAAGGATAACAGAACTCCAGCAGGAGGTAAACGGACACCGAGGAGTTGCAGTATTTAAAGAAATTCAGTTGAGACACCAACATGAAGTCAATGAGCAGCTGAAAGAACGAGTGGAAGTAGAAATAAAAACGATGAAGCAAGGATATGAGGAAAATGAACAGAATTTGAGAAAAGAGATCGAAAAGTTAAAAGCCTTAGAAAACACGCAGCGTTTGGAAACACAAGTGGAAGAGTTAACAGAAAATACAGAATATCTTGCCTATCTCTTAGACGAAGAGATACAAATATCGAACGCCTTGCGTGAAGAGGTAAACACCTTACAAAACCGACCACCAATCCTACTTATGCCGTTATACCCAACGGAAATTCCAACTCAAATACCCACCGAACCCGATGAAGGATTCGGGGAGACGGACGAAACGATAGTGTAAATCTAAAAGAGAAAAATTGTAAAAAGTGTAAAAAGAAAATAAAAATAATAAAAACGATAAAAACAACAAAAATTGTAATCGATGTATATTTAGCATGAATTCAAACGAAGTAGAAATCCGAATGAATCTAGAAGACGGAGAATATGTACCAAGCCCAATTCAATTAGTAGAACCAATCGAGCAAGACCCACTGAGGTATTATAGTAAAAGGTGGAGAGCCGAAAGAAAAGAATGGCAAGAGTTAACGGAGGAACAAGATTCAGAAATCACCCGGATAAATCAACAGCTAATACAGTCAAAACAACTAGCCAATATGATAAAACGAAAACTAACATCTAGCATGGGAGAAAACAGAGATCAAAAGAGAGAAAACGAACGATTGAGACAAGAATTAGCCAAAATAAAGACTCGCGTAATCCTGGAAGATTATTGGAAAACCGAAGCAGAACGAATGAGAGATAGTAGAAAAAGTGAACAGAGATATGTAATACAACTAGAAGACAGTTGTAAAGAAGCCAGAGAGATAAAAGAGAGCCATCAACAAGCTCAAGATGAGATCAAAACACTAACAGAACAGCTCCAGGAAGCGAGACGAAAGCTGGAAAAGCAAACAGCTAAACGAATAAATAGTAAACGTCAACTTAAGAGAAAACAGACAAAAGAAAGAATCTCCAAATGAAAATCTACAATCAACAAAGAGTAATCAAAGAAAACAAAGAGCGACTAAAAGAACTCCCAAAACTAACCGAGCGATTAATAAAAGCCCAAATTCTGATAATGAGAGTTTCAGAAAATAAAACTAAAGAGGAGTGCGAGATACGCTCAACCCCAGAAAAAGAGAAAGAGTAAAAAGGGCTAAACTCCACTGTAAATAAACGAAATAATCTTGTAAATAAATATAAAATTGATTATGTATTCGAAAATAGAAGTTATGAACCCAAATCTGTGGATAACAATGATGATAATAATGAGAAAATGCAATACTGAGAACCCGTTGGAAAAATGCGAGAAATCCCAACCCTTCAGAAGAGAGGACAGCACCTGTGCCGATTTTCAAAGAAATTTGTAGTAATCCCAATAATGAGGAATGTCAACAAATAAACCTCCAATGTATACAATGCCCCACAAAAGAAAACAAGGACGAGTTGAAACAGAATATCGAGAAAACCCAAATAATGGTACAAACCCTACTGAAAAATAATGAAGAGATAGCCAATATAAAAAATGAGAACCGAAAGATACAGAAAACCCTAGAAAATATCATCAGACAAATCCAAAGAACAGCCAAAGCGAATCCCAATAACAAACCAATTCAAGAAATTCAAAAGATCGTCCTATCAATCAAAAGGCAACAAGGAAAACAACTCCAACAGAAAAATGAACCCCATGCAATGACAAGTCTATCAATCGAACTAATACTACCGATTAGTATAACCTCTAACATGATACTCCTAATATGCTGTCTCATCCTCGGCCTAACGAAAAACAAGCAAAGGCAAAATACCCAAATTCAAAAATTCAGAAGAATGTTCACCCAAATTCGGAAAAACTACCAAACCCAACGAAATGACAAGACTCTCGCAGATTTCCATCAATCACCCTTCAAGATCAACCCAGCTCGAAAGCGAAACCCAAGCCGTCAGCGATTCATTCGAAAACAAATACAACTGAGTTGCAGTAACTGATATTGATTTGAACTGATTTTCTAACTCGAACTGATTTACATTGATTTGAACTGAATTTACTAATACTGATCTACAGTGATTTGAACTAATATTGATCTACATTGATATTGAACTATACAATTGATATTTGATTATGTACTGTAGCCGGACCTTAAGTCCATCTTTATTTTAATGATTAACCTTACCGTAGATATTTTTATGAATGTGAATATTGAAAACGGAATTGTATGTATTATTTTGAAATCAATTGAAATTGCGGGTCGCAATTTTACGGACCCCCGAGTGTTTTATGTTGGGCCAGAACGTAAACGGCCTTCAAAAATGTTTAAATGGATCAGAAACACACACAGCAGATACAACACGCAATTTAAAATAAACCTGAAAAACACCAAGTAAACCCGATAAAATCTGAGAAATAAAAGAATTAAATATAAAACAATGAACATAAAAATAAAAATAAAATAATAACAAAATGCACCAAGATCCGCACGATACCTACACAAATACAACAAGAAAACATGACAAATTCGACGAAATTAGAAAAATCAATTAAAGTTCATTAAAGTGGAATTTAAATCGAGAAATTGAATTAGCAATAATTCAATAAAAATTTCAAATAAAAAATTATAAAAATAAATCAAGAAATATAAAAACTAAAAAATAGAATTTGCTAGAAAAGAACAAGGTCGAATTTTGTTTTACTGCATCAAATTTTACACGTCACACAATTAGGTATAAATACTGATCCATTTTCACATTAAAAAAACACAAAACCTTAAAAAACCAAAAACCATTTTCTTTTTGAAATTGTTAGAGCTGTTTAAAACCATATTTTCAAATCTTGAAGAAGTTATTGGAGACCTTTTTTAGGTGAGAATCATTTATGTTGGAACCCTCTTTCCACATCACGACCTTGCATCTCAATGGAGCTCTGCTCGGCGTGGATGTGGGAAGAGAGGTATTTATGCTGTTTATGCTATATTTTATGATTTAATATATTATGGAATGGTCAAATGGGTAAATTTGTTTGTTTTATGATTAATAAATTTTATTACTATGTATAACCTCATTTATATGTTTCATAAAATTAAAATTTTCAAATGTCGAAATTTTTCCGGCCCACAGCCGACACATCACGCAAGTTAATAAAATCAACATAGTGCAAATGCATGTAAGAGCGTGGAAAATCGCCAATGATATGCACCCGTGAAGACTCAGCGTGCGCAACGCAGCGGTCGGAACGTCAATATTTATCCCTATAGCTGAAGCGAGAAATAAGGAAGAAGTCTCTGGCTGCTTCCTCGTTTCTCAACTCTGTAAAATCGACCTAAAATTATCTTACAAACGGCTTAAAATTACCACACCGAGTAGTCCAGTGGGCACTCAATAAATATAATATGAACATACTATACCTTAAGGTCTATTAAAGGAAAAGGGTACGGGGACAACGTAAATTGAAATTGCTGATATAACTTCAATGTCATAAAATGAATTTAATAAGGTTACGATTAATAGGAAATAAAATTGTAAAGTGATTTGATATATGAGATATAAAAGAAAAATCTTGTCTGCAACGAAAAATTAGTAAAGTTTAATAAATAATAAAACCTTGTTTGTGATGTAAATTTAATAAAGTTTCCGATCGATAGAAATAGGATCTTATTGATAAAGCAAGTAAAATTTACGATTTATCCGAACATAAAATCTTATTCGTGAAGTAAGTCTGATACAATTGACAGGTCATAGGGAATTAAGATCGTACCTATCAAGAAGACCTACTAAAGTATATGATTAACCACAAATCAAGATCATGACTGTGAGGTAAATAAAGTTTACGATCAATAATAAATTAAATAGTATAGCGAAATAAACGAAGTTTATGATTAACAACAAATAAGAAACCTCTGTTCGAAAAATAAATCCGGAAAATTTAGGATCAAATGAAACTTTATTTAGATAGCTTCGACAAGTTAGAGCTATGTTGTAAATAAGCAAAGATTAAAAAAATTTACCAATAAATTAGAATTACGTGCTGGATAAATCAATTAAAATTTATATCGACTAATAAGCTGTGAATCAGACAGAGATTTCCCGAGTTGACATAAATCAAATGAATAAAGTTAGGTTCGAACTAAATTACGATTTAACTGAGATTTAATAAACTGAGTAGCAAGACGCTAACTCAAGAAATATAACAGCAAATAGATGACAGGGAATGAATAGATAGTTATTAGATGGAGGTAAGTCTTGACCCAAGCGATTGTATTTGAAATAATATTAATAGTTCCCTCCATCCACTTTTCATGCTGCGTTCTGATGAGGTAAAAATGTTCTCCCAACAAGAGAGGTACCACGTTAGTTGAAACCGATTACTCTAGCGAATGAGACGACATAGATGTGGCAGATTCAAATTGACCATAAACTTGACAACTTAATAGAAACGTTAGACCAGATAAAAATCCAAGTTAATCGGATGTAACATGACTTGTAAGCTGAACCATCATAAGATTTAAACAATTAGAAAAATAGTAAAAATCCATTTTTACCTCATAAGAAGTCGACTTTGAGAAATGTTTTATTGATAATAGTACACTGTAACACTCACCAAAGTTCGATAGTATTGTAAATGTCCTGACCCAATTAGGAAAAAGACCTCCATTCAAGGAAGTCAATAAATGCCAAAGATATGGGTGGCCTAGTATTGCGACGAGATCCTCAAACGCTACGACGAATGACCAATATATCCGCAAGTAAACCGATTTTGGAATGTGACATTCCGAGACGATCGAATGAATTCAACAGACACATTGGCCGAATTAATTAACTAGCTAATGAGCGCTTAACATAAACACAACGGTAAACAATTGTACTATCGTAGAAAGTAAACGCCAATTTGAATAATGAACTGGAACCCGCATAAATAAAATTTGAAACGCCAATTTGAATAATGAACTGGAACCCCGCATAAATAAAATTAAACCGCCCATTTGAATAATGAACTGGAACCCTGCATAAATAAAATTAAGGGACTGATCTTCGCCACATGCACCCTGCACGACTCCCAGAGCGGATGGCAACATTCCCAAACGTTTAATCAGCCATCAACTCATACGAATATTTTTTTGTTTCCTTAAAAGACTCACAAACGACCCGAATCTAGAAGAACCCCAATGTTAGTCGCTAAATACTCCAAATCTTGGGCCTATGTAAACACTCTTTAACTAATACAACGAAGACCCTATTCCTCACATTATTATTTTCATAATTTAATTCCCAATTGTTGCAGAACATGTCCATCAATCAGACCACCGCTCAATCAACGGGGAAAAAGCGCTCGAGAATGGTATTACGAGCCACCGACGCAATAGAAGGACCCCGGTCACAGTGGCCTTATTCTATCCCTCGGAAAGCACGGGATCCGAGTAGTGACCCTCTCGAACCAGTGAGACAACAATACCCAGCCGCTGAAATCTTTGCTAATGCGCAGGACCTCCTCACCCAGTGGGAGCGGGTGCAGGAGCAGGTGGACTTACAAGTAGTCAAGGCAAGGATGTACCTTGCAAACGTGCTGGATGACATTCTTGCCGGGCGGATCGCCGTCGCCCATCCACCTCGTCCGGTTCGAGACACTAGGCGACCCTACACGGTAGAAGCTCTCAAGAAGAGCCTAGAACGATACTGCCCGGACGAATGAACTGACAGACAAATCGTGATAGTGATTAGATATTAATTATAATTAGAACTGCGTGCATTTCTTTTTCTTATATAACTAAAAATGAATTCCGAGTTGTTTGAAAGATTTAAAACATTTAGGCCGTCCATAAATTGGCGTGTAAAACCTATTTAATTTTAGTAATGTCCTCTCTGCGGATCCTACAGACGGAACTGGATCGTGCGAGGCAGGCGAATGCAGAATTACTTGGCCAGGTCCTACAATTAACTCGAGAGATACAGCAGGTCAAAGCGACTTGTTTAGATCCTAAACGAACAAAGATCTTGTATCAACGGCTTACCGCAGCTCAAAAAGGCTGGGCCGAAGAACGCCAGCTCAATCGGAGTCTGCGTACTCAGGTTCGGGGACTTGAAGTCGCACTAGCAGTATGCAGAGAAGGTGAAGCGGTAACCTACCCGCTCATCTTCGCCCCAGCTCAAATGCCGCAGACAACTACCAAACCAGCAGAGCAACCCATTGCCACCCACAATCGTCGACCGGGACGTAAGGAGCGTGCCCGACGTCGAGCAACCCAACTTCAAAATGTCAAACAGTAGCTATTCCACATGTGATTGATTTAAATAGAGTAGTTTTAGCCTTAGTTGAGTCGTTTTCTTTTGAAATTGCATACCAGAACGGTCACAAGTAACCCTATTACGTCTCAGTCTTCCACAGTCAATTAAGCACTAATCATGAATAATTATTTATGAGGGACAGAGAAAAGCGAGCATAGGTCTTCTATCGACAGCTCGTGAACCCGAGGGTTGTCCGAGCAACTACAGTACTAGCCAATGGTATTCAATTTTTGCGGACAATTCACCACTTGAACACATTTCCAACGTTGCTTAGCAACGGGTGCCAAGTGGATCAGCATCTTTTTGTATGGCGTTACTAGGGTCGCCAGGGAGATAAGCAAGATTTGAAACCCTGTAACCCACCACAAGTATTAATAAAATTATTCAAGCAATCGGACGACACGGAATATTAGTATGGAAGTACAATAAGATAGTATGTTTTCTTTACAGGTGAATACAACGAAAACATTTTTTGCAAAGACCAATGCTCAATTAATGTAGGAATATGTAATAGACACTCGTGTATGTGAAAGACTTCTCCTAATTGAAGAGCGTAAATCTTCAACCGGAAAGGATCTGCCTACCTTACTGGATTCAGTTTTAAAGTTAGGTAATATAGGCATAATAAAGTGCATTTTTAATTCAACCGACGAGGCTGTGAGCTCAATATAAGGGATTTTGTACATGGCTTTCTAAAGAGTCTCCTGGGCAAATTCATGTCTGGTGCCATGCAAATGTCATAAATTTAGATTTAGGAGATCCTCCAAAAGCTGTAATCGAAAGTAGCTTATCTGTAGCTTATTAAATGACGTTTCAGTATTTTTTCGTTAATCTTACCAATGTATGAATATCTGGTAAAACTTTAGAAACATAATCTATCTTTTCAAATAATCTATCAGAAATTATAAGTGCTTTTCTTATAAACTTAAAACATGTTGGGCTAGAACCCATAATTAATTAAATTTAAATAATTAAGTCATGGCAACGGAAAAGTTTTTAAATTAGCTGCTGTGCATAACACGCACGGTAAGCACGTAGTAAACTTAATAAAAATCATCAAATAAAACAAATTAAGAACCTAACAAAAATAATTAAATTAAAAAATAACTGCCTACAGCTGCAAACATTAACATGAGCATGAAACAAAAACCGCTAAGACTAGATAAAACAAGCAGAAAATGCGGTAAAACAGAAACTCTGAAAATGACGAAAACCCACAAAAAGAGCCATAATTACAAAAATAGAAGAAAAATCCATAATAATTAAAAGGTTAGCAAATAAAACAAATTAATAAAGATTAATAAAAACCATAAAAATGACCGAAAATACGTCAGCTAAAATCTGATTGGCCGAACACATACATAAAATTGGTATATAAGTAGCAGCTAAATTCATAACTTTTTTTCAGCATTTTAATTTTCAAATAACCTAAATTATAAGTGTTTGCTATATAATACATTTTAGTAATTTATATCGTTCTTAAAGCTTCAATAAATATATAATTTTGGATGTTCGAGAAGCTTATTAGGTCTTTCGACAGGTCTCTATTAAAGTCATTTGTATATATTTTTATCATGTTTATAGCCAATACGGGAAGTCCCGAGCTTAGCTTGCTGGGACTGTTACTTCATTGGATGCTGACAAGTTCAGTCAATAGTTACTTTGAACCACAAAGCAGTTGACCGAAGTATAACGGCAACGATGATCGTGACTAGTACAATTTTAAAATCGTGGGGTATTGCGAAAACAAATATAATGAGAGCATAGAATGAGGAAACGTTTTGACTTAAAACCTGTCGCTAAAATAATATTGGTAGGAAGAAAAAACGAGTTAATGGTCGACAGATCAAGTTATTATAGTGGCGTAAATAAATTTCCGCCTAGATAAAAATTAACTCTGTAAATAAAAATGGTTGCTGAATTGATCCAAGGAAATATGAACTTTTTTAATCGTATTGTGACGTTGCGAATCTCGAATTTTATATTAATTTACAGTGAATCATTTGTATTATGGGAATTCAACAAAACTTATGCATTTTTACAGAAACACAGCATTACCAATCTCTATTTTACCAATGTCCATTTTAGATCCAAAGACATTACTAAAAATCATGGTCCTTTTTGCAAATAATTTTTGTAAGCACCATTCCACGTTCAAAAAAATGGAATCGTTTAAGTTTATTATTTTTCTTAAATAAACTTTAAGTATAACAAAATAAGCCCTTGGTGCGAAGTAATAATTATATTTTTGAAAAAAAGTTCGATTATTAAATAATCTTCTTCAATTTCTTTTTTTTCATTTTTTTAAGAAACTGAAGAGGATTATTTAATAATCGAAACTTTTTCAAAATGTAATTTAAATTATTTTGTTACTCATTATCTTATAAATAAACTTTGTTTATAAGAAGCAATGTATCCAGAAGCATAACAAATTATTTTAATATTAAACTAGAAATTTTTGTGCGGCCGTTCACAAGTGTGAAAATGCGGCCAAAGACAAGGATTGAGTTTGATAAGTCTCTATTAGACAAAACTAAAAAACATCTGATATTAACTTACAAACTATTGTTTTAAACAGACAACTTCTTGCTGGATAAAAAATGACAACTGTATTTACAAGAAAATTTTTATTTAAACGTCATTAGTGGTATTTTTCCACTTCTCATCACATTTCTTATGGCGATAATTCTCTTCTTCGGTGATTTGTTGGTGATATCGATTTGACTCAGATGATAATAACTCCCAAAAATTATCGGTAAGAATTGGGTAGAAAATATCTAAACTGAAGTTCTTATTTCCTTACTCAACTAACACTTCCGAGGCTATTCCAGGCATTACTAAGAAGGGATGAATGGTAGTTTCATTATCAATGTCTGACCAAACCCAATCTTGTGATGTATTTGACACAATGCCACCTTCATCATCTGTACTGCTGATTCGCCTAACCAACCTCTGAATAGGTAGGAAATCGCTGGCAGTATCATACACACTGTCGTCATTATCACCTACTTCGCTTACATCACAATAATCATTGTCACTGGTTGTTTCACGAGCAATAGTGATTTCAAACTCATTGTAATTACTGAAAATATTAGCGGTTCAAAGTGTTGGGCTCAGAGCCACAATCTAAACAAAAATAAAAGTGAAAAAGTTATGAAAGGAATCACTGCACATAAACATGCACCGCACCAAGATATTAAAAATTAATAAAAAACATATTAATTAAAACAAAATAAATATATATAACAAAACTAAATAAAAACAAATAATTAATAAAAATCATGAAAAAGCAAGACAGCTACAGAAGGAAACATATTAAAAATAAAATAAACTGCCAAAACCTTACCAAATAAGGTTTAGAAAAAACATAGGCAGAAGTGGCGACCAGAAAACAAATAAAAAAGGCCAAAAATAATATTATCAAAAAATAACAGTAAAAATAAAATGCGAATATAAACCGAATTATATATGAAAAAATAAAGAAAAAATATACAAAAATAATAAAAATAAATTTTAAGTAATAAAATAAATAAAAAGCCCTAAAAATGGCGAAAAATCGCCTATTGGTCGCACACACGCATACAAATAGTATAAATACAGTGATGAATTTCATAATTTTTAACCTTTAAAACCTTTAAAACTTTTATGCAAATTTTGAACAACTAGAAAACTCTTTAGAAGTAAGGAAGTTTTATTGTATATCTTGTCCTAATTTTGTATGTTTTAATCATAAAAGTTTTCTGTAATGTCTCATTCACTTTTATGCTAATAAAATTATATTTATATTTATCGTCCGACCATTAAATTCCTATATATATCGTATGGTAATAGATGGTCCATGGGACGGATCTCGGGCTAACTAGTGGGTGAAAACCCTAGTTGGGCTCGCGGGTCATGCCTCGTGGACCCCTCGGCAGTCCGCAGTCGGTTCTGGTGATAATGCACAGGACCGCTACGCAGGGCGCCGTTGTATACTCGGGGCGGCTTCTGAAATATGTGGCCGGAACGAGTCGAAGTAAAATCAGGGAAGATGCGACAGCAGAGTAAAGGGGGAATTTAGGCATGATCACAACTAGATCATACGGATCATTTTCTTTCGGACATCTCAATAAGAAATGGGTAGCAGGGGTAAGCGTAGGAATAGTTGATGAATAGATATCGCGACCATCAGATCCCCGTACAAAGTAATCTCGTAAATCAGTTAAAATGAGCAAAACAAGGAACGAATAGCTACGGGAGTGTTAGCACGAACAACAAAACACAAAAATTTCTACCCGACAGAATCGAATTGTGCCCCGAATAGAAGAAATGGTGACAGCATGAGACCCCAAAAACATTTAAATATTACTAGATGTCGAATTAAAATCAATAGTTTTGCACAAATGGTCAATAGTTATGCCTGAATGCATATGAGACATTTACGTGATGATCTAGTATAGCAACGATATACAACACATTTAAACCAAATTTGATGCAGAGTCGTAACAGACCTACAGAACGTAACAAATTTTTGACATTCTTAGATAAACCATGGAAATAATAATAGTGGTAAATGTAGTAAATGGATTAAATATAATGGCAGAAGTAATTATACTAATTACTACAAATACAACAAAATTGATAAATAAAACAAATAAAATATAATCATGATAGTAAATTGTACTAATTGCCTTGGGTATCGTAAGAATGATAAATATAATAAATAAAATAGACGCAAATGATAGTAGGAACTACAATAAATTCCATGGATATAATAATAGAGATCGATGAAACGAATAGTCTAAAATTAATAATAGTAGTAACAATAACAAATTCCATAGGCATGATAATAGTGATAAAGGTAATGAATAAAATATCTATAATACTAATGGTAAATATAATAGCAATTAAGGGCTAACTTATAATAGATGGCATCTAGTCTAGAGATAATCATTAAGTAAAGCATGTCGAAATAACAAAAATTCAATCCACTAATAAAGTAAACAAACCTAATCACAAATTAATTAAATAAAAATGTTCAATCACTTTATCATAAATTGGATAAATTAGGATTAGTAAACTCGATAATAATTAGTGCTTGACTTATCGTAGTATGCGCGAGGATACCCTAATGCCACCTAATAACAATTAGTAACCAAATTCTGCGGAAGGGGTAATCGAGGCTAATGTAATAATAACTAGGGGCTACCCTATCATGATGTATACAAAGGCCAGAACAGGAGAGTCGGATAACATTTGTCGGGTTAACGGTAAGGGAATCACTAAAGTAATAGTAGTAGAGTAACTAGCCATTTTTAGTTAATTTATAAGAGGATATGTGAAGCATGGCACCAATTTGACCCAATAACGCCGACGATGAAACCGCAATAGTATGAATGAGAGGGATAGTAATTCCACCTAATAATGATAAATGGTTAAATTACGATGAAATTCAAGGGGGAATAACAAAAATAAGGATTCAGCCATCAAACTGCCGCCCTGCCCCTCGCCAATGTTTCCGTTTTCTATCACTACTTCACTCCTCAGGAAGCTTCCTTTTATTTTTCCTTGTTTTTCATTTCAGGATGCAAGATAATAATCACGACTCCGGACTAGACAGATTGCCGAGAATACCCCGACTTCCCCCGTCGATCGTGGCTGTCCGCCACCAGTATGAGGAGTTAAAGCAAAGGCACGAGGCACTCCAGACCAAATACGCACGAATAAAGGGCACGTGGGCTCCGCCCGATATCGTCAAAGTGCTAAGACAGAGAATCGAGCGGCTCACTCGAGCGCGAGACGAGCTAGTCACCGAATCCCGTGCTCAGCGGCTGCTCATCAAAGAGCAATCAACTGCACTCCGCCGCGCATTTACAGATACCGAACTTCAAGCCTGCGTCCCGGCAAGTATCCGAGCCAGGCAACTGGAAATAATACCAGCTTCTCACCTTCCTGTCTCCACTGAATTGCCTTCATCCCCAGTTCCCAGGAACCAAATCCCTGAAATTCTCAGTCAGTCTGTCGAGCCTGTTGTCCCTCAACCACCTGTTAGGGACACAAGGAGTGCTGCTAGCGCACGGACACGCCGGCGACCGAATCGAAATCGGCGTCGTCGCGAGCGGCGCCGACGAGTGGAAGAGGTCCTCACTGGAGCGGAACCTACTGAGATCTCCTGTCCGACCAACGATCCGCCTCCACCTTACCAGGAGTTTGAATTTCCGGAATTCGACCCGGATATTCTCTACGCTCCCGATGTAATAATCGGATCACCTGCCCGGTCTATTCATATAAATTTGATCGACGAGGATCCGGAATCTTTCCCGGTCACCCACATCCTTGATGGACTTGGGCTCGAGGCGGAAGATATCGCCGTTCTTACGGGCGAAGTGCCTAATTCTATCGCAGCACAAGAGATCGCAGGTCCCTCATCCAGAAGAGAAGAGACCCAATCCTTAGACCCTCCGCCATATAGGCCAAGGAAGCGAAAATATTTTCCCACTGACATCGATGGAGACGATTAATGGAGATCCGAATTAGTTTATGATGTAAATAGAACGTTGGAGTGAAATCTCTTTCTTTGGAAAACTCGACCTGACTAATCTTGCACGATATTTGTTTTCACTGCTGGGATGAATCCAATTGTTAATAATATGATGTTTTCTTTCGTTTTCGTTTTATTTCTTATGTTGAGATGGCTAAGTTAATGGGTTTATGAGTGATATAGCGGGACTAAGAGGGTTAAACTATAGCAAACTCATATTAGGATTAGATGATCATCCATAATCTTCTCTCCGAGGGTTGTCACGAATTGAAAACCAATGGATGAAAGCGTAAGCCCTTCTAACGGCAGCGAACAACTCGGGAAAGACGAAGGTCCTTCGAGGAGTAGTGCTAGCAATGGCGCTCACCTGCTCGAATGGCATTCGGCCATTGTGTACGGTACCAACGTGATTTCGGTCACGGGTGCATAATGGTTACTAAAATCGTGCGGCGCATCAGGAGGTTTTCCCTAGTCCTTAATGATGAAAATCTCAGCTGTAGAACGAGTGAGGTGTTGGATTTTAATAACTCCGGTGCGTCCAACAATAGATAAAACGACCAACTTAACTGCTAGAATATATTTGAATGCGGACACCTACCGAATAGCGTGCGCAACTTCATCACGTGAGCACCTCATGGTTGCATAGCAACACGAGCCACTCACATTGGCCGTGACGCGATTGCAACACATGCATGGCTGGTGATTGACTATTAATGCACAGTTAACAGATCACAAGCTACACACGTTATTCCCGGCCTATGAGTTAAGTGAAAAACCCTGTAATAGCAAGCAGAACAATAACAAAAGACAAAGTTGAAATCTATTAACACTATCAATAACAATTAATCTCCAGAGCAACGCTCTCTCTGCCTTCCTGCCCCCCCCCTCTAGAAGGATTCATCCATTGAGGCAACATTGAAATGACTTTTGAAAACCGACATGAATTTAGCTACAAATGCTTCCAGATGGAAAATTGCTTTCTGTCCGAGATTCATCTGATATTCATATTGGGCCGCGATCTGATAGAGCGTCAGTTTCAATGGCAAGTCACAAAATGCTGCCAATTCATCGGTGAGCTCCTAAACGAGCAACTATAATCACTATTACTCTCCTCAATCAATATTCTCACTCTTATTATTGTTGATTCTGGAATGCAATGAGCTAGCAATTCATAAAGTCGTCCCCTCACTTCAAGCAATCTGAAAATCATTTGTATTACGAAAACTATTTAAGCTTTTGTCACTTTTTCGGACTTTGTTCACTGATTATTATTGATACTGTTTCTTTGATAAAATTCACCCAATCAGGTAATACAATAGATTGATTATCGGTAAATGGATATTGTTGTACTTTGCAAGCTTCGGCAATCAACAATCCTTGGCGTAGATTTCCTTTTGATGCTTCGGCGATTCTTTTAGCAAGAGCTCGTGGAATTATAAGGCTTTCTTTCTGACAAGTCGATATGATTATTTTTTCAATTTCTTTTTCAGATGGAGAAGGAACTCTAATAAATAAGCATCGAGAACGAATAGCGGGAATAATCTAAATTCAAATTTAGAAATAAGTATAAAAACTTTTTCAATTGATCAATTTTTATAATTAACACACTTTATTAGTTGATTCAGCGCAAAGAATTAAACGACAAGACGATATGTATTTTTCCATTGTCCTACGTAATGCATGTTGTGCATCAGGAGTAAGTTTATCAACTTCATGCATGACTATAACTTTAAATTCTTTTTGTTGTATAGAATCTAATTGTAAAGTGGATGCTGAACTTTTAATTAGATCTTGAATAATAACTCTATCATGAATTCCAACATCACTAGGATTCACTTCAATGTGATAATTACTAACAACTAAATTAATATCAATTTTTTTGTGAGATGGAGTGACGAATTCTTGGTGTTCTAATCGTAGCTTATCAACTCCTTGTCCATATAACTCTCGTAAAATGCAATGAATTCTAGTCTTTTTACCGGAACCAGCTGCACCACAAATTAATAAATGTGGGAAATCTCCATTTGTAACCTAAAAATAATTACTTAATAAATTTATTATTACAATTAAATAACAAGTGTTTGAATCCGGTTAGCTTGGTCTTTATGATAATCAAGTTCGCTTAGAGTCAAAGGTTTATGCTTATCAGCCCAAAGACTCATTTTATACTTCAGATATTTTAAATTCAAAAATCAAAAATATACAAATATTTAAACAATAACAAAGTTCAAAAATAAAATTTCAAATAAAAACTTACATCTAAATTATTTAGCATTTATAAATTTAACTACAACTTTTATAGTTAGTTTATATAAAAGATAAATAAGAGTTTTAAGTAATACTGCTGAAACAGTTTAGGTAATCAATGAACGGTAAGTTGCCGTCGGTAGCAGTATGTTGGGCTAGTACAAGGTTTTGTTTAAATGGATTGAAAATAGCACGCAAACACAACATGCAGATTTAAAATCGGACCCATAAAAATAACCACCTCAAAATGCGAGAAACACAAAATTAAAAATATAAAATGAAAAAACATAAAAGTAAATTAAAATATCAACAAATCCACCAAGATCTACACGAATTGACATAAAAATAGCATAATAACAAAAGATTTGACCGAAAATTGACAATTTACGGAAAAGAAAAGCGTTAATGAATAAATTGAATAAAAATAAAATAATTTTAGTCAGAAATGATTAAAATAAAAAGTTAATGAATAAATTGTCAAATAAAATGGAAAAAATAATAAAAATCAGAATTAGATTAAACAAGTAATATCAAGGTCAAGTTTTGTTTTATCGCATGAAAATTAACACACAAGGTTAGGGTCACAGAATAGGTATATATACCAATCCATTTTCACAGAATTTTAATGCTTTTCACTTAGTGAACAAATTACTTTTCACTAGAAATGTACGAATCAAGGAGCAACTCTCGGCAAAAATTTTCGCCATACGAAATCAAGCACCTTATATGTAAGCCATTCTTGATCGTATGTGTGGGAATACCTTTGTCGTGTGTATGGATGAATGACCAAGGATGAATCTATGAATAATATGTTGATTTGAAAATATATATTTATAAAATGAGTCTTCAATGTCGACATTTTTCTGGCCCACAGCCACACAACATACAAGTTATTAAAATCATACATAATTAGTCACGCTGTGTAAGTGCGGTTTCTCCGCCTATAGCGTGTGCCCGTGAGAGTTCCGTCGTGCGCAACGACGGCCTCTAACGTAAATATTATATTCGTTTATATGGGCGGTTGGAAGATCGAGAACTAGTCTTTTGGCTGGCTCTCTTTCACCCATCTCCAGAAAAATCGACCTAAAATCAACTTTACAAATCGGCTAAAATGATCACACCGAGTAGTCCAGTGGGCACTCGTAAAATCTAATATGAACACAAATTCCTTAGGATCAAATTGAGAGATTCGGGAGGTGGAAACTCGATATCGATGTGACGAAAAGTAACTAAATATATTAAAACTGATAAAAGTAGCTAAATATATTAAAACTGATAAAAGTAACTAAATATATTAAAGCTGACAAAAGTAACTAAATATCCTAGGTATGATAAAAAGTAATTGAACATTTTAATGTAACAAAAATAAAACTGACGAAAACAATTAGATATATTAAAGTTAATGAAAGTAAGTAAATATGTTAATGCTGACGAAATAAGTAAATGTATCAAATCGGACGAAATTAATGAAATCCAGACGAAAATAACTAGATGTGATGAACGGTAGTTAAAATGTAAATAAATCAATTAAATGTAATAGCTATGAATAACTATAATTAAATCGAACATAACTGGATGTGATTAAATGCAAATTAGATGTGATGAAATGTAATATAATTAGATGAAACAAGAAACGCTTAGAGTAAACGCAACCAAACGTAACTATACGTAACTAACAATTTAACTAAACGAAATCAAAAGTAACTCAATATAACAACCAACGATCCACTATAATGATCAGCCACTAAAATATACCGACAAATAATAAATATAAATAAAGGTGACGAAATATAATGAAAGCAAGTAGATATAACGGTTTGATGTAACTAGACTTAGTGAAAGGAAACTAAATATAACAAAAGGTAGATAAAAGTATCAAAGATAACTAAGCTGATCAAAAGCAACAAATCATAGCGACGCAACGATATTCAGACAATTAAACTCGGAGATAACGCACGATAGCTGACTGAAGGACGACTCTAAGTTCGATAATCAACCCAACCCTTGAATGAGTAATGGATGGCCGCCGTTAAATTATGTTTCAAGAAAATTATTAAGATGAACCCAAAACACATTTAAATGAATATTAATACGAAAATATCTTTAAATAAAATTGATAAAATCATTACAGCAAACAACAAATCGGTATGATATTCGTATGTGAATTACAAAGAACAAAATATATATCACGATTGAGAACCGACCATGAAAGATACATTAATTGCAGAGACGCACGAGTGAGATCCATGAATGCATTCGATAAACCTCGACAAGGCACGCGTGATGGTAATCGCCAATCTGTCCAATATAGATGCCCAATAATAAATTCGACGTTGCCTTGAAACCCATTAGAACTTGGAGCAGCACTAGTGTCCAGAATAGTGTACCTTCAAACCCAGATCAATAGGAGAGCGAATCACTGCTGAATATAGAAATGGTAAGGGATCCCAGTTGCGAGCTCACCAAGACAATTGTAATCTGTTCGAGTGGATACACTGAAAGTTACTATGAGTCCGGAACGATTGCGTGAAATCCACCGATACCAGAGAAGATGGAAGATCCAATTTACTTTATCAAATGTCCATAACTAGGGAAATGTCACGAGTCACTATTGGAACGAAGAAAAATCATATACATTTACCCGACACATTTATAACCATCCAGAAAATCGACCAAAAATTAATGCAATAAAATAGATAATAAAATAACTCTGCCAATTAACCGCGAGTCAGATCATTAAAAATATAATATAAAGCCCAGAAAATAGATTAGATAACGGTTTCTTCGCCCAACCGTAAAGAATGATCAATTAAAGAAGGAAATTAGTGCTTTAAACTAGAAAGAGAAATTTGTCAGATTAATAAACAAAAATAAAATAATACAAAACAGATTACATTCATTTTCGTAACAAATATATAAAAACTAATTTCACCAAATTCTGATAATGATTAACCATGAATAATGGGGGGTTTGTCTGGTCATGCGAATACAAGACAACACCTGCAGATATAAATAAGCAGTTCAAAAACCAAAATATTCATAACTATCAAGCATGTTTAATCTACGTCACCCATATGCCGACAACAGATGCGATTCAAAGAGATGACTAGGAGACCGTACACCAAATCGATTATCGCCCAATGACGCAGCTATGAAAGATTCCACTGAACTTTCACGAGGTATTTTCTTGTTGTAATTGTTAACCTGCTAGGTAAATGCAAATTACATCCCCTCATAAGACGGCAACGATAGAAAGTTTGTCGTGAATACCCTACCTTTAATAAATAAATTTCAATAAATGAATTTTCGAATTTATTCTAATCATATGACTCATTCAGACCGCCGAGATCCACATGGAGGAGGGAGTGATGACTCCCGATTGACTCTACAAATACAGAGAAATTCTGCCGCTTGATATAGGCAAGCGTTATGGGACCAAGAATATACCTTGGCTACTTATGGAGAACCCAGCTGGCCTCGTCGACTAAATGATCGTGGAAACGAAATTGAATTACCTAGCATCGCCATCAAGCGGGAACCGGGCAGGAACCCGGCACGGGAAGCTCGTCAGCGAGCAGAGTACACTGCGATGAAGATGGAAGAAATAGAGAAGAAGTACCACAAGAAGGCGATTCTGGTCAGGCAGCGATTGGCACGAGTGAATCAGGACATCGCGAGCGGGCTAATTCCTAGCACCGACGGATTTCCTCCGGACTATGGAGTCTCATTTGAACTAGATGACCCCAGACTCCTACAAATGACCGCCCCAACGGAGCTGATCTTGCCGGAGAAATTGATCCACCCAGCTCTTCGTTACCGACTTGGGCCAAGACAACAGAACGAGCATGCTTATGCCAGCCGACACCCACAATGGGCATTCTCTAGTCATATTCGCCGAAACGCTTATTCCAAGGACCAAAACGGATTTTAAAATTGAATAAACAGGTGTTATGAAATAAATTTTATTAATTAATTTGACTGTTTGATTTCATTTTTTAATAAACGGAATAAATTCTGATGTGATAACGAGTAAGACGAGCTCTAACTACTCTATTTAGGTACGTATCTTCATGACTTAGAACTTAGCTACCATGAAGAAGGGAATCTTTAAAGCTCAAGTAGTTAATAAGAGATTAAATAAAATAAATAATTTGTTGCGAGATTCATAGGGAATTAATTCGATAGATCCAATGCTGTTCACTAATATACCTGAAACGAGGGCAAAGAAAATTAATTAACGTGTTGAAATCAACGATGTCAATGAATATTTCTCAAATAATTTTAATTTAGAGATGGAAGCGACAGGAATTCTCAGCCAAGAACTGAAAGAGCTTAGACGCGAAAATATGCATCTCCATCGGCAACTCCTCCAGCAAAGCCGTGAACTACAAGAAATAAAAGCCACCTGGGCGGAACCAGCTAAAATGAAAAGCGTATATCACAGACTCACTAGGGCCCAACAAGACTGGAAGGATGAGAAATTGTTAAATCAAGCCCAATGGACGCAAATAAAAGGCTTGGAAGTCGCTCTGTCAGCGTGTCAGGAGGGGAGTGTGGTGACATACCCCTTAGTCTTTGCACCGTCACAGCTGGCGTATCGCGACCAGAATAAACCAAAACATCCCAACAAACGATCTCATCCGCATGCCAGGCCAGGCAGGACGAAGCGCTTATGACGATGTGCCCAAGGCGAAAATAAATGATTGATAAACTCAAATTCAAATGTTAATGAAATAAAATTGTGTTCTTGATAATTTGTTTCTTTACAATGATTAACGTGCACGAGTAAAATAAGGAGGACATACTTTAGGGACCTAAAAGATAAGACGGACATAGGCCTTCTAACGGCAGTCCGCTGAACCCGACATAGGACTAAACCTTAGCAGTTCAGACATCGGAACTCACATTTGGAGGTCCTGTGACCAATGGTTGCAGTTCCAACGTTGCCTAGCAACGGGTAATCATTGGCGGGCGTGAAATGTTTGTATGTTATGGGGTCAAGGTCACGAATCCTATTAACCCCACAAGTATGATTTCACCATATAAATATGTAAAACATAGAGATTTAATTTATTTAAATAATCTATATATACATTTAATTTGTATATTTATTACACTTATAGATATGTAATAATTCTAAATGAATATTAATCATCAAAAAAGATTTTTAGAAAAAAGATTTAATAAAACTGTAGGGCAAAGATTGAACATTAGATATATTTGTTTATTATCACGGTTACTAATAAATAAATTTAATGGCAAAACCAAATTAATCATAAAAGGTGACTCGTCAAAAAACATATGAAATTAAAAAACAAGAATAAGAACAGAATACTGGGTACCTAATCGGGAGAAAAGTATAAACGCGACCACTTTCAAAGGGATTGCAGTCAGGTAAGCGGAAAAGAAAATGATACCATTGGACACCAGTCGCGAAAGATTTTGGGAATGCATTGAAATGGGCTGTTACCAGTAAAAGTTGAGCCTTATCGGCATGGTAGTATCCTGATATATCCTCGGGTTTGTTGGGCTAAAACTAAAAATGTAATTAAATTTTATTGATTTGGTGCGATAACCGATAAAATCTTAAAGTGAAAAATTAAATATATGAAAGATGATAAAATATCACCTATTAGACGACAAAAAGGAATTGTAGTATGAATGGAAATTTTCACTTGGATCGGTCTTACTCGGATTAAACCATCCTCTCTCAAGTATCTTTGTCAGTGTTTTTATAACACACACACGCGCCCCAGAATTTTTAACCTACAACTATGCACCCAATGGCAAGACCATGTTAGTACTGTATGTAAAGGCGGAAAATCCACGAACAGGTGAGCTCCGTTTCTAGAACTACTTCCGGTGGTACCTTCGCTTACGGGTTTTTAGACCACCGATGGAAGATTTTACGTCTCCACATTTGTTGTATTGGCCTCTAACCTATCCTTTCCTCATTTCTATTCTAACTTCAGAGTCCATTTCGAATCTCTACGCGCTTTTGCCACAAATAACCAGAATAATTTCACTATTTATGAAAACTTGCTCTATTCCGTGTATACTATTGGGCACTGAAGGGTAACAAGAAAAGTTGATGAAGGGTCTAAGGGTTAACCACTCCCCATCGAGCGCCCGCATAAAAGATAACCGCTAGATACCCGTCGAAAACGACGTTGGTACTGTATGCTAGTGGGTGAATATTAGCAAAGGGTGAGCCTCTTTACAAAGACTGCCAATGTCATTATATTCTTTTTATGTCCATGAGCTGTCATAGAAGACTTTCAGTTTAATTTATGTAATGTTAATACTCATTTAAATTAAAATTAATGATTGTTTGCAATTCAATTTAATGCCATAATTAGTTAATAAAAAAAATTCTAAAATGATCATTTTGATTCATTTGAGGTTATGATTGGATTGAAGAGCCAAAATCAACTGATAATGTCCTAAATACTATCATTAATGGAATAAGATTATAATTGTATTACAAAAAAATTAATGGGGATAAGGTGCAGATTTTTGGAGGGGAATCTTTCCACTAATCCCGATGTCGATGACCATAAATTAATTTTGTCATTTTCTCCTCTCCAAGCTATAGATTATTATTACTTTTAATATTTTTTATACATTTTTTCATATTTTATTTAAGTAATTACTGACTCAGGGTGTCGTTTATTATTGAGGAGTTATTGTTCCGACTTCAACTTGTTTCAAACTTTTTCCTACTATTTTCTCTGTCAATCACTATTATTTTCTTTTCAGATGTTGTCAATTTCAGTCCTTCTTCATGTATCCTTTTATATTGTTGGGTTATTATTATTGAAAGTCGGTTCCCTTTGACTCCTCGTGTCCTTTTCGAATCAAATAAGCAAACCCAACACAGAATAATTTTATTTGCACTTTATCACAGTTACAACTCAATCCGATTTATTTCAATGTTTTTTAATCACAATTTCACTAATTTATTTGCACCTTTTAACCACTGTATAAATTTGATTATCTTAGGGTAGGTTATCCAAAGGAGAATCACCCTTTCTGATAGATAACTTTGACTACTGACCTAGTTACACTACTCGTTTACGTCGATCCACTGGTTCTTTTGTGTTTATCACTTTTCCTTTTATACTCCTGCTCAGACTGTTTTCCGACGATTGTCAACAACATTTGCTACATTATTAAATTATTAACAATAGTTACTTTCCACAGACCACTTTAGCCGACATTTTTCAACAACGTTTGCTCCATTTCTAAATTACAAATTACGAAATAATTACCTCTCCGTAGCTCAGTGGCACCCATTTAATATTGTTTAGGCTAATTATTCCGTCTACACGCCGGGTTTTACTCATCTCTCGGTTTTTCCTTATCTCTCGGATTTTCCACATCTCTCGGGTTTCCCATTGCCTCGGGTTTCTATTGACTCGGCTTCCCATTAGTAATTATTTTTTTTAAAAATTTATTTTTTGTCTTATATTATTTTCTAGGGACCCCTCGCTAAATTTTTATTATTATTTCTGGACTCGTCTCTCAATTTGGCGTTCAACCATACCGATTTCCCCCGATCAATACTACTTTCGAATTTTTATAAATTTTTAAATTAATATTGCACTTTTATCATTTTGTTGTTTTAATGATTTTACTGTGCTTTTCCGTAATACCCCAACAATATTTAATCCTTTCCCAAGGCCACCAAGCGCTCTTTCGAGGGTTGGGCGATAGGATTTAGGAACGAAGAATACTGAGCAGTTCCAGCCAACGCCTTCTACGCGAGTTCCCCGCTAACCACCGGTTTTATCCGAGGGGAATATAATTGATTTTACTTTCTTGTGCGCTTGTTTACTATGCATGAATAAAAACATGTTAATGAATTTTATTTCCCGCTATGGAGATTCGATCGAAAAAATGAATTCTCTAGTAAGTTCATAACAATATCATGATAAATATAAAATATAAAAATAAAAGAATTTTATGAAAATGTCTTTAATTTAACAATACATGAAATATACAGAATAAAAGAAAATAATAAAATTAACAAATTTTACTTTTTTGGGTTCTAGATATCGTGACTTCAGTAAAATAATAATAGTAAAATGAGATTTCTGACTTCAACAAAATATTAATAGTAAATGAGTCTTTGAGAGAGTACGTGATTATAAGTTTTATAAGATGTACTGAATTTTGTCTTCCCAGCACTGCTTTATATACCACGATTTTCTGTGTGTGTATTTTGATAGGGTAAAACAAAGAATTTTAATTTATATTTTTAAAATATTTATTTTCTAATTCTTTCGCTTTTATTATTAATTTTTCAAGTCTTATGTGTCAAAACTTAATCTAATTTTTTAATTATTTTATTTTTCTTTTAAATTTTCCATTTTCCTTTCTTGATTTAATATTTAGTTTTGCCACTTAAAAATACACAGGCATTATCGTGCTGGCTAAACAAATTAAGGGCTCGTATCAGTTTTGTCCAACAATATGATTAAATCACATATCTTTTGAAAATACGTCAAAATTTTATTCGTGTAGTTATTTTCTCAACTTAGAAAGTTTATCTAATTTATACTCAAAGAAAGAAGGCAATGTTTTAATAATTGAAAAACACCAATAGCATATTCTATAAAATAATATTTCACTATATAAAATAACATTTCGACCGTTCTTCAGACTAGAAATAACATTAAAAAATCTAAATCAAAACACATTGAACCAAAATATATTGGTATTGCCTTATTCCGAGGGTTTCAGAGAATTTAAGAATAAGGCCTTTAAACATGTAGATAAAACTCAGTTTAGTGTTGTTTCAACGCCTTGCAAAGTAAGTTAACTAATAAATCTACAACTCCAGTTGGACTTTTTTCTGAGCTCGTTTATCAATTTTCATGTAATGGGTGTAATGTCACATACATTGGAGAGACTGCCCGTCATCTCTGTACTAGAGTTCTTGAGCATTGTCGACCGAATGAATTGACTCACATTAGTGACCATCTTAGGAAATGTAATAGTAAAAAAATATGTGTGTCTGACTTCAAGATAATTGGAAAAAATCTGAGTAATTATTGGGAAAGAGTAACTTGCGAGGCGCTGTTGATAAAATCTTTAAATCGTATAATTAATGTTCAAAATGTTCATTCTACAGGTATTTTAAATGTATTTAAGTGATTGAATGTAAATTGTGTATATGATGTTTTTGATGTTTTGTAAAAATAATTGTTTCAATTTAAACTTTATTTTGCGATGTTAAATTGAATTAATCTTTATTTAAATTTTATTAAATATTTTAATTTAATGAATGTTTGAATTTTTTTTAAATTAAAATTAAGTTTTATAATACCAGTTGAATACGTATATAATTGATTAATTTTTTTAGATTTTCTTATTTTCATTTAGATTTTTTTATGTGGTTTCTAGCCTGAAAAAGACTGATAAGCGGTCGAAATATATAGTGAAATATAATTTTATAGAATATACAGTTGGCGTTTTTCATTTATCTAATTTATTTAAATTATAATTTTTCCTTTTATTAAAATTTTAAACGAAGATTTATTAAAGATATGGATTAAAAGCATGTTTTATCTTATATTAAAATTATTACTAGCTCACATTATTTAAATTTCCCATAAAAATCCTTGAATATTACTGTTGTTAAATTGATTTAAAATCCCAAGGAACCATGTTGGGGAAAGTCTTAGTGAATTAAGTGTTGATGTAAATGGTGGATTTCAGGGTGGTGAAATTTTTGCGACTATATGGTTGTTACTCAGACAACCTCATACAAATATTTTTTGCTTACCACTCGGCACCCGTTGCTAAGCAATGTTGGAGCTGTGTTCGAGTGGGTAGATCGTCCGCAAAAAGTGAGCGCTATTGCTAATGCTAAAGTTGACCGAACGATTCATGGGTCCAACGAGCTACCGATTGAAGACGTGTGCTAGATTTTGACGATAAGGCCCCATTCTTCTTCTATCCCATTCTAATATCAATATATACTGTTCTATCATTTATCATTTTTCCATTCTCATAGTCCTCCTTGTCACTGTTTGTATTGTTGGGCCAGAACGTAAACGGCCTTGAGGAATGTTTTAATGGATCAGTAACACACACGCAAATATAACATGCAATTTAAATAAACCTATTGAAACATCAATTAAACCCTATCAAATATGAGAAAAAGAGAATTAAATATAAATTAATAAACATAAAAATAAATTAAAATAATAACAAAACGCACCAAGATCCGCACGATACCAACACAAATATAACAAGAAAACACAACAAATTCGACAAAATTGAAAAATTGATAAAAGTTCATGAAAATGAAACTTAAATCAAAAAATTTGAATTAGTAATAATTCAATAAAAATTCTAAATGAAAAATTATTAAAATAAATCAAAAAATAATAAAATTAAAGAATAGAATTCACTAGAAAATAACAAGGTCGAATTTTGTTTTACTGCATCAAATTTAACATGCGAGGTTAGGGACAGAAAATACTGATCCATTTTCACATTAAATTTAACCATAAAACCATTTTTGAAACTATTTTGAAACCTTTTTAAAACTATTTTCAAATCTTACTTTTAGGTGAGAAATGTTTATTTTGGAGCCCTCTCTCCACGTCAGATCCTTGCAACCTCGGTAGAGCTCTGCTTGGATGTCGGCGTGGGGGGAGAGGTATTTTTATGTTATTTTATTTTATGCGATTTTTATGGATTGACATGGATGGTAATTATGTTTATTTGTTTATACTTAATAAATATTATTAATATTGATAAACTGTTTTCTATGTTTAATAAATAAATAATTTTGTCGAAATTTTTCTGGCCCACAGCCAACACCTATCGCAAGTAAATAAACTCTACACACAATTCAGATTCGTGTAAGTGCGTGGAATATCGCCAATGATCTGTGCCCGTGAAGACCCGGCGTGCGGAACGCAGGGTTGGAACGTCAATATTATCCATATAGATGAAACGAGGAATAAGGAAGAAGTCTATTGGCTGCTTCCTCGTTTCTCATTTCTGTAAAATCGACCTAAAATCATACTACACACGGCTCAAAATCATCACACCGAGTAGTCCAGTGGGCACTCAGTAAATATAATGTAAACACAATATGCGCTTAAGGTCTATTAAAGGGGAATGGTACGGGAAAAAATTAAATGGAAATCGTTGTTATAACTAATTTGGATTAAAATTTTGAATTAAATTAAATTTACAATTCGAATAAATTAGTAATGATTATTAAATAAGTAATTCATTGATTTAACAAAAATTAAAGTAGCCATTGATTAAAATAAAGAAAGATTAAAGTAATTCATTAAATCATTATAATTAAAAGTAGAGTTTTTATTGAGTAAAATTACGTAATCCATTAAATTAATTCATTGTAAATTATCAGTAAATGAATTTTGAGTAAAACTATCATCGATTAGAAACCAGTAATTAAAACAAATCTTAAGCCAAATTAATGTATTCTCATTGATTTAATCAACAAATTTTCTTTAATGTAATGGTAGATTTAAATTAATTAACCTAAATTCCCCGATTTACAATAAATCAACCCAAAATGTTGTGTAACTTGGAAATTAGAAGTCCAACCAACTCCCCTAACATTGAACGATCATATGATTGATTTCATCTCTAAAGTAATCATAACTGGAAACTCCTGTTAATTCGCATAAATATAGTAAACGATTACTTTAATATATTAAAAAACGTAAGAAAATTCATAAAATTTATTTCAATAAGTTAAAAACACTCGCTTACTCGAAATTAACATAAAAATAATGCAAATGAAATCCAGGAGATAAGCAGGTCAACTCGATATGAACCACGAAATTCCAGCAGAAATTGAACAAATTTTTAATAGTAAGCCGGAGAATGAGATGAATAAATCCAACGAGAAAATTTTGCGACGAAGAAAATCCCTTAAAATACGTACTAAAATAAAGTAATTAAACACATAAATTACCGAATAACCCGATAGCAATTTTCTGACAAAACTATTAACAATCTATAAGTAAATCCATTGACCAAAATTCCGAGACATAATAGAGTAGCCCGAATTCCTAAAAACGCTGTATTCTATAAAATTCATTATAACAAAAGTTGATCTATGAAACTCACCGAATAGTCTACGATCGCACGACTTGAAAAGTTTATTTACCTGAAATAAATGTTGTAAATTACCAGTGGAAAAATCAACCATCTTACTCGTCGACATTTCCGGCGATATAAACATCCGCTGCCGTAGCCGAGTTATAAGTGGCATGCACTTCCTGCCTGTCTGAATTTCAACTGTACATTTTCTTTATAATTAACGTTGACAACAAACTATACATCATTTTTGTTATCAAATCATGTATTCACCGAACATTCCGGACGAGGACTTAGAGTTGCGATCTCCGACTGTTATAGAAGCTCCTTCAAGTAAATTTTCAATTAAATTCTATAACAACGTTATATTCACATTTGAGCCACAGGAATAATCTAGAATCAACTCCATAGCATTAGTGAATAAACTCTCCAGATTGACGGCCGCGAATCAATAAGTCATATCTATTGACGAATCTTAGTGTTCTCACACCCGACGAACTCACAAAAATCCTCTCATTTCGCCATTAAGCACGACAAATCAATTTTGGCCACGCATTTTTCGTCAACCCAATAGGACAGCAGCGTCGCAAATATTTAAGTGGAAATTATTAAACAAAAATTCCGTCTTGGTCGTATTAGAAAATTGTCAATGATTTATATTCTTTTTTGGAAAACGAATTTCTCGAATGATTACCCAGGTATTTTAATTGATCAAAGGATCAGACACTAAGTGTGAATTTTGTAACTTTTGTAACTGATTTGTTTTTCAAATAATTAAATGATAATTGTTAAAATTATTTTAGTTAAAATACATGAATGTTTAATTATCGAGTTATCGTTTCGTAAAAGTTAACTAACTTAAATTTGTTCTATTCAAAAATTCATAATTACCCAAAGAATATTCTACAAGGTTTTCTTAACGGATTATTTATTTAATTATCTCATATTAATATTTAAAATACATCTATTTGAACATTTTAACCATATACCAACCTTAATACTAGGAATAAATAAACCACTTGTGATCGAAATAAGGTAAAGTTACAAATGATTTGCATTTTTTTTTGTTAACATCCATAAAGAATTCTTGAACCGACCCTTATGGTATGAGAACGAGTAACCCAGCAGCTTTGAAGTATCGTTCTCTCCCTCTTCCCATACCTTGCCAGACCAGCCAGAAAATTACGTCAACTTCGAGTTCCGTGAGTTGTAGCACATTTAAAATTAAGATAATCCAGTTTTCTTAAAGGCGACGAGAAATGTTTCCTAATTGTGTACCCCAGACCACGGAGTAAAACAATTTTTCCATTCAGGACAAACTGGAGCTATGGTTGAACTCCCTGCTCATATCGTGGAACAATGGAGGCAGGCATGGAATCGGGTGTATCAAGAGCGATACCCTGACGTGCCCGAAGAAGACAAGCCAGATGACATATCACCGGAGGAGTTCATGCGGCAGTTCCGGAAGCCGTCTGACGAGCCAAAACCATCCCAGGACATCCTAACTCAGGCCCAAGAGCTCCTGGAGGGCCTCCTCCAACTCCAACGCCAAGTCGAGGTAGATGTAGCACGAGCAACGGAATATTTGGCCAACGTCAAAGATGACCTGGTGGCAGGACGTCTGGCCAGTAGATACCCACCTTCGCCGAGACCAGTTCGGAACCTCAAAAGGCCAGTGTTTGTGATCCCTGGTTATTCCCCAGAAGGAGGGATCAAGCGATTCTTCGCAGATGATTGAACATCGTAATAATGATTTGAACCTCTCGTTATTTGGTATAACATTAATATTATAGATCTAAAAATTCTTTCTCTTCTTTTATTATTATTGTAGTTTTCATTTCATAAATATGTTTAAGTTTAAATACACTTATCATTATAACCGTCATCATGAATTTCAACTCTCATCATTCTAGAAATGGGCCCTGTGAAGTTGCTCCAAAATGAATTAACCCATGCGAGACAGGCCAATAAGCAACTCCATGACCAACTCGTTCAAATAGTCCGAGAAACGCAGCAAATTAAAGCGACATGGATCGAGCCCACGAGAATCAAACGACTGTACCAAAAACTAACCGCGGCCCAGAAGGGGTGGGCAGAAGAGAAACAGTTAGTACAGGGCCTAAAAACTCAAATCAAGGGGCTAGAGGTAGCGTTAGCCGCCTGTCAGGAGGGAGCAGCGGTGACCTACCCTTTAGTCTTTGCCCCTGCTCAATTGGCCTATCGCGAAGCGAACTCTACTTCATCCGCAACCTTAACTACTCCAATCACCCCGTCAACAACTAGTCGTCGACCTTGACGTAAGGAGCGGGCTAAGCGCCGAGCCGCTCGATCTTCCAATCAGTCGGAAATCTTATAACTCTAGTGTTTCATAGATAAATAAAGCATCATTTATATATATTGTGGTTTCCGTATACATTTTATTATCTTTATATCATCTTGAGATTTGAAGCAACATCGTCGAAGGGTTAAATAAGCAGTACCATCCATTTCATGGCCAAACTAATGTCGGTAAAATAAATAGATGAACGATAGAAACTAAACGCAAGGGGACCAAATAATTTTAAAGCGAGCACAGGTCTTCTATCGACAGCTCGTGAACCCGAGGATTGTCCGAGCAATTACAGTACTAGTGATAATACTCAATTTTTGCGGATAATCCACCACTTGAACACATTTCCAACGTTGCCTAGCAACGGGTGCCAAGTGGCAGCTAGAATCATTTTGTATGGCGTTACTGGGACAACCATAAAGATAAGCAAGATTTGAAACCCGGTAACCCACCAGTATTATTGATTTTACATTGACCTGTACACCCTTATCCTTATCCCTATGTTGGGCTAAAAGCCATAATTTAAACAAAAATGAAAAAATTGTGTAAATTAAAACAAAATAATTAACGAGGTTTGAAAATTATCAATATGGCTGCTGTAACATAAGCACGTACCGCAAGCAGAAATCAAAAAATAAAATAAAACATTAAATAAAACAAAATAAAAACATAACAAAATTAAATAAAACAAATAATTAATTAAAATCATTGAAAAGCCTACAGATGCAGAAAGAAACACAAAACCAAAATATAAAACCGCCAAAACCTTGCAAAAGAAGGTTTAGAAAATACATAGGCGGAAGCGGCGACCAAAAATTTAAATATCAGAGGGTAAAAAGAGAAACAATCAAAAAGAATGGTTAAACGATAAAAAATAAAAATTTACGAAATATTGAGAAAATAATATCAAAAAATAGAGAAAAATAAGGAGAAAAATAAAATATTTAAAATAAAATTAAAGCAATAAAACCCCCCGAAAAATAGCCGAAAAAGGCTCAAAATACTCTGATTGGTCGCACCCAGGCATGAAATGACTATATATACAGCAGTCATTTTCATAATTTTTAGACTTTTTAGAAAATTTTGTAGACACAAAATTTTTAGTCAGTTGTTGAGATAATTTGTTTTAGACAATTTTTTGTTGATAGACTTTTAGAAAATTTTGTAGACACAAAATTTTTAGACATTTGTAGAGAAAATTTTGTAGACACAAAATTTTTAGACTTCACTGTTTATGCCGATGTATGACAATTTTTCAAATTGGTATGCTTGACTGACAAACTTGTCGATCGTAAGTATTGTTTTTTGTAGAAATATATTTTTCTATGTTAATGTTTTGTTTAATTTAACTTATTCTGGATGGCCGCAATGTCTTTTGGCATCGCTCGGCAGGTCCCCCTTAACTTATTTATATTCATTTTACTTATATTAGTTTGTGGAAAGTGTTAGGGCAATATTCAATTTCCTCAGTTGATTTTGAGGAATGTTGATGTGTTGCCTTGTCGCTAACCACCCTTCGGTGTCTGCCGGCATGGTCAGGTCTTGTCACACTGATCGCGGAGTAGGACGCCGTCGTACTTCACCGGGGCGGCCATTTCAATGTTGGTCGGAACGGTAAAAATTAATATTCGGGAAGATCGCCATAATTAAGGGGATAACATTATTATATGTTTAAGTAGGAAAATTGAATTTTTAATTTAACTCCTGCCGATTATTATATTATCAAGGGTACGACTAGTGATAGAAATTTAGGTCAACGAAAGTATAAAGTAGGGTTAAATCATGTACATTGTTTGATAATCATCGCGGTGGAAAATTAAAATAAAACGATACATTTTGGCATAGATCTGTGAGAAGATAATATAGAGATTTACGAATGGTGGTAACTGTGGCGACCATAGGAAAGCAAATATGAGTTGTTGGACTAAAATAATGACCTTATGATAATGCATTAATTTCAATTTACCATAGGCTAACGTTTGTATGAAACAAGGAATTTTCCATAAAATAAGGGCGGAACGCTGCCCAAATTTTTGAAAAATATTTTAATAAATAAACAGTAATGATGACAAATTGATATAGGAATTGTAGAAATAGATGAGTATGAACAAGCGTATAGATAGAAAGAGACGTAAGACCTTCCATCGGCAGTCAGGAACCCGAAAGTGAAAATATCATGAGGAGTAGTTCTAGAAATGGAGCTCACCTGCTCATGAATTTTCAGCTGCTATATACAGTACCAACATGAGCTTGCTCATGGGTATATAGTGGTAGGATTAAAATTGTGGGGCGTCTGGGTGAGACAGCATAGACCCTAGGAAAAGAAGGCATTTTGATAGAGGGAAATAAGCTTGAATAAGCTTTGCACAGATTTAAACAAATTAATTACACCCAGTACACCAACACCTATTATAACTACTATGTTCCTTATTATTTTTAATAATAAAAATAATAATTGTAATAGCAGTAACAATTGATAAGAACAATACATATAATAGTAACGATGATAATACTAATATCATTATTATTGTTATTATTATTATTATTATAATTATTATTATTATTATTATTATTATTATTATTATTATTATTATTATTATTATTATTATTATTAGTATTATTATTAGTATTATTATTATTGCCACTAATCATATTATTACAAATATTTATTATTTTTACTAAGCTTATCACTATCGTTCTTACTAAGATTTTAATTATCATTATCATTATTTTTATTATATTTATCATAACTATTATTATTCTTTCTGTTTTTTTATTCCTTATTATTATATTAGGTATTATTCTTATCTGATTATTATTACTGTTATTATTATTGCTATAATTACTAATACCATTATTATTGTTATTAAATTTTTTGCAGGGATACTCCATATTTCTCAGCTTTGTTAAAATATTTTTTTTTGTATAAAAAAATTTCACTTCACCCTTATTTTACAGTTTTCGATAAAGTATTTTAGTTATTTCGAAAAATTTGAGGAGCGTTCCACCCTTATTTTCCATCTCAACTCAAAATAATTTTTTAGTTCCTAAATATTATTTAAATTACTCATTTTTATGATTTGGTCGTTCGGATTAATCTTTTTCCAACGGCTTTCCAATTTAAATGTTGCAACGATTTCGCGATTTCCTCGATACTCTTCCATTTACCTTGACCTTAAGATCTACTTGTGTTCATATTGTATTTAATGAGTGCCCACTGGACTACTCGATGTTAGTGATTTTGAGCCGAATGTTGTTTGAAAGTTTATGTCGATTTTATAGAAATTTGGTGCAAGAAAGTTGAGCCAAAGACCCACTCTCGAGCTACCTTCTTTCGCTATTTAGTTCTGTGATTTGACGTTCCGATCCGTCGTTACTCACTACTAAACCTTCACGGGCACGAACTATATGCAGAGAAACCGCACTTACACAGTTCGATTAATGCGTTGAATTTGATAACTTGCTATAGGTTTTGGCTGTGGGCCAGAAAATAAAAATAAATAAAAAATAATAAATTGGATAAAAGCTTCGATGCACAAAGTTGTTGGTTGAAAATTATTATTCAGTATATCACATCGTGCATCAGAAATTCATTCAGAAAAACATGGTGAATTGGCAATTCGTAACTCATAAAATCATTGTGAAACTATTCATAAATTCATATGACGGTAAATATTCAGGTTTAAAACACAAATCAATACTCGTACACTAGCTGAGCGTTAACGTGTCCAGACAAAACACTTACCAGTTAATTGCCTGAATGTGCGACTCTCAGCTTGTTATACACACCAAATAAATTTAGACTGAATTTTTCTGAAAAATAAGACTGACTTTTTTTGAAAACACATCATTATATATACCTAAAATTTGACCCTAACCTTGCGTGTTAATTTTAATGCGATAAAATAAAATTTGACCTTGAAATTACTTGTGTTATCTAAATTTAATTTTTATTATTTTCTTAATTTTAACCGGCAATTTATTTCTTCAATTTTTAATTGAATTTATTCAACCAAAAATATTTTATTTTCATTCGTTTTATTTATTACTTTACTACTTTATATAAATTACCGATTTTTGGTCAAATTTTCTTGTTATTATGTTATTTTTATGTAAATTTTGTGCGGTTCTTGATGCATTTGGTATTTATTTTATTTTACTTTTGTGTTTTTTTGATTTTATATTTATTTATTTGCTCAAATTTTAGGGTGTTTAGTTGATGTTGTATGTTTTATTTTAAGTTATCTTGGTTCTGGGGTTTTGTGTTACATAACTGTTATATTTAAACAATTTTCAAGGCCGTATGTGTTCTGGCCCAACATAAATAATAGTAAAAGTCTATGTAAGAATGATGAGCTTAAATCTGTGTTAGTATTTCCGTACTCAGAAGGATTTATAAATTATAAGAGGAAGTTAAATAAGTAGATGGAAAATTTAGATTATAAGATCGTTTCTAATTTGTGTAAGGTATGCAGTATGTTTATTAATAAATCAAAAACTCCGGTTGGATTATGTTCTGATCTCGTTTATTAATTTACATGTAGTGATGTAGTGAGTGTAATGCCATATACATTGGAGAGACTTCTCTTCATCTCTACACTTGAGTTCTAGAATATTGTCGATTGAAGGGTTCCCCTATTTTACTGATCACAATAGAGGCTGTAAAAGTAAATTAGGAATGTCTAATTTTAAAGTTTAATTGAAAAGTTTTAATAATTATTGAGAATGTGTTATATGTGAAGCATTGCTGATAAAGTCATTGGATCCAAAGATTAATTTACAAAGTGGTAGGACTACAAATGCTAATGTGCACAGTACAGGTTGTAAATTTCTATTACGTAGTCATTTTTTCTGTTTGGAGTGTTGTGTTGCTCTGTTACAGACATGCATAATTTTGTTGGTATACTAAAGAGCTTTTCAATTGGCCTCTACGTTACTATGGGTACATGGCATACCTTTCCCTCCTCTGTTTTTTTATTAGGGTTCCTCCTTCACACTCATACAATCCATAATTTCGCCTTACCGCAATGCACCCGTGGGAAATCCACGATGATACTGTGCATAACATCCGAAACTTATTCAAACAGGTAACCACTGTTTCTAATATTACTACTTGAATAATTTTCGTCTTTGGGTTCCTGACGGTCGTTAGAAGGACTTACGACTTCTCATCAAAGCATGCAAAAAATACTCTTGGATTAGATTTATTTATTTTAACCGATTGTAATATAATTTTGATATTAATTCTTAAATCAGATTCATAAAACAACTTTAAATTAATTGAAATTATTCAAATTTTGTTTAAATATTCCAATTTCTTTTAATTGCTACGATTTTATGAAACGTGATTTTAAATTGGTTAGTCTACGAATCCATTTTTAATTCTCATACTACTTTAAAGATCAAGTGATTAAATTCGTAGAGTTTAATACATCAACGGAAGGTTCTTTATCGTAAAGGAAAAATTTTCTTTCGGTTTCACTTAAGGGCTTCCTACAATTTAATATAATTTTAGTTAATTAACCCAGTTTAGGGACGAGATCCCCAATTTTCTGTTCACCGTTTTCTCAATCATATCAAACTTTCATTCAATTTACCCTAGAAAAATTTCTACCTATCTATTAGTCAAAACTTTGGGGTCCAATATACAAATTCAACAAATAATTAATGGGGGTTGCTCATTACTTTCGTTTAATTTGAATGGATTAATTTATATTAACGAGGGTCTTATATTTTTCGCCACTTAATTTAAATATATTTAATTTGTCTGAATGGTTATTTCGTTTGATTTTAGTTATTTTATTTACGGTGCTGGGTGTTTCTTCGTTAATTCCATCTAATTTAGAATCAATTGATTTACATCGGCGTTGTTTCTTAATCATTTTCGTCTAATAAAATTGATTCGCTCGTATTTATTTAGTCATCTACATCCGATTCGAATTTTTCCTCGATGCTATTTTAGAAAGTCAGTTATGAACCTTCGCGAGATAGTGCAACAAATTTGATAATCATGCTCCACTTAGGGTCGGCTTTCATCATTCACATATCGAAATTTTATACAGTGATGTTATTAAATGTTCTGTCGAGCGTTATTCAATGTCTAATCATGTGTTATTTAATATCCTCTTGATTTTCTGATTACTTTAATTATAATAAAAAGATTATAAAAAATATATCAAACAATCAAACTACTTACTAATTGTTAGTTAAAATGTTCTTCAAGCATTTTACTTGTAGAATAAAATCATAAAACTGTGAGTATAACTATAGCTTATATAGTGATTGCATGCATGTGTGCGACCAATCAATTAATTTTGAGTCTTTTTGGCCAATTTTACGGTTTTTTTAATCATTTAAAATTCTTTTGTTATTTTTATAATTTTTTCCGTACTTTTTCCTATTATTTTTGTAATCTTTCAAAAAATTTATTTTTCCTATTTTATTGCTTTTTTGACCATTTCCCTTTTTACTCTTTGATATTCGGAATTTTGGTCGCCAATTCCACCTGTGAATTTTCTAAACCTTCTTTTGCTAGGTTTTGGCGGTTTATATTTTAAATATGTGTTTCGTTCTGCGTCTGTAGACTTTCTAGATTTTATTAATATATGTTTTGCTTAATTTTGTTATATTTTTAATTTCTTTTATTGGTGTTTTATTTTATTTTTAATTTCTGCTTGAGGTGCGTGTGTCTGCTGTGACAGCCATATCGACAGTTTTCAACAATCATTGATTATTTTGTTTAAACGAACAACACATTTTTACATTTGTTTAAATTATAGCTTATAACCCAACACTTATGTATTTTATTTTCGGTCGCCACTTCCGCCTGTGTATTTTCTAAATCTAGTTTTGTAAGGTTTGGTGATTTTATGTTTTGGTTAGTAGGCTTTTAATAATTTTAATAAATATTTGTTTTATTTAATTTTGTTGTTTTTATTTTGTTTTATTAAATATGTTTATTTTATTTTTGGTTTCTGGTTGCTGTTAAAGCAGCCATATTGACAATTAAACGACATTAATTATTTTGTTTTAATTTACACCATTTTTTATATTTTATTTAAATTGTGGCCCAAAAAAATAAAAATTAATAGAAATATTAAAAATTTAATAAAAAAGATTTAAAAGTATGTAAAACAAAAAAAGAACAAGAAAATCATCAAAATTTTTGGCTCTAAATTTACAAAAAAACGATTCAATGTTAGAAAATAAGTACAAGAATCAAACTCTTAATTGAATTTAAAGTTTTAATAAAAATGAAAGATTAAAATCAGGCAAGTAATACTTAATGGCAAAAATAAAAAGGTGTTGCGACCACTTTCAAATGTTTTCATCAGATACTCACATAAGAGATATTACCATTAAAAACCCGTCTAAAATAACGTTGGAACTGTATTCCGATGAACGGTTTTCAGTAATAATACCCTGGTCAACCTTTGGGTTCAAGAGCTACCATAGAAGTTATTCACACTCATGTTAATTAGGGTCCTTTTATCAGAATTTCAGTTGAATCAATATATACATTCCGTTCTATTTTTAGAAAGGAATTTCCTGTTTCTACACCACTACTCGTGGGGAGTAATTTTTTTCAATGCCATAATGGATATAGTATTGATTTTATTAACTTTATTTCAAATTGATCTCTTTCTTAAATTTATTTTTACATTTTAGTTCATTTGGTTTTAATTTATGTATTAATTTATTACTTTTTTACTCTATTTGATATAATTATGAATTTCATGTCGTTTAAATTTCTATGTTTTCTTTTAACAATTTTAAATTTCCGTTTAACCTTTTCTGTTTTAAGCTCTTCTAAATTTATTCTTTTTTTCTATTTTAATAATTTAATTTCAATGCATTATTCTTCAAATTTTTTTACATTGTTTTTTATAGTTTGTACTACACCTGCAGTTTGTTTTATTTTAATTTTCTCCGTTTAAACTTTGGTTGTCTTTCTGTATTTTTACATGTTTACTTGTTGATATTGTTTGGATTTTCAGTGAAGTTTTTGTTGTTTCTAATGCGTTTTAACAAAACGAAGGTCATCTCAGTCATTACAAAAAAGATTTTGTTCAAATCTTTATATTTATATATGCACATTGAATTATTTTTATTTTCATTATGGACCAAAAGTAGATTTTAAAATATAAAATTTGTATTTTTAGTGTTATTCGTTTCTTTAGTGATTGCAAAAGGTATTGTAAAAGTAAAAACCGATTTTTCGGTTTTCAATTTTACTAAAACCGATTAATCGGGTTTAAAAGTAACTGTTTTTTTTCTATTTTTTGTAAAAATATTTCAATTTTACCTTTTTTTCATTTTAATTCATGTATAAATAAGATATTATTTATTTAAAAATATAAAAAATATAATTCATTAACAAAAAAATATTAAAGTTTTTATTAGACAAATTCTGGAAAAATATGTTTTTAAATTTTATTAAAATGAGCTCGTAAAAAACATAAATTATCAATCGTTTCATCGCTTAATCGTGATCTCAGTTTTGTTCAAAAGTTTCCGGGTACGGAAAACGCTCTCTCCGATTCCACACTGGTAGGAGAAATTGATTTTAAGGTGTTATAACATAGATCCAACCATTTACTGCGATTTCCATCATCTTCAAATTGAGCAAGCTCACTTTTTAAAGTTTTTTCCATTATTGAAGATGTGGAAGAAAATGTGTTCCGTTTGTCAGGTACAGCCAAATGATGATCAATTGCTCTTGGCGTTTGTTGCTCAATCGTATCGGCGTCGTTTTCGGTTTCTTCTACTATCAAAGCTTCCATACTAACATTTTCGTCGCTATGCTGCTGTCGTAGTTAGTAATTTTCATTATCTGATTCTGATATTAATAGTCGTTGCACCATATTCAATAAGTGTCTCTTTATCGTGATTTTCTTCAAAGCAGGGAATAGTTCAGTGAAGGAAGATGAAATATTAGCATAACCATTGTTCAAATACTGCAACAAACCTGATAAATCGGTTCTTCTTTCCTTAATTCGGAATTCTAATACATTCTTCATGTCGTTCGCAAGAACGCAGTTTATTTTTCACAGTGTGAAAATTAGGAATTTCAACGTTGCATCTGCAGTTAATAGATTAGCGTCTTGATGGCAGATAGCTTCGAGGTCATATTTAATTGAAGTAAGCGTAGCAACAGTTTCAGACAGCCGGTTTTATTCATCTGCCGAAAACTGATAGCTTTCTTTAATATCGATCAAAGCTTTTTGAATAGCTAACTTCAATTTTAAGAACCGCTCCAACATAGTTAGTAAGATGTTCCACCATGTTTTTGAGTCCAAAATCAACATGAGCTCTTTTCCAAATTCGGTTTTCACGTACTTTTGCAAGATGTCATCATTTTTAGTAGAAGAAATCTGAAATATTCTATTAACTTTTCGCACTTTTGCTATCAGTGGCATCAAACGGTGGTGCAAAATTGAAACAATATTATGATCATTTTCAATACCTACATCGAAATTGTAGTTCTGGTTGCCAGCACCTAAACCTGCATCAGCTAAATCTTCATCACTTGAATGTTCTTCGTTTTCCGGCAAATCTGCAAGCAACTATACTTCAGTAGATGTTTCATCACGGTAAAAAACACTTAAGACTGCTAACTGTATCCCATGCACAAAACAAAGCTGCTAAGAAGCATTAATTAGTTTTCCAATCTTTTTCATGACAGCGGCTTCTTCTGTGGTTATGCAAAAAACATCTTTTTCCATCGAAATATTGAAGATGCTTAATTTTTGCAAAAGAAGGTCTACACACCTTCCAGTAGGCAAGCTTCCTACAACACGGGCCGGACCCAAATTCTAAAATCGTCCTCCAGAATTTGAGTGAGCATTTATATTTAAATATCTGCTATTTCGACTTGATATCTACTCATCGAATGACAGACTCAATCTTCCACCTTCCTGTTTATAGCACGATATTTCATTAACAACTTCATCTCGTATTTTTTTGAGTAACGAAAAATCATTTGTCTTATTGAGTTAAGAGATTTTGGAATTTTCTGGAATCCTTTTGCAATTAGAAGTTTTCTCAAATCGGACGAATTACAAAACATGGATAGTGGAATCCCGTTCTTTGCAGTCATTCTTGACACAATTGCTGCTAAAGAATCATCAGTTTGATTTCGAAAAAATTTGTTATCTGCACGGGTTCACGTAATGACGAGCAAACTGAAGGTTCAGCTTCCGTGCATTTTGTATCCGATGTCGTTCTTTTTAATGCGTTGGTATTTTGTCCAGTTTGTGGGGTTCATGGTGTTTTAACCTTGACCCCTTACATACAATGCTATGCAACTGCCACTAGTTACCCGTCGCTAGGCAACGTTGGTACTATAACCAAGTCAAAGGTGAGCTTTGTTACCAAAACTGCTAAGAGCCGGTCTACGGCTGGTTCAGCGAGCTACCGATAGGGGGTGTATGGTCGTCTTGCTTTTTAGGTCCCTTACTTTATTCACTTTTAATCTTTCAACTCATGACTCACTCCTTACATAAAGTTATTATCCACAGTGCGGTATACGAATTACATAATGACCAAATTAAGGTCCAAACATTTAATACAATATCAAACAAAAAACACTAATTTCTATTTATACACAGAAAAATTTAACACGGATCACCAGTTCGTTCATGCTCAATTCACTTGGTTTTGGCGCTTTCTGCGCTCTTGTTCGGCTTTTCTCGGCCTTGAGTGCATTTTTGGTTTGCCAGTGGGCTTCTTAGACTGACCCTGTCCCTGGTAGGTTAATTGCGCGGGTGCAAACACTAAGGGGTAAGTGACCGCACTCCCCTCTTGGCTGGCTGTGACGGCAACTTCCAATCCGCGAATTTGTACTTCTGGGCCTGGTTTAAGGTCTTCTCTTCTTGCCAGCCCTTCTGAGCCACCGTTAATCTTTGGTAAAGTTTCCTTACCCGTGAAGGCTCAACCCAGGTTGCTCTCGTTCGTTGGAGCTCTCGGCTGAGTTGAATGCACTGCTGATGGAGGCTAGTGTTCTTATTCCTCAGTTCGTTGCTAATGCCATTTATCACGTCCATTGCTAAATCGTAATTAGAGTCAATAATTTATTCTCAATACAAATTTCTTAATCATCAACCATCAACCTCAATAATCAGATCAACAATTTACATTAAATATTATAGGAATCAAAAATAACCAACAACTTTATTCTACACAGTAATTTTGCATATCCCATTGATAACAACCATTATCACCTTCAATAACAGATATACTGACGATTAATTTCCTTATTTAATTTTTCTTTTGTTTTGGTTACTGATTACGTCGTAACTTGGTTACGGTAATTCTAACTTAAATGAAAATCTTAATTTTTAATTCTTTAATTTCTAAATTTGTATTGGTATTTACATTTAATTGTTAATTAATAGACTAGTTCACTCTCCGGCTTACTAAGACAATTAATTTATTTATTCACCAGTACTTCTCGCAGATCAAATTTACAAGAAGGAGATTTGTTACTAAGCATTTATTTTACAATGTGTTTAATTTTCAATATACGGTACTTTGTATCCTGATTTTCTTTTCGTAATCGGCGACGAGCGTACGCGTGATCTTCCTCTAGATCAGTCAAATTTTCTAGGATATCGGGATGTAGTAACTTCTTCGGTATCGCCAAATGTACCGGCGACTCCATATTGAGCAACATCGGGTCCTCTGGATCAAAGGCAACAAGATATTCTGGGAGATGGCCATCCAAACTCGGGATAAACTTGTTGAATGCTTGTCTTGTTATTTACGGCTGGTTTTATTTATGCTTGGTATAAGGGGTGATTGATATTATTTGAGGGTATCTATTCAGGGTCCTTTTCATGCATCTATTTTTTGTCGCTGATTTTATTTGATTTATTCTGGTTGGGTCGGGTTGATTAATTCACTGAACCTTGGGTCCAACTAAGTTCTGAGATTTTAATGTTATTGTTTTCTGGACGTATACACCTCGACCGACGTTCCAACGCGTAATGATACTTAATTATTATTTTCACGGGTTTTGATTTTTATGACTCTAGTTTAAATGATTGGATAGATATTTCTCGCACCTAGATGGTCCAAAATAATTAATTTTCGTATTATTAACGTAACCTTAGAAGTGGTTTTAAATTTATACTTTAAGCTCCACCATTAATCATACTTTGGCTCTACTTAATCGTAGAGTTATCAATTTATCGTTTGCATACTTAGATTCGATTACACTATCTCATTAGGATCTTCGTCGGACTTAAGGTGTACCCTCTATCGATACTGGTTACGCTGTTCTCTTGATGATTAGAAATTTTGCCTTTAATTATTATAATTTATACTATCGTCACGACTGTTGCATTGATTTCAGCAAGCCTCCTTCCCTTTAACCAAAAGTTGACCTTAATGTATATGTATGTTTATATTGTATTTTAAGAGTGTCCACTGGACTACTCGGTGTGATGAGTTTGGCCGATATGTTTCAAAATTGAGGTCAAATTTTCGGGAGTTGGGCGAAAGAGAGTCAGCTAAAAGACTGGTTCCCGATCTTCCCACTGCTCCTATAAGCGGAAATGATTTGACGTTCGAGACCGTCGTTACGCACGCAGGTAACTCACGGGCACGAGCTATTGGCGTGTGAACCACAATTACACCACTCGATAGGGATGTATGATTTTTATTACTTGCTGTTGTGTGGCTGTAGGCTGGAAAAATTTCGATAGTAAAACACAATTTATACTCTCGGACTCATATAATTGCTCATAAATTACATTCCATCACTTCATTACATCTCTTTCATGGTACATAATAATCACTCATCCTCACTTCAATAGCTTTTGATAATGCTTGTCAATAATAGTTCGATCCGTTCGGCTCCAAATACTTTGTGATCCAATGCTGTTTTTCTTGCTAAAAACGTATTAGTTTTTTAAGAGAAAAAGTGATCACTCACATGTGATTAAATTCTGCGAAAACGAATTGGTATATATACCTGTTCTGTGACACTAACCTTGCGTGTTATTTTAATGCGATAAAACAAAATTTGACCTTGAGATTATTTGTAATATCTAACTTTAATTTTTATTATTTTATTGATTTAATCTGACAATTTCTTTCTTAAATTTTTAATTGAATCTTTCCTACCAAAACTATTTTATTTTAATTCAATTTTATCCATTAATTTTTTGTTTTTACATAAATTGTCATTATTGGTCAAATCTTTATGTTATTCTGTTATTTTTATGTTAATTTCATGCTAATCTTGGTGCGCTTTGTTATTATTTTAATTTATTTTTATGTTTTTGATTTTATATTTTAATTATATCTTTCTCACATTTTATGGTTGTTTAGTTGGTGTTTATGGGTCTGATTTTAAATCTGTATGTTATGTTTGCGTGCTATTTTCAATTCATTTAAACAAAATTCAGTTCTGGCTCAACAAGTTTTTAAATGTGAGTTCAAAGAACTTGTTGATTTACCATAACACTGGTGGGTTACAGGGTTTCAAATCTTGCTTATCGTTCCGGTGACCCTAGTAACGCCATACAAAATGTTGCTGATCGCCACTTGGCACCCGTTGCTAGGCAACGTTGGTAATGTGTTCAAGTGGTGGATTGCCCGCAAAAATTGAGTACCATGTGCTAGTACTATAATTGCTCGGACAATCCTCGGGTTCACGAGCTGTCGATAGAAGACCTATGCTCGCTTTACTTGGTCCCTTACATGGAAGCGTGAATTACATGTAGACTGAGTAGTGTAGAGGAGTTTGAGTCTAACCCACTATGACCGAATACATAAGAGCTAATTTATTTAATGAACAAAAATGTATATCAATGGTCAGTTAATTCGATCGACTTGCTGCTTGTGCGGCTCGGCGTCGGGCCCGTTCCTTACGTCCCGGCCGGCGGAGGGTTGGTTGGATGGCTGTCGACTTTGAGCTTGGTGCGGCATCACCAACGGCACGTTGACTCGGTAGTTGGGAAGGGGCGAAGATGAGCGGATACGTTACCGCTGCCCCTTCCCTACAGGCTGCTAGGGCGACTTCTAAGCCCCTGATCTGCGTGCGTAGGCTCTGGTTGAGCTGACGTTCTTCGGCCCAGCCTTTTTGAGTAGTAGTGAGTCGACGATAAAGTATCTTTGTCCGTTTGGGATCTAAACAGGTCGCCTTGACCTGTTGCACTTCGCGAGTTAACTGTAGTATCTGGCTGAGTAGCTCCGCGTTTGCCTGCCTAGCGCGGGCTAGTTCATTTTGCATTAGTTTCAGGGCCGACATTTCTATAAAGAAAAATATTAATTTTGTCTAATATGGAGAACTCTAATCATTTCAAACATAACCATAGCAGGAAAACTTATTTAAAACAAAATTTCTAAGATGACCACTCATTATAATTTATCATTAACAACATCAATAGGATACAAATGTTAGTCATGATTGTGTCTGGAGGTTCAGGACTCTTCGAGAAATTTCCATGACTCCCTCTTCCGGCGGATAACCGGGAATAATGGGCACTGGTCGTCGGAGGTTGCGTGCCGGTCGAGTCGGGTACGTCTCCGCGATGCGTCCGACGAGGATGTCCTCTTCAACGTTGGCGAGGTACATCCTCGCCTTCACAACCTGTAGATCGACCTCCTCCTGGATCTTCTCCCACTGAGCCAGCAGGCTTCGAGCATGGTCGACAATCTCCTCGGCAGGGTACTGTTCCTCCTCTGGTCGGCGGGGGTCATCCCCTCTGCCTAAAATTTGCCACAGAGTTGGGCATGATCTCTTTGGGCGTGGTTCCTCGAGAGTCATTGACGGGCACGCTCGTTTCCAGGCTCGGCGCCATTCATCGGCCTCTTGTTTTGTGATCCAATTTGGGAGCATGGGTTCTTCTGAAATGAGCTACTATAATATATTCTCGCACCATTTATTAGTAGATGAATGTTTAATCCATAATCATAGGCTCATGTGCTTAAAGTGCTCGTTAATTTCAGGGGGTGCATTAATTTATTACGTTAATGTTCGAGAACTTGATTTTTGGTATTTGAGCTGAAATCATCGGTTGGTGCGTTCGGGTGACTTCTGTGGTTTCTTTATGTTGGATTTGGGTCATTTATCTTTTAATATGTTACCATAAAAATCTATCTGCGTTTATCGTACAGCGGGATCTTATCGATTTGTATTCAGTTCCCCTATTGTATGATTTGGATTATTGACGATCTTTGGTGTGTTAGTAATTTTTATTATTTGCCAAATTGCAACGATTATCTACCCATTGATGGTGCTATTTATTTCTCGAATGGGAGTAATTACTAGTGTACTCATGAATTTCAAGTATTAATTAAATCGAAACAATTTACTAGTATCTACATAATTTAATTATTTATCAATGTAGACTAATTGTTGACGCATTCGTCATCCGTTAATGTCGAACAGGATGTTTACCGTCGACATCCGAGAATCCATGAGTTCCTAATTGGCGACATCCGTTCGCCCTTTGTGCCGGGTATTGGATTATAACGAATCTACTATGAACTTTAATTCAGGTTTGTTAATTTATTATTTGAATCTAAAATTATTTATCTTTTTAGAGGACGAAACTTGGAGTTCATTATTCGAATCTAGTTTGGTACATTTGGGTGCTTTATACTATGGGAATCAGTGCGGCTGTGACATAGATTCGCGGATTTCTCTATGGAGATAGTGAGTTTCATTTTTTCTTATCAAATGGTTTATGATTTTACTTCAATGCAGTTATCGCGTTTGGGAAATTATTCATGGCGCTTATCTGAATACGGTTTTCCGATTCACGTTATTCAAATCCTGATCGATCTAGTGTAAACTTATAAATGGCAGTCATCAAGGGAGTTTTATACTAACAGTTGATTCATTTGTGGGGATTTTCATGCAATAGATTTTTATTCATTTTATGGTTTTGATTTATTCTGACATTATCTAGACTATTCGAACTTCCTTCAAAAGTTAATCGATTTTCTTTGGATTTTCATACTTTATTACATGATGGGCTTGTCATTATTTTAATTACTAAACACGCTTGGTTTGGATTCAATGGGGTAACCGATCTCAATTTACCTATTGAATCGTTTCAATCCTATGTCGCAGGTAGTTATCGATTTTAGTAATTTGATTTTTATCGCAGTTTCAATCTACTTTTTCTACGCATTCCTTCAGCTTGATTCGCGGTTCACTTGATCCGTCAGTGGAAACTTAGTTAGTCTTATCTCGTGTTGGATATAGTAACTTTTTAATCTACAAGCCACTCGAATTTTCTTAGTTAGATATTTTATGAGGGTTTCGTTACTGTTAACTTGTTTAGAACTAAAACATTTTATTTTATTACGTTTGAATCTTTAACTAATTTAACTTCCTCTTTACCCAAAGAATTTCAGGACCAAAATTTCCTTTACTGACACTGGATGATTTTAGTGTTTAAACAGTGGGTGAATTTAATTCAGATATATAATTTAATCAAAATCCTCTTGATGATTATTTTCATTAAATTAAATCAAAACGTTGTATTCAATTATCAATGGATCAAATCAACTTGATTTACTTTTAATTTTATAAAATGAATTGTAGTGATTTAATTAATGGCTTACCTATTCTTACCTAATAACAAATTAGTTCAATTTACTGAATGTTATATTTATAACCATTTTACTTTTACTCCACTATTTAACCAAAGGGATATTGTAACTAAGTTTACTTTTAATTCGTAACTTGCTTTACTTTACTCAATGATATTGTTGCAATCAATTTGCTTTCAATCCGTATTCTAATTTAATTTAAGCTATGCGATGATTGTAATTAATTTACTTTTGATCCATAAGATAATCTAGTTTTCAAATCCATAATTTGATTTAATTTTTGAATCCATAATTTAATTTACTTGATTTATTTCTCAATCCATACGGTAATTTAATTTAACGATTTTAGTAGTTATTCCGAAAAAACAAATTCAATTTAGTATAGCAATGATCAAATTAATTCAAATTAGTAATTCAGGTTAGCTATATCAACGACTTCAGTTTAATTCATCCCCGTACCTTTTCCCTTTAATAGATCCTAGACGCATTTGTGTTTACATTATATTTATTGAGTGCCCACTGGACTACTCGGTGTGATAAGTTTAAGCCGTATGTAATGTAAATTTAGGTCGATTTTTCTGAATTGAGAAACGAGGAAGCAGCCAGAGACTTCTTCCTTATTTCTCGCTTCAGCTATAGGGATAAATATTGACGTTACGACCGCTGCGTTTGCGCACGCTGAGTCTTCACGGGTGCATATCATTGGCGATTTTCCACGCTCTTACATGCATCTGCACTATGTTGATTTTACTATCTTGCGTGATGTGTCGGCTGTGGGCCGGAAAAATTTCGACATTTTTAATTTATAGAACAGATATATAAATTAATTTATGTAAATAATATTTATTAATTATAAAACAAAAATAACAGGTTACCATTCCAATTCATAAAATAGCATAAATTCATGTATCATACAATAAAACCAAAATACCTCTCTCCCCACGCCGACGTCCGACCAGAGCTCTATAGAGATGCAAAGAGCGTGGCGTGGAAAGAGGGTTCCAATATCAATGATCCTTACCTAAAAATTCTGAAAGTAAAGTTTCTAAATAGAATTGAACAATTTCACAATAGATTTAAACTGGTTTTCAATAATGGTTTTAAAAATAGTGTTAAAATGGCTTTAAAGATTTTCAAAAAATGGTTCTAAAATGGTTAATTTTAATGTGAAAATGGATCAGTATATATACCTAATTTTTTGGTGTGTGAAATTTGATGTAGTAAAACAAAATTCGACCTTGTTATTTTCTAGCAAATTCTATTCTTTAATTTTTATATTTTTTGATTTATTTTTACAATTTTTTATTTAGAGTTTTTATTGAATTATTGCTAATTCAAAATTTTCAATTTAAATTTCACTTTAATGAACTTTAATTGATTTTTTCAATTTCGTCGAATTTGTTGTGTTTTCTTGTTGTATTTGTGTAGGTATCGTGCGGATCTTGGTGCATTTTGTTAATATTTTAATTTATTTTTATGTTTATTATTTTATATTTAATTCTCTTATTTCTCAGATTTTATATGGTTTACTTGATGTTTCAGTGGTTTATTTAAATTGCGTGTTATTTTTGCATGTGTGTTTGTGATCCATTTAAACATTTTCCAAGGCCATTTATGTTCTGGCCCAACAACACTTTAACACCTTCATGCATTTGTTACATTTTGCCGACTGATTAAGTTTATCAGCCTGGAAGAAATGTCATATATTATGTAACTCAGAACTCGTTTTGCTTTTATCGGTACTCTGAACGTTTGATGAATACATTATTAAGCAGACAAAAAGTTTTTTTATTTAAAATAACAAATATTTCGATTCAATTAAAAAATTTAAACCGATTAATTAATATTATAGATCTACATAAGTATATTTATTTTCGCCATAAATTTTGTATGGAGAAACAAAAAATAACATTATGACCGTTTGTTTTTAAAAATTTATAATAAAATTTTCATTAATAAAGAATCGGTTTTTACGATGCTAAAACCGATTGATTGGTTTGCTGAAATAGGACGATTAACCGATTAGCCGATTAATCGGGTAACCGATTTTGTAATCACTAGTTTCTTCTAATATTAAACATTTGTTTAAAAATATCATTTTCCAAATTAGTGTTTTAAATAATTTAAATACATGTATTATTATATCATTACGTATTGCTATGTTTATTAGAATGATTTATTTAATTTAAAAAGCATTTTGTATATTTAACAAGTTTATTAAAATGGTACTATCCATATAATTTTTATGTTGAAATTATATAATTTATTTACTGAAAATTAAATTAACGACATTTTAAAATTTTTATATTTTACTTTTGTGATTTAGAGGCGGTTTTATTTTATATTGATTGCAATTTTTTGCGTCATAGTGATTTATTTAAAAGCAAACTTTGTTAAACAATGTGACAGATTATCTGAATTTATTAGTACTGAAAATTTTCAAAGGAACTATAAATGTTTTGATAATAGTATTATATTTTACTATAATACGAATAAAAAGTTATTTAATATTTTCAATCAGAAGAGCCTAATACTTGTAATTTATGATAAGCTATTCTGTGATACGAATCACCGTATTATTTAGATGTATTACACCAAAAATGGATATATTCGATTTCCTAACATAAAAATATCACCAGATGAAATGGATATACATAATAAATTAGCTGAAAAATATAAAATACAGGCATCTTTGATAAAGAAAGAAAGAGTTTATTTTAATTCAAATTGTCAGTGCACTGAAGTAGTTTCAATTCAATTTCAGCAATTTAGTGATTTAAATAAAATCACATTTGCTGAAAACAATTATGGTTCTTTCGGTTATGTTTATCCGCCTCTAATAATTAAGAATGATTCAAGTTTCAGTTTACAAGGTTTTCCAGTATTTCTGAAGAACAAATTCTTGGACAATGATTTGCAAAAATTGTTGGATTTTCTCTTAAATAATCGAATGATGACAGAATCGGAAATAACACAATCAGTGAAATTCAAGAACGAACCAAATCGTCCTCAAAATGTTGATGTGTCTTTTATTTTTAGCTGAACTTTATAATTTCGTATTTAATAAATTTCAGTTAATTGTTAATTTATTATTTACTTCATTTCTATGTTATTTTATATCATCCAATCAGAATGAGAATCGTTAGTATTCAATTGGACATCATGTACGTCCAACAGGATGTCATTAAATATTAATTAAGTATTCATAAACAACCTGCTGATATAAAAATGAGCAAAAACTTATATTTATTTAGTAATTATTCAAAAATTTAAAACATAACACATGTAAGGAAGGATAATTAAAAAATATTTTATAATTAATTAAATGAACCTATTACGTTATACCGTTTCAGAATTATAGTTTGAAGATCAGAGGTTGGTTATGTTTGAGGTTTGAATGTTGGTATTTTTGTGTGTCTGAGGTTATTCTTTTTCAATAATTAGAAAACCAATAAAATCCCTTGTAGATGTTACGCAACGAAGGGCTATAAATGAGTGTGTTGAAGATTTGTCGTCAGAATAAATATTGCCCTCATACCTCTTTTTAACATGGTGACTACGCCAGGACTTCAAAAATTTTATCAAATCACCAAACCAGTTGGAACCGAGCGGAGATTTGGAATAATTTATTCTTGAGTTAAAAAGATTTTTAGAAATAACTCCACAATCTGGGGAATTTTAAGAAACGCAAACAAGAGCCTTTTGTTGGTGGAACTGATTCATAATTTAGCCATTGATTTGGATGCCGCGTTGCGATATAGAAAAGGAAATTACGAGTGAACTGAAGTTTTTGGAAAGATAGAAACTTGTTGACAATATTCTGCGGCACAAGTTAACAAAGTCTACGTTAAAAATTCTTATAATACAACATGCAATTGAAGATTTAATAAATAATTAAAATTAATAGAAGTTATGTCAATGGAAATAGCTAAAGAAGTCATGATCAGAATGAAGGAGATTCAGAAAAATTATCCAGTGAGCAATCATTGGTTTCGCTACACGAAAAAAAGTCATATTCAGAAATGGTTAGAAAGCCGCAAAAAATTCCGATTCGAAAACCAAACCCAGGTTTTAATACACCAAATCACGCTTGTAATACAAGATATGAGGATGCAAGAAGTGGAGACAGACAGTTTGGAGTCCAAAAAGGTTGGGTGTGTGGGAAAAATGAACTGAATATCCGAATTTTAAATGCAACTAATGTTTGAGAAATGGTCATAAGAAATATCAATGCTGGGATGTTGGTGAAAAGATTAACAATGAAGCAAATATCATGACAGAAATAACAACCTTGGAGTCAGAGAAAATTCGGAAACAGAGGGCAATATCAACTCCAGTACAATACGATATGTGACTGCTCACATGAATACGATACACGGACGGAGGATGAAAGGCGAAATGATGACAAACTGTTAAAAGAGAAGGCTTCAGTTTCAAGGGAGAGGTTAGGAGCCATAAATTTGGTTTAAGAAGGTTTAATTATTGATATATAATGTCTGAATTTGAATGAATGCTTTTTTAAAGTTTGGTTAGTGTTGGACGTACAGGAGTTTTAAACTAGGGTATTATTCACCTCATTGCTCTGACCTTCACTTGCAGGTTCTAGGGATAATTTACCTGATACGCCACACGATTTTAATAACCATTGCGCACCCATGATCGAAATCATGTTGGAACTGTGCGCAACAGCCGAATGCCATTCGAGCAGGTGAGTGCCATTACTAGCACTACTCCTCGAAGGACCTTCGTCTTTCCCGGATTATTAGCTGCCGCTGGAAGGACTTACGCTTACGCCTGTCTACCCTTATCTAGCTCCTACTTTTATCATGATCGCAGAGAAGAAATCATGGAGTATGGTCATACCCAACACGCGCCTGCCAACCCTTTTCAACCTCCATCGCCGCCGGTACCTCATCTCTCATAATATGAATCAGGTGGAATAACATATAACAAAAAGAAGAATAAAACAAGATTTCAGAAAAACACCATAAATAAACTATATTGACTAAAACACAAAAAAAAATATCATTAAGTCACTACACGGAACAATAAACAACAAAACATTAAGATCACAAATGTCACCGACCACCTGCGAGTCCGAACTGTCAACCTAATCTTCCTCGGCATCCATGTCCGTGGGGAAACGCTTCCTTTTTGCCGGTCGATACGGCGGGGGATCTGCTCGGAAATCGTCATTTCTCTGAGTGGATTGTCCTGCGATTTCACCTTGGGGACCGACATTGGGTACTTCGCCCGTGAGAATAGCGATTTCGTCGGTACCCAACCCCAGTCGATCGAGGGCCCGTATCACTCGAGGTGGTTCAATATCCTCATCCACTAGATCAATGTGGATGGATTCCGGAGGTGACGAAAACATGACCTGCGGGGCGTAGAGAATATCTGGATCGAGCCCCGGAATCTCGAATTCCCGATACGGGGGCGGCAAGTCGTCGATCCGATATGTACCCTCTGCGGCTCTCGCTTCCCGGAAACGCTCTTCTTCTTGACGGCGTCGATCCCGACGTCGCCTATTCCGGTTTGGCCTGTGGCGAGCCGTAGAGATGGCAGAGTTCGCCGTGATTTCTGCTGGCAGAGGGGTTAGAGAGGTCGAAGGGTTGGCGACTGAAGAAGAGATGTGGACTAGTGAAGCTGGGAGATCCTCGATGTTGGGGAGATGATGGGCCGGGATGATACCGAGTTGACCGGCCCGGACACTCCCTGGGACGTGAGTTTGAAGCTCTACGTCCGTGAATGCCTGTCAGAGTGCCATCGACTGCTCGCGTATCAGAAGTCGCTGGCTGCGTGACTCGACGATTAATTCGTCACGCGCCTGAGTGAGCCGGAAAATCTTCTGCCTGAGCTCCCTTACGGTTTCTGGTGGAGCCCAGGTACCCTTCATTCTCTCGTATTTGGCCTTGAGATCATTGTGTTGTTGTTTCAGGTCCTCGTATTTATGCCGGACAGCTACTATGGATGAAGGCAGTCGGGGAATTCTTGACGGATTGGTTGATTCAATATTGTTGTTCATGCTATAAAGAAGAGAAAAGAGAAGAGTTAAAAAATGGAGATTATCGAGAGATGAAGTAGGTAGACGGGAAGTTCGGGATGGGATTTTTAATATTTATTTAACAAAGGGCCTCCTGCTTTAATTTCATATTTTTAGGAACTAAGTTCCTTTATTAACCAAATTTATAAAGATCCACATGCTCGATTTATTATCAGGATAGTAATTAGTCTACAATTTAACTGCGTTTATCCAAAATTAAATTTGTAACTAGGTTCAACTAACTATTTGGCAATACTTAACTTATAATTTAACCCAGTTTATTAAAATTAAAATCTACAAAACTAGTACGTTTGCCTAATTATCCTACAATAAATATTTTAGAATTTAATTGAGATTATTTAAAATTAGCTTCATAAAGATTTATAAGCTTAATTAATTAGACGACAGCAGCTAAGTTATACCTTGCCTATGATTATTTAAAATTAACTTGGCATGATTTAATAATTTAAATAACTTAGCCGACAATAACTAGTTTATAATTGGATTATGATTATGTAAAATTAACTTTGCAAGATTTGATAATTTAAATAACTTAACCGACAATAATTAGATTACAATTTGATTATGATTGTTTAAAATTAATTTTACCGGATTCAATAATTTAAACTAATCCCTTGACAATAACTATTCCATAACTTAGTTAAGTTTATTTGAAATTTGTTTTATAAAAATTGACAAGTTTAGTCCTGTTATATTCGATACTTGAAAAAATACCTAGATTATAATTTAACAAGAGAAAATACCTTTATTTAAGAACAAAATAAATGATCACTTATCGAGTGAATTTTCTATTGGAAATTTTGTGCAAACCTGGAAGGTAAACTCATTTTTACTTATTGGTTAACTTATTGACATTTTTTAGAAATAATTAATTGGTTGAGAATGGAGATTTTAACTTAAAACCATTTATAGAGACTTACAGATCTTTCAGTGAGCAGTGAACGCGAAAAAGTTCCAAGAGTTATCCAAAATATAAATGTTGTTGATGGCTAGAAAATTTATTGATCTGAATTTGTGCTAACTCAAATAGGATTGATTTCTCAACTTTCTTGTCGGTGCATGCCAATGTGATTAGTCAATGTGTGTATCTCATCTCATAGTTCAGACAGTCATGAAAATTATGGATTTTAGAGCGTCAGATTTATTGGAATTTCTATTGTAGTTAGATTTGGAATTTTATCGTCTCACTCTTAGCTATGCGGACTCCTATTTCAAATACCAGATGATTTTTACAAAACGTTTGTGGCAGATATTTCGTTCATCCTGCGTCAATGATGCTTTGGAGATATCGATCCTTTAGGAATTCTCTACTCCCCTTTCATCGGTCAGGATAGATTATTAGTGGTACACTCGTGTGCTATGGGACATCCGTCGAAGAGTGGTAAAAATTTTGTATCGATTTTTTTAAAATTTTTAATTTTGAATAAACTACGATGTTATTATTTCTGTCCTATTATTTTTGAATTTTTTATGTAGATTTTCGGCTAACATTGACCTAAACCTTATCCCTGCTACCCGTTATTTGTTCGTGAATTTTTGTTCGAAAGATGAAAAAATTTCTCTGATCAACCCGTGATCTTGCTTAATTTCCCTCTAAATAGAGTTGTTCGCACTTCCCGAGATTTTAAAACGACTCGTTCCGGCCACTTTTCAGCAGCCGCCTCGAGTATACAACGCGCCCTGCGTAGCGGTCCTGTGCACAAGGCCAGACCCGACTGCGGACTGCCGAGGGGTTCATGAGGCATGACCCACGAGCTCAACTAAGGGTTTTCCCCATTTAGCCGACACACGGTCCGTCCCATGAACCATCTATTGTAATACTATAACTATATATAATTTTAATGGTCGAACTATAAATATATATATATGAGGTTATTAATATGAATTAACAAAACATTACGCATCAAGAGGTTTAATATTTTTGAAAAGAACATATTATTATCATCATAATACATGAATACAATTGACAATGAAAAATTCCTTACACTCTTTAAAATTGACGGTTCTGTATTAGGTTCAAATTTTTCAGTGAAAAGCATAAGATTAAAAGTAATGAATTTCATCACTGTATATATACTAATTTCATGCGTGTGTGTGACCAATAGGCGATTTTTCGCCATTTTTAGGGTTTTTTTAATTATTTTATTTATTTCAAAATATTTTTGTAATTTTTTATATATTTTTCCTTATTTTTTGATATATTAATATTACAATGTTGATTTTTATTTTTATTATTATTTTATTACAATATTATTTTTTAACCCCAATATTTTGTTTTCTGGCCGCCACTTCTGCCTATGTTTTTTCTAAGCCTTATTTTGCAAGGTTTTGGCAGTTTATTTTATTTCTTTGTATGTTTCTTTTTGCATCTGTAGGCATTTTTCCGAATTTGAATTAATTATTTGTTTTATTTAATTTTTGTTATGTTTTTATTTTGTTTTAATTACTATGTTATTTATTGATTTTTTGTTTCTTTGTGCGGTGCATGTTTATGTACAGTGATTCGTTCCATTACTTCCACTCTTTGACCTTAATTTTAATTTTTATTTTTTGTATAAATTGTGGCTCTGAGCCCAACATTAGTAAAAAAATTTAAAGTAGCTGGTGATTTAAAAATTAATGACTTGATTTTGAATAACTGTCAATGTATGTGTTTTGAGTATGCAAGTATTTTAGAATGTGGTTTGGGTGATCTTAATAATAAAATGGATAAAATTATGAATTATGATATTTCTATGAATAGTGTTTTTAATAAAAGTAAAATAATAGGTAAAAGCGAATTGGAATGTCTTCCAAACATTATTTATGAAAAGATGAATTATAGACTTAGTGTAGGTATTTTGATAAAAAATAAAATTAGTATAGTTGGATAGGCACCATATGAATGAAACTAAATTAAATCATGATTAAGTAAATTAAAAATTTTTTTGTAGAGGACCTTACAATTAAAATTCTCTAAAATTAAGTTAAAAACAATAATTTAGCCCTGTTTTCTAAAAATGTGTTTTTAAATTTAAAAAATATTTTTTGTGATATTTTTTAATTTACTTAGATTAATATATGTGTGTTGTAATAAGATGTGCCAATTTAGGGTTCTTTAAATATAGAATTTGTTTGCTGATTAATTGATTATTGTTAAATTTAAAATTTCGTTCAAGATCCTTTGGATTTCATTAAAAACTTAATAAAAAGTTATTCAATAACCAGAGACTGAAATATGAATAGCGATATTGAATCTGATTATGAACTATTTTCCGATAATGATTCAAATAATAGTTTATGAAAAAATGCTGAGTTGTCTAATGCAAACAAATTCTCATTTATTAAGAAATTAGATAAAGACGATTCTTATGAACAAATTTTCATTCCTGGTTTGAGTTTTCCTAAAATAAAAGTAAAAAATTGTGAAAGCAATTTGAAAACATCCAATAAAATTGAAAGTTGCTTTATTAAAGATTTCAATACTTTATTCTCTCTGGACAATCAAATAATTTCTGGTAAAGTTTCATCTTCATTTATTGAAGAAAAGCTCCAAATCAATTCACCTATATGTAACAGCGAGTACTGGCTCAAAGTAAATGTTGGACGGACACCTTTTACAGAAAAATTCCAAAATTCTCCTATTTGCAAGTCGTACTATAATTCTCGAATTAACACTTTGTTCGGCTCCAAAATCCTCTTGGATGATATTTAAGATTGTCCTGGAAACAATGATTCTAATGCCATTGATAGTAAAAAATCAGTGTTAGAAATTCAAAAAGGCAACTTGTTGAAATATATTAATTACAGTCAGGTAAAATGCTATGAAAATGAACAATGTAAAAATGTCGACAGTAAATAAAAAATGAAACTGATGTTTCTGCATTTCTTTTATTTAAATGAAAGAAGCATAATTTTGAGAGTCATGGATAAGCATGATTATAGGAAGCCAGATTTGGAAGGAGATTTAAATGATCGCTATATTTCGGCTTATAATTCTTTCCATGTTTCTCCAACATTTTGTGACATGGTGAAACTACACAGCCTTGTTGGTGTCAAATATTTTCATGCTAAGCACAGATTTGATTCCTATTGGTATTGCATTAAGATCAGCTCGTATAATAATGATGAGATACAAACCCTAAGCAAATCAAGTATACTTCTGCAAAATGAAATCATGATGCTTTCACGTCTAAGTCATGCAAATATTAAATAATTTTCACCATGGATCGAATACCAAACTATTTCCCGATCAAACAATAGTGTTTGTTAGATGCAGGGGTTAAAATAAATGTTTTTAGTGAGAATATTATCAAAAGGTTGAGAATGTTAGATAAAATAGGAAAATCAAACATAAAGGTCACTTGCGCAAACGAAAGTAGCCTTGTAATTCGTGAGACAATATTATTACTTATCTGATATCATAAATATTGTTATCATCCTTAGCATGGTTTAAACACCTTATTATTATTATTATTATTATTATTATTATTATTATTATTATTATTATTATTATTATTATTATTATTATTATTATTATTATTATTATTATTATTATTATTATTATTATTATTATTATTATTATTATTATTATTATTATTATTATTATATTATTATTATTATTATATTATTATTATTATTATTATTATTATTATTATTATTATTATTATTATTATTATTATTATTATTATTATAAGATTTTATATTATTTTTACCACTGATTACATTTGTTTTTCGAATGACATTTATTAAAAAATTATATGACTGTGAATCAGTAAAGATATCGATGTTTTTTGATATTCACGAATTTTCGGCACAGACATTTTTAAGTGATGCTTTTATTATTGTGATCAAAGTGATCAATAAGTATAATAATGAGATTCTTTCTGGGTTTCACTGATAATACTATATACAAGGTTGATGAATTTTGACATTATTATGAACGCCTTCTCAACTGTTCTGAAATAAGAACATAATTATTTCATCCTCATCATGTCCCCAGATTTCATGTAATGTGGAATGAGAGTAGAACTAAACATAATTCTATAATTAAATGTTACATCAGTTTTAAGTGGACTTCGAAAAATTCGAAATTCCGTGACACCGCGATCCACTAATCTCAACATGCGGTGGCCATAGTGCGTCGATGCAGACGCATGAAAGAAACCTGGACCATTCCAGAAATTGAAAAAAAGGTAAATTCAACAAACCACTGATAATTTCCTGGTAAGTGAATAAAGAGAAGCGAATATCAGATCAATTAATGGCAGCTCAATAGAAGAGAAATACCGAAATAAAGCAGTTGCGGCTATCCGAGAAATTTGCAAAAAACCATCAATTTCTCAAAGGATAAATTTCTACAATAGTGAATGACAAAATGTCTATAATCTTCAGTCACCGAAAGATTCTCCGAAAGCTTCGTCCAGGGACGCGCGAGCAAGAGCATTTAAAAACGCCTAAAGAAGATTGTCTAATGGACCATATTCACAAACTTTATTCACCTTTCCTATTCGATTATACGTTTTTTGTTGTGTTATTAATAATTAATTGATAAAAAGAGCATGAAACCTTTTGTGGTAAATCATGAACCCATGATGCGTCATAGTATTAACAGTAATGGCGACATCACTCACAGTTACTGGCGAACGCTCATCAAAACACGCTTCAAATGCCCCTTGTGACTGCTGCTTGATAGTTAGGTGCGTATCTGAAGGGAACTCGCTTGAAAGTACATGCTTCAGTAATCCTTTTTCCTATCGGGTACCCAACATGATTTGAGTCGCCAATAACGAACCGTCATTCAGTTATACAAACAAAAAGCTTGGGACGTATATCCTTACTTGTGCATTGATTCATACTACTTCAAAAGTTTTATAAATGGTTTAAAATATTAACCAAATTAATAATAATATAGGTGTAGTGCATATTTCTCGTAATTTATGAAAGCTCGTGTAAACATTTATAACATTTCTTCATGTTTTTATAGACAAATTAATTTTATTCAACAAATGAATTATAAAAATTTTATTAAATTTTTAGATGAAACTTTAAAAAAGCAAAATGTAAAAAAAATAAATTCCACACTTTTTCTTCCAAATAAAAAATAACGAAATGGAAGTCATAAAATATTTATTGAATGACATCATACAATCTCCAAATTTATAAATAATAGAAAATTACATAAAGCATCAAAAACGCATTACCAAAATTTATTTATGATAATATTTATATTTATGTACATTCTTCATATTGTATTGTGTTATAATGTTCATTAGGCACAGGTTTATTGGATAATTCCTCAATCGCTTCCTAATTTTGATAAGATCTCTTCTGCTATAGTAAAATATTTTGTCGCGCAACGACCGTTTCCAGCCATTGTAGCGTGATCAGCCGCTTGTGAATAAAGATTATCTAAATTTAAAAGGATTTAAAATTTAAATTAAGTGGAAAAGGCATTAAAATAAATTCAACATAATAATTTACTTATAATTTGTCAGTAGAATATATAGCATTGAATAAATTAAATTATTAATCAATATACTGTAAAACCTCCATATAAAGTACATCCAACAAAAAATACACCTTTCCTAAAGGGACAAAAAACTAAAAATGAGCCACATTTGTACTCTTTATACAAGGTACATTGCTATAAAGTACACAATTTTATTTATATAATTTTAAAAATATTAATTAACTTAAAAGAAAGAATTTTAACGCTTATTATGAATATCATATATTTTTTATAACCTTTAAAATTCTATTTAGAGGTATATTTGAAATTATATAAAGATATTATCAAAAGTTTAAATGTTAAAAACAATTAAAGTGTTTTAATATTAAGAAAATTTTTTTGATGAGTCTAAGGAATGTGTTCAAGCAGCGAAGAACAATCAGTTGGAAATAATGTCAATTTGCTGAAGGAGATTCATTAAAAAGAGGCCGACTTTCGAAAAATAACTTGATTAATGTAGTTTTATACTGGTGGTTTGCCGGTGCACAATTGTGTCTTTACAAATTGTTTCTTTTTTAATAAAGTTGTGCCCCAGAAACAAGAGTCTTTTATTTTGATAAACAAAGAGTGTATTTCCTCTTTTCGTGTGGCTAGAATTTTAAACTTCAAACATTTACCATATGTCGTCAATTTTTATTAAATATTTCTCTTATAAGTACACATACCATTAGAGTACACACGAAGAAGAATTGTTTGCAAATAGGGTGTACTTTATATGAAGGTTTTACTGTATATATATATATATATATATATATAATATTTATATTTCATTTATTAAAAAAATATTTGACTATGAATCTGTAAAGATATCGATGTTTTTTGATATTCACGAATTTTCGGTACAGCTTTTTCAAGTAATTATTACCACTATTTAATTTTATAAAATAAGATGAATTATAATTACTTGAAAAAGGCTGTGCCGAAAATTCGTGAATATCAAAAAACATCGATATCTTTACAGCTTCATAGTCAAATATATATTTTTTAATAAATGCAATTAAAAATGAAAAGTCATCAGTGGTAAAAATTTTAAAAAAGTTCATATATATATTATTGATATTAGGGTGATGACTTTTTAAAATTTTTTCTTAAAAATCATTTCCTGTATCCCTTTAAATGACTAAAATTACGTTTATTTCATTGAAATATTGTTAGAATGTTAATGTAGGCCATTTTAGCATATTATATAATTGAAATAACCATATTTATGTAGAATATAAGTCACTAGCTGGGGTACCCGGTGTTGCCAGGGCAGTAGAAGTCATTTAGTAAAAAATTTTTCTTTTAGTAAAACGCAGGTTATTTTCCAAAAATATATAAATTTTCCAAGTCTAGCACATGTTAAGAACATTTAAAAAATAAAAGAAAACATAATATTAATACATTTTAAAATGATTTTATCAAGCTGAAATTTTAATTATGTGCTTTTTGATAGACAATGTTTTTTTGTTCTTTCATGTGGTGCAAAGATAAAGAGGTTTTTGCTGAACAAACTCTGGAGCATGCAACATAAAATTGATTATGTGAAAAACAGGGCTCCTCTAGGTTAATTCCAGCAACTTTCAGTGACTCTCCCTGAGCTTTGTTGGTGGACATGTCAAAAGCAAGTCGAACTCGTAATTGGAGCCATCTGAAGTCAAATGTTATGCCAGTTGGTATAAGTGAGATCCTTGAAATGAACCATTTTCCCACCTTTGCACAACCATTCAAAACGTTCTCCTCGATGATGTTCGAAAACAAATTTTTGATGGAAAACCGAGTGGTGGATCCAAGTTTCAAACAAGTAAAATGGGTGCCTCAGTTTAAGAATCAAGTTGTGCTACATAACCTTTTGTTTGTTAATATTTTAAACCAACTAGTTCAGCAGTTATACAAAAATCAATTTAAATAACAAATTAAATAGCAATCCTAGAATACTATAAAAACACAACATTTTTATCATTATGATAAATGCAAAAATAATGATTGTAATTTCTTTATATGAATTTGGAATGTCTAAAATAGAAATCTTTTAATATATTTTATATGGTTCCCTGACACCTCATCATACGAGACATTTCATCATTATAGCAATTAATCATTGCACATTTGAACATTATAGCAATTCATCATTATAGTATCCGAGACATTCTGTTATAGGATAATAGATAAATGCACTTTATGCAATGATGAAATGTTATGGTGATGAAATACTATAATGATGAATTGCTATAATGTTCAAATGTGCAATGATGAATTGCTATAATGATGAAATGTTGCAATGATGAAATGTCTCGTATGATGAGGTGTCTGTTCACCATTTTATATTAGATTCAATTTGAAAATTTCTATACATAGATACCGAAAATAAATGCATACAAAAATTCACATTTATATATAAAATTATTTGGTGAGCTACATTGAATTCTCTTTCTATAATTGTGAATTCGAATAAAATATATTAAAACTTAATAACAGTTTCTTTAATTTGTTATGTATTTAATATTTACGTTTAGGCTTTTTCTATTTCAGTTGCTGAGTATAAGACAATATGCCGTTCAAAAAGAGGTTTTTTAACACTTAGTCAAGTTTCAAGCGTCATCAAAAAGATGCAACGTGGCAATTTATGAAGCATCTTTTCAGAGAACAGAGTCGCATGGCCCACAAAAACTACGTTATTAGACACTTAAAATTTCTTGCAAAAATATATTTCGACATTTTAGCTGTTATAATCAGGCACTAAGCATCTTTAATAAAACGATTATAATAATAATAATAATTTTATTGATAACTACATAATTGTATGTGTGCAAAACCGATAAAGAAGAAATATATTAAGCAGGAAAAGCCAACTATATAGAGCAGGCGCCTGCAACCTTTTTGATACAAAAACCATATAAAATTTTTTTAAACTTAGAGAGTACAAGGATATTTGAATACGAATTTAGTATTGAAAATTAATTATATAAAAAGCAAGAAACAAGAAAAATTAAAAACAATTTCATGAGTATTGCAAAATGTTGTATGTATGGTTTAAGAATTCATACTTGTCTTATCAAACCATGACTAAACTTAAAATGAGGAGAGAAAATTCAATTCGAAGCCAGATATTAAGCGAAACGATAGCTAGTTTAATTTTGTCAATTAAGATTTCTTCAAATTAACTATCTCATTAGCCCTTTGAGTGCCAACATGATTTTAAGAGCATTAGCTAAAAATGCCACTCTGCTAGAGGAAAATAGAAATTTAAAAATATATTTCTCTGTAACTTTCTAAGCATTTTATTTACGAAAAGTATTTAAAAACAAAAAAATGATTTGAAAAAATAGTATAATTTCTACAAAATAAATGAAAAACCATAAATAAAAATCGACAAGTATGAAATAGAGATCGAATTTGCCCATGCTGGAGTAGGGGCGCGATCGCGCTCCTTGGCACTCAAAGTGTTTTGGAATAAAAACTTCAAATATATTATTCTAGTATAAATAAAAAATTTTCTCAGGTTACGGAGAGCTCCTCAAAAAATGCTCCTCGAATCCCACGTTGCCGATGCCTGATATAAAAATTTTAGACACGATTGAAAACATAAAGCTAACACTATCTCTCTACACCTACTGTTGCTCAATCAGAAGCTCAATAATCACATCATTTCGTAACTTGTTAAAAATATTATTAATTAATTAAATAATATTTAAATTATTGTATAAACAATTGGGCGTTGCACATAAATTTATATTGGTGGAAAATCACATTTGGTATGAAGTAATTTTACATATATACTATTGGCAATTGGATCCAAAATTTCAGTGCACACTTTTCTTTATTGTACATTATAAAATTGGGCATGCGTGTGCACAAAATTTTTCGGCCTTTTAAATTATTGAAAATTTTGCATTTTAGGATAGTGTAAATTTCAATCGAAAAGTCATAATCATTTTTATTGGTTTAACTTTTTTCTGTGGAAATGCAATTTAACCCACTTCTTTCAAAAATGTTTCCTTTTCTTTAAATCTTTCCTCTATTGCACTCCAAAGTTATTATTATGTACACAGAAGCTCGTCTTAAGTCAATTCATTGAGTTAATCTCCTGAAAAGTGCGAAGGTGCCCTCGTACAGAAATATTTTAAAAAGATACTCAGCCAAGGCATAGTAGTAAATTTTCCTTGTCACTTCTTCATAAACTGACAGAGCGCCATTTCGCCAAACAATTTCAGGACTTTAAACTTTAAGAATAATAATAATACATTTATCTGATTCATTTAATTTTTGGATTGATTAAAAATAATTAAAGATTAATTGATGACAAACATCAGTTTTTTGCATATTGATATAATATTATAAAATTTATATTGTTAATAAATATTTGGTAGCTTTAAATTCAAACTTTTTACATTTTTTTGTTGTTTTCAATTGTAGAATTGTAATATTTATCTGAGAAGAAAATAATTCTATAAAAAGAGAAATTATAGATTTCCTGGAGATTTGACAACTTTAAGAGAATTCACTGAAATAATGCCTCGTGACAAAAAGGTTAAAGAATGATTTGTAATTTATCTGAAATATTTCATTAACCTCAAAGTGCATGTTCATATAGTTTTTTAGTTTCATAGTAATTTTAGGTATATCTATTAGTGAGAAATGATATAGTATAATATATACAGCACATTGCATTATAATTTTAATATTTGCAAGCTATTTATTTATTTACGAAGGATAACTTACATGCACTATTTAAGTCTTTATCCAAACCATTGCCACCAATATATTTGATTTCTGCCATTCTAGCTTTGATTTCAAATAAGGGAACATCTGCGACTGAATCAAAACCACCAGAAATGTCCGAGTCCTCAGCAGACGTGATAGCACACTCATACCATTTGTAAGCTTCATACCAATTATGGAATTGAGGTTCCTTTCTGTAATGATCACCTAAAAATATCATACTTCGTCGATCACCATATTCCGCCGCCATTATCATGTATTGCAAACCTTTCTCTTTATCCATTTCAGTCAACTATTAAAATATATAAAAGTTGATGACGAGGTTGATAAATATGTTAACTTTGAATAGACAGTTTTCAAACAAACTGTCTCTATCAATATCGAGATAAAAGCGCGACAAATTACACATGGATTCTAAATAGCCCAATTTAGCAGCTAATTCCTCGTGGAACAAAACCACTTCCCAATTGATATTCTGGATTTTGTTATCAGTGATAAACTTTCCCGAACTGTGTAAACGAGCCAGTTCGTGATGTATCTATATAAACATAATTAATTAAATACATGAAAATTTCTTAATTGTTTTTATTTCAACTTATCTCGACTGAAACACTCACAAAAAGACAGCAGTTACGGAACCTCATGGGGTCGCGTGAGACTTTCAAAAAAAATTAATCAAAAAATGTATTTTATTTATTTGTGAAACTATAAGCAATCGATTTAAATGTGAATGCAAACAATGATAGATGAATGTAATTTTTGTTGGATCAAAATCGTATTTATCAAATTTCTAAATCATAATAAAATAAGCGTAAGGTTGAAGAAATCAAATTTGATGAGTGAAGGTGTGAAGAATTGCGGTTTTAAATTTTAAAATCTAAAGTGTTATTTAAATTTAAACTAAGGTTTATTTGTTTATTTGAAATATTTGAAATTTACTGGTTTACTTGAAATATTAATTTGTTAATTTAAGGATTTTTATTTATAAATTTTAAATTTATTGATGATTTATGAATTTAAATATTTTAATTGTAATTTGAAACTTTAAGAATAGAATTGAAATTAAAGTCACTGTTGTTAGGTTGTGTTTGGATCTCTTTTTTCAATTTACACGTTATTAACGCACATTTATACATTGAGGACTTTCGGTTATCTCTGTTTTCGAATTGTCAGCTAAAGAATTTGACAAATATTAGTGAGATGTATGATTAAGATAGGGTTTTTAAAAAAATTTAATAATAATTATTGGGAGCGAGTAATACGTAAATCCGAAAATCAATGTGTAAAATTCTGTTAAAACTTGTATTTCGGATGTCCTTAAATGGTTTGGTTGTTTAATTAATTGCACGGTGATTGTTGTTGTTATTGGATGGTTAAATTATAAAGTTAAATAATTGTTTAAAAATTTATATTGATTGCTATAATTAAAAAAATAATTGATTATTTTAATAAAATTCAAAAATTTTAAATTTATGTATTGAATTTTAATATATCTATTTATTAAATTTATCCTGCCTAGTGACGACAGGAAAATTGTCGAAATATTTCGTAAAACGTGTGTTTCAGTGGTGCTTTCCAATTATCACGATAAGTTGTTTTAATCGAGAATTTGCTTGTATTAATATTTACTGATAATTCACTTATTATAGCTTACAAATATTTACATAACATTTTATTTACGATGACAAATTCTATTGGGAAAATAATTTATTTTGTCAATTTTTTTAAACTTATAATTTTTGTCATTTTAAAAATGGTTTTATAAACATATTAATAATAGATAAGTTCAGTTTAGCTCATTGAAAATTACTGAAATACTTAGAAATAAAATTAGAGAAATAGATGGAATTCGAATCTGAAAAATCAGTCAAGAATGCATTCGATTTTAAGGAATAAGACACTCATATGGATTAGCAGAAAAGTGCTTTTAAAGAATACAACAACAGAAAATCGTTAATTATCCAGTTTGGGTGAAAAATAGCAGAAATTTTTTAAAACAGAAAATTGTTAATCAATTAATTAGAAGAAAAGTTCGATATCTAAAAAATGGAAACTATAAAACAAATAAACAAACCTCTCCCAGAATACACTCTTTGTACTTCATCTGTAAAGGCGATGTTAAATTATTAACCACACAACTTGACCGATGCTCCATTGACTTGTTGATAAAATACTGATTATAACTATCATCCTAAAAATAAACACAATATGTTAAAATTAAAAATTAGTAAAACATAAAAATTTACATAATAAAAAACATAGATAAACAACCAATACTTTCGGACTACGAAATTTTAATTAAAACTTTTGCTCACTAATTATAAACAATAAATAATGATAATTAAGTTAATAAATATTTTGAAATTATTTCTTTTATTTTCATTCTGATAAAAGATCAAAAATTTGTGTTGCTTAGAATTAAAATTTTTGTCAGAATAAAAATAAATGAAATATTATCAAAAAATAGAAGAATGATAAAAAGTAACCAAGAAATAAAAATTTTTACTGATAATATAAATATTTTGTTGAAAATAGATATATGAAAATGTTTATATAAAATTATATGGTCATTCAAAAATGAAGAGTATTTACTGGCAAAATGTAACACTTTGAAGCCATGCTTATTGAGCATATTTTGACCAGTATGAATTCACATATAAGCTTTCTGTAGGTCATTTCACATTTTAAAGCCCCGTTAATTTTATTTAGCTACGCTATATTTTTTTACCTTCTTCATGTCAACCCATTTAAGTATGACTCTTCTATCAATACACAACTTGATTTCAAATCAAAACAATATTTAAAATTTTAATAAATATGAAATCAACTTAGAAATATATGTAACCTAATAGAATTTATTCGGGAAGTTTTAGTATTTATTTAACATTACCAATTTTTATATACTGTACTTATTAGTCGTCTGTGGTGAGAGGCCACAACATTTAGCGGTCCACTGTAAGTTTTAAAACAGCCTTACTTATTTTATAATAACAGAGGAGGCTCAAAGCGGTAAGCATATTAAGCATCGAATGGGGGCACATACTAGGATAGGGCCCCAACGTTGAGAAGAATTTTAAAAATTATTATAAATAAAAAGCATGAACATGAAAAACAAAAACATAAAATGAATATCGACAAAGTAATTAACGATTTTGTGGCAGCAAAAGCACGTAGAGTGAAGCTTTAAGGAACATTGCATATATATAAAATTAATGTATAGAAATACTTAAAAATAAAATTTTACATTTGCTTGATATTTTGTTTAACTTTACATATACTAAGTTTTTATTACCTTTATTTTCACTTAGAATGAAATTATATTACGATTAATGTTATAAATATAATTATTATTAATAATTACTTGATTTGAAATTATATAGTACATGTATTGTTAGTTGTTACGAAAGGTATACCTTATTTTGAAGGGACGCATATCTTAGGTTTGCATAGGGGCGCCAAAGCAGTTTGAGCCGACATTGTATAATAACGAACAAAATTGATCGATTTTATTATTTCTATGCTTCATAAATCTAATAAAATACACCGATGTGCACCAAACACAGCAGTGGAGTTCAATCAAACAAGATCAAAATCCTTTTAGGAATTTTACCATACAATTAAATTACAAAATAATTAAATTACTTTAAAATATAAGAAAATTTAAGAAAATGAGGAAATATAGTTATTGTATGTATAAAGTTATTAAACATCATTCTAACATATTTAACGTATTAAAACATCAAATTCAGAAAAGTATAATGCACCCAAACTTACTTTTTTGACCTGTTTTGATGAGCTTAGTATTATTAGGCCCCGAATATTAACATAGCATTTTATAAAAAATTACTCCGAAATCTGATTTTAGAATTCGTTATATATAAAGATTAAATGGACATATAACGCACCTGTACATTTATTACTATATTTTAACATACATTACAATATATTATTACAATTAAAATAAATTACAAAAACTTATGAAATTAATTATATTTTTAAATATTACTTGTTTATATAAGTAGTTTGATTAAATAAAATATCATAAAATATTATACACTCAAACCTGTTTTGTACGGTGGTTAATATTTTCTAATTTTATTGAAATTTTGAAACAGTTGTAAATAACACTAATTGCAACTTAAAAAATAAATCAAAAACTAACCTTTAATAAATGTGTGAGTGTGTCATAGTCAAAATTGACATTAGATAGGACCTTACAATATAGGAGGATAGAAAAATTTCACTTTAAATGAAAAATAAACACCAGTACATAAATTCGGTTCACAAAATTTCTAAAGTAAAAATTACTATAAAATTGCAGCCTCGGATTTTAAATTGCCCTTATATTTTTAATATAAATTATGAGTGTTTTTGAAGCCACAGAATCAACTATTTCACAGAGAGAAAACCATCAAAATATGTAAGTTTGCCTAAAAATTTAAAATTTTTACAAAAGAGGTGGCAATCTGCATGAGAAGACAAACATATCATAACTAACTATAAAAGCATACAATTATAAAAAAGTTGTTTTAACGCAAATAAAGAAGGATGTACCTAATTTATATGAATACCATTCAAAAGATAATTTTAAAAAAGCATCAATTTTTCGTTTTAATATTATTTCCAACAACGATGCTTGGTAAATTTGACCGGAATAACGTAATATAATAAATATAATATAAAAATTGTTTACTTTGAATCGAAAACACAATCAAATATTGCTGCTATCATTATTATTATTATTATTATTATATCAGATAAGTGAATAATAAAATAAGCTCTTGCTGCAAAGTAATAATTATATTGAAAAAAGTTTCGATTATTTAATAATCAAAACTTTTTTCAATATAATTTTACTTTGCAACAAGACTTATTTTATTATTCACTTATCTGATGTCTTAATTTATGCTGCTACCAAGGAATCACCGTTTTATACTTTATTATTATTATAAACAATAGAAAGTGAAAATTAAAATTATCAATAATATAGAATATAACCGTAGAAATTTCTTACAAACAAAATTGAGATCAATTACGTAATAAAAAAGAACTTTATTTTTATTTGTTAAATTTTCTATAAATTTGTCATTTCGACAATATTTCAGTAACTGTTCTTTATATCACGTAATTTCATTATTTCATGAAATTAAATAAAAAAATTATTTTTATTTAATTATATTATCAACACTAATTAAACAATATATATGTAATACTATTTCTTTGAAATATTTATGATTAATCAAAACTGATTTTAAAAATTAAATAATTATTATCCAATCTTACATTTGTAGCATATTCCGAACTTCGAAGACGGTTGCGACAAAAATTATGCAATTTCCCTACAGCTTCGCTGCATTCATCGTCGCCGTCTTCAGCTTCATAAATTATGGAATTCGATTCAATGGAGTTTGAATTTTCCAAGCTACTTTCGTCGGAATTCTGTTCACTGATGTTGTCGTAGTTCAAACGGCTCATTAGAATTTGATCAGCATCGTATGTGTCATTTTCTTCATAAATAGACTTAACTTTCTCACTGTTGCGAATAGCAATTGTTCCATTACTCTGTAAATGGAATTTTTATCAGAAATTAATGTTATAGCTATCAAAAGTTTTTTCGATGTATCCAAAAGATTTAACAGACGGAAAATAAAGCAAGCTGATAATATGTGACTCGGTGAATATAAATATAAATATATTTTGGGACTTGAAATTCTTAAGGGACAGCAGAAACTAACAGTAACTTAAATGTGTAACAGTTGATTTTTCAAAGGACTATTAATTTTAATGATTCGAAAAAAACAGAAAAATGTGTTCGAAACCCGATGCTAATTCTTGTCCTTATTAGTAGCATGCAGCCAGACCATGGGATTTTTTCAAACCAATCAAATTTGAGTATGCAACCAGCTTGATATAAAACTGTCTACTTATAGCAGATTCAATTTGAAAATGATATATATATATATTGTTATTAACAAAAAAATAATAATAATAAATTTTAGTTTTAATTTATACTTATTGACTAAAATTTTTCTTTTCCAGACAATTAAAAAATGATTAATTTACGGAGATAAATATCATTTGTAAATTTTATAGTTTTGTAATACTCATATAGATCAAAAAGAATTTTCGCAATAAAAACGCGAAATTTTAGCACTTCCTTAATCAAATTTACCTTTTGAGTTCTTTTGAAAGATATTCTGGAAAGATAAAAGTTTTTAGGCTATGAAGTACATAGGGTCGATTCTACCCATCACGTGTACTGATGTGATGATTTTAACACGAGTACTCGTGGGCTAATATAACTATTATATGTATCTATAATATAATAACTATTTATAAGTAAATTTAATTATAGCATAAATCAGTAATATAAAATAATAGATTGCTTAAAGAATGAAGTGTTTGATATTTTTTTGCTCAAAATATCATTGATGTAAAAACATTCTTTCTTTAAATATTTTTGATAAATAATGAAACTTTGAAAATGCTTTAAATAAGCCAACCAGAGCCACCTTGTCTTATTTTGTGGTCCGGGAGATAAAACATGATTTTCACAAAATTATATAGTGATATTGTTATAACTTTATAATGATGCAATCTTGATGAAAACCTACAGACTACAATGTACAAATACACAAGTAATGAGATGTATTTGAAAAAAATAAGTTTAACAAATTAAAAACAAATATTCTATTGGCATTTATTTTTATTAAAAAATTATTTGACTATGAATCAGTAAAGATATCGATGCTATTTGATATTCACGAATTTTCGGCACAGCCTTTTTCAATTCATGAATATCAAAAAACATCGATATCTTATTAATAGTCAAATATATTTTTTAATAAATATAAATTTAATGTCATTTGAAAATGAAATCAGTGGTGAAAATCAAAAGAATCTTATTGAGATATTCTATCGTTTTATTGATTGCTATTATTTATAATTATTAAAATTATATATTTGTAAAGTTTTATAAGTTTAACTGTTATATCGGTAATTTATGAATAATAATTAAAAACCATTATACATATACATGTTAAATTAAGAAATTTTAAATAAGGAATTTGTTATTGTTCTAAAAGTTGTGTTTTAAATGATTATAATGAATGCGTTAAATTCTAATAATTAGAAATATTATTGACTTTCAAGAACAATTAAAGAAAAAGTGAATCGGAAGATTTTTTATATGTAATAGATTATTTCAATTATTATTTCTGTCAAAACGATATTATATTCATGTATGTTGATAAAGAAGTTTTCGTTTTAAGATTTTCCGGTAAATAATCGTATGAAAATATGGCGAAACCTGTTGTACATTATCTCAATTATCCTAGCGACAAAATTCAATTATTTATATCACAGCCTAGCTCTTCGAATAAAAAGATCACTGGAAGTTGTATTAAATCTGGTAATTTATTAGCGCAGTATCCTAGAAATAAAGGTCAAAGAAGCATTTATTATGAGAAGCATTATATCCCAGTTGAAGAGTTAGAAAATATGCCTCAGGTCCATTGCTTTTATGCGAATGATAAATTAAGAGAAAAATTGCTCTATACTGTCGATCTCAACCGTTCAGCTTCAATTCAAAAGATATCATAGGTGCAATTTCAAAGCAAATTAATATCTAACTAAATATATATATATATATATATATATATATATGTGTGTGTGTGTGTGTGTGAATCCCTCGGGTTGATCGCAGATTTTCAAAGTGGTCAACACAGTCATTTGGGTTGACCAGGTCAGTTAAAAATAATCTAATTTAACATTCTCAAAATCATTTTTAGCATTAATTTTCATAGTCTGAGATCAGTTTTTAAATAAATACTAAGTAGATTCAAATATATATAGGAACTTCCACGATTCAAAGGTAATTATTTGATTTTAAAATGTTATTAGTTCAATTTTAAACTATCTTATAATGTAAAAAAATATTACTAAAACTCATACGTTTCCTCTTAAATGTCTTTGGTTGATGTCTTCTGATTCTGATTTCGACAAATCGAATTTTTGCAAACCCAAAATCGAACATATTGCATTGCAGACATGACTATGGAAGAACAACGCCATACCCCTGGGCCCCAAATTACCATCTCCATAATCAATTTTGGCGAAAGTGTGAATTTGAGGATCTGTATACAAATCTCCAACACCTTGAATGTCAACAACAATAAGTTTATGGCCAGATCGTTCAAATGTAAAATGACTAAAAGCCTAAACGATAATTAATCATAAGTTTCAAAATCATTTCCAAAAAATATGATTTAATTTATTCGGTATCCTTTAATAATATTCAAATAATATTATAATTACTGATTAACAAAATATCGTGTATAAAAATGTTGAGGCTATAATAAAAATAATTGAATATTTAAAAAAAAGAAAGCTTTTTAATGAAAACTACATGAGATCAAAATTTTAAATTAATTAATAAATTTAAAAAGTAACTAAATTTCGAAAATTTAGTTTAAAATAAATTTTATAAATCTAATAAAAGAAAATATCGAGTTAATTAAAATTTAATTATTGTTGATATTTTATTTACTTTTTTCTAACAATAGATCAAAAATTAATTTTCGGCTTTATCTTTAACAATTTTTATAACAGACTCCCACACGAGATATAATAACAATTCTACTTTCTAATATTGTTCCTGATATCAAGAAGATTTACAATTCAAGGACTCAAAGTCATAAAGGTCTTTATTCACTTCTATTTGTATGTGTTATGATTTAAAGAGTAAATAATTACTAAATAAATAATTTAAGTCTTTTTCTCACTTTTTAAAAGTTTATTGATTATGTAACGAGATGTACCGTTAAAATATCAGAATTAAGAAGTCCTAGAAGCCAAAGTTAACCAATTACAATATAAACCAATAAAACTCCATTTCTAGATTATGTGATTGAAAAAGTGTATAAATAATATTTCAGTGTCATGCTCCAGTTTAAATTTTAAAAATTAAATTTCATAAATAATAATAATTATCTGATTCATATTTTTACATTATATTATACGGGTAGTCCCAAAAGTCACTGAGTATTATTTTTTTGTAAGTTTAAAATGTTTAAAATGTGCTCTGATTTTAAATGAATTTCTAACGAAATATATATATATATATTTTAATGTCATTAAAAATATTTTCTGACTTTCTCGTAGACAATCGTGAGTTACAAAAAGCTACAAAAATATTTATTAATGGCTTATTTAACTGGAATTGAAATATCAAATTTGTGCTCTAAATCTAGTAGATTTTTTTTAGTAATTTTGTCAAATTAATAATTTTTCTAACATAAATAATCATAGAAGTAATCGATTATATGGAAGCATGGTTAAACAAAATAATTTTGTCAAATTTATTGCAATAGAAAAATCTTGGTGTGTTGCCCGCAAATTACAGTCTGTCAATGGAAGTGCGGCTCACATTTCAAAATCATTCTATAACTTAGATAAACACCAAATGATTATTGATGCCGTAGATAATTTTAAAACAATAAAAATTGAAAAACATCTCACATTTAGCGAATATTACACTAAACTTGAAGACGATTGGTCAGCTTGGGTGGAATACATCGATTTAATTGGTCGAGCATATTTATTATATATTTTAGGCTATTTATAAATTTTGCGAATATTTGAAATTAAACTCATCTGTATCATTCAACAATTTTTGACGAAAATGAGTAAATATTTAACCCCCAGGTGAGCAACCTTTGTAACCCACGAGCCATTTTAAAATTTTTTGGCGGGCCGCACTCAATAATTTACAAAGCTTTATATATACTAATAAACATAATATAAAAATACAAAAAAATGCTTGGCGGGCCGCGGGTTGCTCATCCCTGATTTAACCAAACTTTTGACTTTGGTGAAATTCATTGAAACCAGCACAGTTGAAATTGTGAAATCTATTAATTCAGGAATGATTCATACTTCTATTTTTAGAAATAATTTTTGTTTTACAATTAAATTTTCAAAATTTATTCTAAAATTTAAATTCATAAAACTCAAAATCTTTTTACATCCTAAATGTTTGAAGATTAATTCAAAATAAAAAATTCCAATTTATTTTTTTAAAGTTATATTATACGCATCGAATATATTAAGGATAACTATTTCGGTAAACATTTCCATGTATTTTTTATATTTATTTTATATTATATTTTTTTTATTCGCAATTAGAACAGTATGCATTTATTTTCATTTTCGACAAAATCCCTCTAATGAGTACTCGACTATATAATCGAGTAGTATTAATAGTAAGTACTCATTAGAGGGATTTTGTCGAAAATTAAAATAAATACATAGACCAGGGGTGGGGAACCTTTTCATTTCAAAGGCAACATTCAATTATCTGATTCAACATAAAGCCGCTGTAATTTTTTTCCCGACTAAATAAGCCAATTAATATGTTGCTGTAGTTATATTATTTTCTGAATTCATTACTTTTTGGAAAATTTTTTGCTTCTCGTTTTCGTGTTTTAATTTCGTTAAAATACCTTCTAATTTGAAATACTCGTCGTCCTTATGAGTACTACAATGCTGATGAGCACTGAATTTTCTCAATGTTGATATAGTTACTATGATTTACGATGATTTGTTTACTTTGTGATACTACTATATGATAGTAGTATCACAAAGTAAACAAATCATTTTATCTTTAACAGAAACAATATAATATTCCAATTCCCAGTCCTCGTTAAATAATCTGTTTTCGTCCATTAGCGATCTCTTGATCTTCTTCGACATGATACACAAACAAAATTATTCTAATTACTAGAATTTAATTTAAAATAAAAGAAAGTATTAAAAATTAAACCACGCAAAAAAAAATACCAAAAAAGCAAACAAAATTGGCATTAGTCAAAAAGCTACATGCGGCCTTAAGGCCGCAGGTTCTCCACCTCTGACATAGACTTTTCTAATTGCGAATAAAAAAAATAAATATATTTTTTTACATAAATAGCCAAATTTTATTAGCTATTTCATTTTTTTGTCACTATAGTTGTGTATTTTTTATAGAATGATTTTTTCAATATGTTCAATAAGTTACTTGTTTATGCTTATTATTTGTTTTTTTTTCATATTCTTAGCAATTAATTTTCAATTATTATTACTTGTTGGCTTTGATTATATGATTAATTGATGAATAAGAATATTCGTATTTTTACAAATATGATAATATTTAAATTTTTCGGATTATGCACAATATACAGTATCGTATCGTGCATTATTTTTATTACAGTAATTCATCACTTTAATTTATCATGTAGTCATCCTGGCAATTTCGAAGTTTATTATTTATTACTTCGAATGTCTGTTCGCATTTTATTAAATCCATAAAAGATTAAGATAATTGAAAATGTGTAATAAAATTTTAATCGACTAGAATAATCGTAGCTTAATATTGAAATCAAGTGTTTTGAGATAAATTGTCCTCAATTCAATCATATTGGAGTCACGAGCATTTTATGTATAATTTCTTGCAGAGAATGTAATAATAATAGTTAGTTAATCAATTTTTAGCTTATTTTTATTTAGTAATTATTACAAATTTACTATTATTATTATTTAATATTTTACTTTTGTTCAGTTCTTTTTATAGACCAAAAATACCCCTATAAAAATTTATAAACTAACGATTTTCAAATTTTTTAATATTTGTTTTGAATTGAATTTTTTACATAGATCACCTTGGTATTTTATTGTAAAAAGCATGAAATAATGGAAAAAATATTTAACACTATTTTATTTTTCATTAGAAATAGTAAGTGAATGAATTCGCTTGGAATTTCTTTCGCAAAAAGTATATTAGTGCTAAAAACCGTGTTGTTTGAATATGTTAATATTCAGTCCAAACTCATAGTAGAAAGTTTTTTTTATATATGAATATCGTATATACATCTAATAAGTGGACGTCCATAAATGACGTCACGCACCTAGGGGGAATGTCACACATTTGTGACGATGTGTGACGAGGAGGGGGTGTTTAAGAACTGCGACGTCACATCTTAAATTTGATATTTTGTAAACATAATTTTATACTAATTTCAGCTTTCCAGAGCCTCCTTTTTAATACATGTTTTCTCATACGATATTAGTGCAGAATTACACTCTAAATGCATACTAAAATGTCAATAAAGTGATTTGAAACATCTTCATTTTCAAATATGAAATACTGCTTTTTAGGTGGGTAAAAGATTTGTGACTTCATATTTGGGGGGGTCTAACGTTTTGTGGTGATGTTTGACGAAGGTAGAGTAAGAAATCGGCCAAAATCGCGTGACGTCATTTATGGGCGTCCTTTAAGTATTTAAATCAAAACCTGAAATATAAAACATAAAACTCAATGTATCTATCTATCTATGTTTGTTTGCTTTTTACCGAAAAGATTTACTATTAATCAAGGAATGATGAAAATTGAAAACGCTGTTTTAAATAAAGTCCAAATATTTATAAACTAAACTAAAAGTAAAACTCAAACGAAAAATCACAAATTTTATTAAAACATAAATCAAGATCATAATTTATTTGAACATATATCAAGATCAAATTTCTATTAAATCACCCATATAGTAAATAAATTACATCGTATCGCACAAAAATACATACAACACAGTTCAAAGATGCACTTAATTTGTTTATAATTAATATTTTGTAAAAATATTTCATATTAAATTAAAATTTTGACTTATTTTAAATTATACTTTCTAAATTCGGAAAAAAAATAATATATTTTTTTCAAATTATTATTACATTTAAATCATAAATTCACATTTTGACCAGTTTTTATTTTTGTTCAACCTTTTTCAGATAGCGGCACACTAACGGAAAATTTGAAAAATTGAGGACACCCTACCCTTTTTATAATAATATTTCAGCTTTAAAACTAACAACAAGTTTTGTAAGTTCTATATTTAATAAATTAAATCTTTTATAACATATATTAATGAACTTGATGCTTTTTGCATATCTCTCTTATTATTATTAAGTCGCATATTTGACAAACAAGCTCTTAGCTCACTCTCAATTGAGTTCAGTTTTTGCCTTTTCTTGTTCTTAATATTTACCAAAAATAATTGATATATGTACCGCTATTTTAAGTAATTCAAAATCTAATATAGTAGTCTTTTTTAAAATCAATCCTTATATGAAATTAATAAATTTTCAATAATAAAATTAGCAGAGCTCGCGGCACACTTTTCATATCCCTACGGCACCCGGTTGAGAAACACTGGTTTAGTTAAAGAATATTTTTGAAATTTTTCATGATAAAAATTGGTGAATCCATTAATAAAATTTCACAAGTTGGTTAAGTTTTAATTCTTCTGCTTCGGACAAAGTAAAGATTGATTTGAACAAAACACATTTTATAATATAAAAATTCGAGAAATATCAAACTAAATTACTCTATAAATTTTGCCATTATTTGACCATTGATCAAAATTTATGTTGTTTTTTATTTTGAAAAATATTTCTCTCTTGTCTTAATTTTCATCTGAATTTATTCACAGTCGATGTGATAATTTACTGAAATTAAATTTGTTTTTAATAGAATCCTATAAAAACATTTTAAAATTAAAAATAAAACCGATCCTCGTCAAAAATAGCACTTATATCTGTCTAATTGCATGTATATAAACACAACTCAAAAATGAGAAAAAAACACTTGATGACCCAGTTAACGGACGACAAAAATATCATTTTAATATATTTGGTACGTTCAAATTGTCGTTTTTTACTTCCCTAACTGACCTTATCAGATGTGGATTCGTAGGTTTTTCATATAACAAAAGTATAAGACTGAATGAAACCTTTTCAGAAATAATAACTTTTATTATCCTAATATTTGAATTAATGTTACCTGCAGTTACCTACACTTGAAGGTCATTTTAGGCCATCAGCTAAATTTATTTGTTTTCCAGCCTTTCATAATAAGACCTTATGAGGGTATAAATTAATGAATTTTTTCTACAACCCTTATGTTTTTTATGTATAAATCTTTTTTTAAAAAACATATATAGATCAGTATTATTATAATAAAATTACGATATTTAAATAACTTTTCAAAAATTATAATTTTAATAAATTAGCATTCACTAGAATTCGTAATGACGAACAAATCGAAAATTTTCGAAAGGCGAATATTCAACTGCACTTATATAGGCAACGATTTATAACTTGATTGTTAAGATTTATTAACCCTTCAGCAGCGGACGATTTTTTGATTTTTTTGTATCAAATCGCTAGATATTTTTATTCGATATTTAAATTAGTTATAAGGATTATATTATTAGAATGCAAAAAAGAAAACAAGAATTTCTGTATAAATTTGCAAACTTATTGGCATTTAGCGTACGGGATAATAGCGTACCCCGCGGAATTGTATAGAATAAGTGAAGCGTGATATCGACGTTAGTAAATATATGATCGAAGCAGAAAATAGTAATTAGCTGGAATTTGAAAGTAAGCTATAATATTTTATTAGTAAAACCTTTTTTTGTGAATTTAAGTGTAAGAAAAATATGGGAGAAAGGATTGTTTTATCGTCCATAGTCTTTATCTTCTACTTTAGAAAGTTCAATATAAATTGTTTATAAAAATTGGTTGAGTTGTTGAAAAAAAATGAATATTTGAAATCATTTTTATTAGTGATGATAAAAGTGACTTTACAAGTTGATTTAGAACCTTAAAGATCCATGTATAAAAATTTCTGACTGCAATTTGACTAATGAATGTAAATCGATTGTTGATGTAGTGTAAAAATATAGTGTGTGCAAAAATGATGAGCCTAAATTTTTGTCAGTAATGCAGTACTTGGAAGGTTTTACAAATAATAAGAGCAGGATTAGTAAGCAATTGGGCAATTTAAATTATAAGATAGTTTCAAATTCGTGTAATAAATCAATCAATTCATTAATAAATCAAAAACCACAGTTGGATTCTGTGTACATCTCGTTGTTGAATAAAATAGACATGTCTGATTGTAAATACTTTTTAAAGTTTTAATAAATTATTAGGGACGTTTAATATGTGAAACCTTGTTGATAAGGTCATTGAATCCAAAGATTAATGTGTAAAATACTATGAAATACGAATATTTTGAATTTTTTTAATTGAGAACATAGTCATATTATTTGAATCAAATTAATATAAATACTATAATATTACACTTAGGAACGGTATAAATAGATAATAACAGTTCTAAATTGTAACAATGAAATGAAAAAGTTTGAAATAGATTGATTTCACCTACCGTGTCACATAAGCCAATACTCAGCTAAATTAGTGTCAATACAACAATAAATAGTTTTAAACTATAGATGTAAATGAAAGTGTAAGTGCGTTCAGTTTTTTATTAAAACCTTAATAATACCATTAGGGCGTCAACTACAGGCCTTCCTTGAATGTGATTTCTAAACGCTATAAATAATCACTAAACTTGATTTTTACGATGAATATTTAAGTACATAAATTCGTCTAGGTCAGGAGTCAGCGGCCCGCAAAACTAATTATACTTATTGAAGAAACATTTGATAGAAGAAACCTTACATCACTTTGCATGTTACAAAATTTGTAGATTTTCATAAATATAGTAGAGAAATGCGATTACTTTTGAACTCTTTTACTATGAGCACTGATGACGTACCAGGCTAACTACGAATGCAAAATATATATATATATATATATATATATATATATATATATATATATATATATTTTAGTCTGAAAATATCTAAAGATTTATCGATCCTTTACCATAAAAGAAAAGACGGTATGTCAAACTTTTCAAAAAATGCAATGTATGAATCCATCGCCAAGTGTCAAACATGATAAAGTTCCTTCAAACACTAGGCAAAGATGTTGAATATTAATGATAAAGTAATAGAAGAAAAGAAAGGTTTTGGTGGATTAAATTTCTGTGTTAAAAAGAAATTATACACACCAATTAGCAAGAAATATGATAATAATGAAACAAAAATTGAATATTTCTGGTCTAAAATCTTGAAATGTCGTATTTTGTTTCCAAATCTCCTGCAAACAAATGAAGCCTGTTTTTCATTTTAAAGAAATCTGATTAATAATTGAACATATATAGATTATAGAACGGGAAAACATGGCGCGTGGTTAGAAATATCGAAGAATTGGACATTACAGGCAAAAATCCAAAGAGAAAGTTGAGAACTTAATTATTAACCCTTTGAAATAATGCGTCCCAGAAAATTTCATCATACTACTACTGGGATATTTTCAAATCAATTTTCATTGTTAGAGTTTAGTTTCAGTGTTTAATTGTTCTAGAAAATTCAGAATCGCCACCTTTACAAAAATAAGAATATTTCATGTTTAGGTCAATACTAACAAGTTCCAAAATATAAAGTTAGCTTAGTGTCATCAGCCGGAAGTCGAGGGAAAGGGTTAAATTGAAATGACTTCTAATATAACTAAAAATTGATATAAATAATATTTTGTATGAAGTTGATGAGGTGAGAAGATTAGAAAGAGAAATATATTCTTTGAAATGTTCAGACGAAAATAAATTAAAATAACCAGAAAACTAAAGTTTGTTTTGAAGTCTCGTGGAATAAGAGAGATAACTTGAGATTAAATGGGCTGAAAGACGTTTATATATTTACAGATGACTCCACTTACGAGTGGTAAAGTTTTAAAGTAAACATAATGTAAATATAATTGTTACTTGACGTTGTGTTTATAAAATTGTATGTTATATAATCTTTCAAGGACTTAATCACGTCAATGCAATTCTAAAACTTTTTTATTAAATGAAACATTATAAAATATATAAGTAAAAAAGGATGATTCTTTAGTAGCAGCATAAATTAATATAATAGATAAGTGGATAACAAAATAAGCCCTTGCTGTGAAGTAATAATTATATTGTTGAAAAAAGTTTCGATTATTAAATAATCCTCTTCAGTTTCGGATTTTATTATTATAATCTAATTTAAATCAAAATTTAGATTAATAATAGAATTTTAGATGCATTAATAGATATTTACATAGATAAAAAGTGGAAATCAAAAGAGAAAAAGTTAATCACCTAATTAATTTCCATCTAAATCCGTCAATTAAAACTTATCGAACCAGTTCACCAATTCTAACGAGTTTAAACACTCATCTTAAATTAATACTAATTGAATTATAATCAATTGCAAGCATTTGTGATCAATATCTGCATTAATTCTAAGATGACAAATGCCTGAGTTACTTGAATATTAGAAAACAAATTGAGTGAATTTGAATTTTGCTAATTGAATAAATTGCTATTATTGTGATGGAAGAAGAGTTCAATTTAATTACAGCTAGCACTTATTCAATAAAACCATACAAGCATAGCATCCCAATAATACAACCACAATGAAAAAACATTGGATAATCTTTAAAGAAAAATATGTTAAAATACATAGAATTATGCAAAAATTTTATTTTGTCAATAAATAGTAACTTTAAGGTTAACTATTTGAGTCAAATGGACAATACGACTCATGATTAGATTAAAAACACCAATATTGAGGATTTGCTTTTTTCCGTCGGGATATATATCCTAATCGATAACCCCCTATCTTTCACTCCGCTCTAGCTCATCAAAAAATTCGTAAACGTTACCAAATTAAAAAAGAATAAAACATCACTGCTTCCTTATATCGTAAAATTTCCCGGAAAATTTAATTGAAACTGGAATACAGCCTTCTAAAATTAAATGCCAGGTCTCAACATCATCGGTCAACGTTCAAAAAATGCATGATGTTTAATATTGGTCATCATATACCAATAGAAGTCGATCGCAGTGTAAATTGCGTATCATTAAAAATAGAGATAAAAACGAAATTCATTCGTTCTGCTTGTCAAGTGCCTTTTTGTCAATTATGTTTCATTTCATTTCATAATTAATTACTTTTTGTATTCCTAAATATTCTTATCAAACGTTTTTTTACAATCTGTTCTTAATTTATAATGTAATATTGGATAAATGGTCACACTAAATAATACCAACAGAATCATATATCCAAAAAAAGCATTAGTTGTAACTCTGAAAATAGATGAGTGAGATTTTATTTATCACCATTTTTCCTATAATCTACATCTGGTTAGTAAAATAACTGAATTTGAGATAAAAACAATCCGGGATTCAAAGGGTTGAATATACTTAAATTTAAAACATTCAAATTTATATCGTGGCAATTGTATAAAGTATCATAGGGGCATGAAAAAATAAATGGAAACAATTGTTTGGTTCATCCTATTAGAATAATTGGATAATTAAACTGAAATATTTATACGTGCATTTATTTTGCAAAAGTGAATTGTTTTATTGAATTAATTGGTCGATTTATGATTATATTATTGCATTAGATTAAAGATTAATGAAATTAATATTATAGATTTAATATGATATAAAATTAAATTTGTGAACCCAATCGACTGCCAGCTTAGGCCTGTAAGTAAATCATTTAAACGAAATTAAAAGAATATATCGAAAAAAAATAATTAGGTTTTCATAAAATTATATTTTTTAATTAATTAAATTACAAAGTGCAAATTAATAGAAGTAATTTTTACCTGGGGTGTATTTCTCGAGTTTTCATCGACAAAACCAGAATTAGAGTTATATTTAATATAATCTCCTTCAATAAAATGTTCAAGATGATAAAGTGGTTGTCCTGGCCTATCGACAAACTTTATTACAGACATTTGACAGATATCAACCTGTTAAGACAACAAATGTGAAAAGTATTTATGAGATTCGATCCAACCTTTTTAATAACACCTGGCTGTCTACTATATTCTTGACCCCATAATTTGGCATCCATTTGTAATTTCACATCTTCATAATAAACTGAACCATCAACTGGTTCTATGTAACGTTTAGCTACGTAATTCCCCGCTCGATACCAATCTTTTTCCTCTTTGAACAAAGAAGACATTTTCTTTCTTAAATCAAAACCAACTTTAATAAGATGAATCTAGGTATTAATTTTTATTTCAGTTCCAAACTTGTTATTTTTCATAAACGTTAGAAGAGTTGTTTAAATTGATAAATTCGATGGTGGGCAATGTAGTGGAGACGATGTAGTCCTATTATCAGTTGTGTCGATTATGAGTGTCATTTCCGAGATTTAACAAAATAAAAAAGTTAACGCAAAGCAATTACAGTAATTATTACAGCAATCAGTCGGCTTTCAGTATTTCAAAAGACTACAGTTGGGATAATCATGAAAATACACGAAAAGAAAAACTCAATATGGTACAAGGTGCCAAACTGACAAAATAAAACAAAAATATACGAGTTGGTGGATATTAATTGTGCATGCCTAATCCAATAAGTGCAAGGCCCGATTGGATTTTTTGCGGGACCCCTCAAACTTTAAATTACAAAATATATTAAAAGTTAGAATTTACATATTGAAATATAGATTTTAATAATTTATTAAAAACGAAATCCAATTATAAAAATCAAAACCCTTGATCCATAAGGTAGACAAATTTCTACATTAAAAAATCTACAAAATATATAAATAACAATATTTTATTGAATATAAACCTACATAGATATGTTTATATATTTCTAGATTTTTAAAAGAATATAACTACATAAATGTTTGGAAAAATTTTAATTTTTAAATGTATAAATCAATCGCTTTAATCATTTCATGTTCGGCTGTGCAATTGTGACATTTTATTGAAAGCTAAAACAAAAGTTAAGCGAGTTTGTTAGCTTTCAAAACGAAGTAACTTTCGGGAAACAACCAATACAAGATTATTAGTAAACTCATTTAACATTGTGTGTACATTTGATATTTTTCCCTTTAGAAAAGAAAGTATCGTAGCAAGATTAGAATAAATTAAAAGAATAGACTTTTGTGTATATGATAGTGATATATGATTCAAACCGCTATTTCATTCTCAAAAACTTATGAATTTTTAAAAGCAACTATTAGCATGAGGTTATCTGACCAAGATATCGGTAGATGTAACTGTTTTATTTTACCAATACAAATGTTATATTAAAAGATACGGTGATTAAAATCCCTAAAACTCAATCTTTTTTATTTTGTTTGGTGTGGTATTTTAGAAAGCATAGGTCAAAATTCGTTCTCGGTTTTTACCATACACGTAATCCAAAAATATATTGTTTTATGCCTTGTGCCATGTTTTTCTCCATCAGACCAAACCTTGCAATCATTTTTCTTTCTTTTTAAGAAAACTTATATTTTTCCATTTAACCTGACACCCGTATTCGAAGTACATTTTCTCAAAAATTACGCAAAGACCACATTGAAAATCATCTTTTAGTTGACCAATCAATGATTTTAGAAAATTCAAATGAATAATTGGCGGTTCATTTTTTTACTTATTGTGTGAATGAATTTAGTTTGCAATCGACATGCGATTTTGTTCGAGTGACAAGAGTATAAATACCTATTATTATATAAATAGGCAAAAATTGGATATTTGCCTTTAATTATCAATCTTTAATTATTTAAAATCAATCAAAAAATTAAATTTATCAGATAAGTTTATTATTATTAAGTTTATATATTTCAGGGTATTTCATAAATGTAGAATTTGCTTTTTTTCGTTGCAACTAGTAAATATTATATATATATATACAGGCATACTATTTTATCGTCAATTTCAACTTTTGATTTTTTCATTTTTTATTAAAAATCTTCATTGAGAAAAATTTGAATAAATAAATTTTAAAAAAGGTGAATAAGTATTTAATGATGAGTATATGGCAGCTCTGTGGGACAATTTATTTGAATTTTCGAGAATTATCGAGAGTTAGACAATCATTTTGCTTTTTTGTAGAACACTTCTTAAATTAATGCATAGCTCTTTAAAAAACTGAGAGAAAAATATCGCCAATGACTGTTGAATTTGCGATTGTTTTGCAATATGAAATGGCTTTCATTGCACTAAACAAAACTAATCTTCCTCTAGCTGTAGTGACTCCTACAATTCCATTAATTTCCCATTGTGATCTTGCAAATGATATCTTTAAATGCAAATTAAAAGAAGATTAATCATTTTTAAAGAATATTCTTTTCTCTTTTTAATCTTGTCCGACGCATTAACCCTATCAAATACTCGATGCGTTAACTTCAAAGTTATCCTAAGATCTTGTAGGCACATATTTTTTCAATAAACTGTATTCAATTTTTTCTATGATTTCTATTAACGTAAATGTAGGATTCAACAAAATAATATCTTCAATCCTAACCGCTAATTCTCGTGTTAAAACAGATCTTTGTTTTCCGACTTTTGTCAAAAGATCTACAACTTCTTTCTTAGAAAAATTCAATATAACATTTTTTGTAGTATTATAGTTAATCCTAAGAATTGGTTTGTCCTTGTTCTTTTACCTACTGAATTACGATTGGCCTTGATTGTTTCGTAATTTTGATTAGAAATAGTAGAATCATTAAAAGTCATTGATTTGATTTTTTCAATATTCTTGACTTGTATTGTATTTTAATTTTAAACGTTGTTGAAATCGACGAGAAAATGCTTTATACATTTTAACTTTATAATGACATTTTAACTTAATAATTTACTTATAATTTGTCAGTAGAATATATAGTATTTAATAAATTATTGATCTAAAAAATATATAAGAAATATATATATATAGACCTCTATAATTAACGAAATTTCTCTCGTGAATCCAATTGGAGTATATGAAGATACCGTTACTAGTGTAATCAATATGGTAATGTTACAAGAGGCCTTCGGATATTGCGTGAGTTATTAACAGATAATATTGGTGATAATGTTTCAGTCCTTCAACATTTAATTAATTCTGGAAACCGACACCGTAACAAACACAGTAACATAGGATGGAATGAAAATATGACAAATAGCGAAGAAGGCATCGGTCACAAATGAAACCACATTAATTTTATTATATTTTTCTTCACATAAATTAGCTTTTTAATCTAACATAAACAAATCAACGGAAAATGGAATCAATTTCAATCCACCAATGAAAATCGACTGTCGACAATACCTGCGGGAGTACCCGTTTAAAGTCGCGTTCGGCAACCCTAATCAAAACAAAATCCGTAGCACAAATTAAGAAATAATATCAATAAAGTTTGTTTATCTTTTCTCTATAATTCTTTTTATTCAATTTCATTCGCATTCATTTCGCATTCATTTCGCATTAGACAAGCGATCGATATTTTGTTTTAAAAATAAAACAAAGTGTTCACTGATAGTCTAAGATAAAATTAAAATCGAATTCTATATAATTGTCAATTGTAATTCCCTTTCAATCTAAGCTCTAATTTATCCACCAATGAAAATCGACTATCGGCAATAGCGCGTTTAACAATCCCTCTTTAATCCCAAGAATATTAGAATTATTTATTTAAAAATAATTAATTTGCAAAATATGAAATTTATCAAAATCTCTTGAATAATTATGTTAATATTTGAAAAAATAATTAAAAATTACAATCTGAAACATTCTCTCATTGCACCTCGATTAAAAGGTTTGGATTCCATTTTCACTTTGTATTCAACTGATTGTAACCATAAACCAGTAAAAGAATTGAAAATGTAACGTTCTACTTTTTCTGAAATTATTTTGTCTAAATCAAAATTTTTCCAAGGGTCTTTTAATTTCTTGAATTTAATCAAAGCACTTTTCCATCTGTCTATCGACTATAAGTAATTATCAATTGTTTAGGATACTATAAATGATTTTCAAATACCTTATATCGATGAGATGGCAAATTATTGGGTTCTTTAATGGAAAAATTAATTCGATAATTTGTCATTAGGTTCCGCTCAGCCTTAGATATTTTATGATGTCTAACAGTTAGATTTTTACGTAACTTATTAGTTTTATCGTGATTTGTTTGAGAATGAATTGCGATTCCATCCATAAGATATAGAATATGTTCATCATTATCAACAGATGAGTTTTCATCATCAGCCTCGTGTTCTAACATTGTTTCTAAAGTTAAATATCTATCAAAATAAAAATCCACAAAAATTAAATAAATTAAATAATATTAAATTATTTAAATTCATTAAAAAATTATATCTATTCAAAGGTTAATAATGAATGAAATGTTTTATTTCATATATTAAAACAAATGAGCAAAGTCGAATAAGGTATTATTCAAATATTTAAAATTTTCTAAAGAATTTTTAATCACTACCTATAAAAGCTTTAAAATCATAAGTATTTTAATAAGTTTAAAAATTTAGTAAAATTTATTATTTAATAGTATAAATTTATTTGATAAGATTAAAAACTTTTGATGTTAGATATTAAAATTTAAATTCAAATGTTGGGCCAGAACGTAAACGGCCTTGAGAAATGTTTTAATGGATCAGTAACACACATGCAAACATAACAGGCAGATTTAAATAAACCTGGAAACACCAATTAAACCCTATAAAATATGAGAAAAAGGAGAATTAAAAAAATAAAATAATAAACATAAAAAATAAATTAAATAATAACAAAACGCACCAAGATTCGCACGATACCTACACAAACACAACAAGAAAACACAACAAATTCGACAAAATTGGAAAAATTAATAAAAGTTCATTAAAATGAAATTTAAATCGAAAAATTTGAATTAGTAATAATTCAATAAAAATTCTAAATAAAAAATTATAAAAATAAATCAAGAAATAATAAAAATAAATAATAGAATTTACTAGAAAATAACAAGGTCGAATTTTGTTTTACTGCATCAAATTTCACATGCAAGAAAAATAGGTATAAATACTGATCCATTTTCACATTTAACTTAACCATAAAAAACCACCTTTAGAAACAATTTGAAATTGTTTGTGAATCATTTGTGAAAACTTTAAAACCATTTTTCAAAATTTTTCGAGAGTGTTCAATTTTGTTTTTGAATTTTTCAGAAACTCTTTTTCGAGGTGAGAAATATTTTGGTTGGAACCCTCTTTCCACGTCGCGTCCATAGCATCTCTGTAGAGCTCTGCTTGGCGACGACGTGTGGAGAGAGGCATTTATGTTTTATTTAATGTTATGATATGATGGAATGGTATGAAGGGTAATTATGTTTTGTTTATAATTAATAAATATTATTGATATACCTAAATTGTGTTACATATATATTTTGTTTTATAAATTAAACTGTCGAAATTTTTCCGGCCCACAGCCAACACATAACGCAAGAAAGTAAAATCTACATAGTACAGATGCATGTAAGTGCGTGGAAAATCGCCAATGATATGTACCCGTGAAGACTCAGCGTGCGCAACGCAGCGGTCGTAACGTCAATATTTATCCCTATAGCTGAAGCGAGAAGTAAGGAAGAAGTCTCTGACTGCTTCCTCGTTTCTCAATTCTGTAAAATCGACCTAAAATTATATTACACACGGCTTAAAATTACCACACCGAGTAGTCCAGTGGGCACTCAGTAAATATAATTTAAACATAAAATGCGCCTAAGGCCTATTAAAGGGAAAGGGTACGGGGGTAAATTACATTAAAATCGTTGATATAGCTAACTGAAATCTATAATTTAATTGTAAAATTTAGTGGATAAATAATTCTCCAAAATCAGATTAATAATTGTCGACTAAAGATAAATAACTCGTGTTTAAGCTGAATTTGTTTCATTATGATTAAACTTAAAAGAATTTTGCATAATCATACATACTTTATAGAAAAATAAACTCAATTAAATGATTAAAGTTAACGTAGGTTAAATAAAATTTCCGTATATTAGTCTATTGCTTAAATAATATAAATTCCTTAATCAATAATAACACGTTAATTGAACTAAGAGACGATGTCGATTAAACCGAGCCATTCAGCGATTATAACTAAACGGTTTGCATAATAGTAAAATAGTTTACCTAGTGGAGATCAAATAAACCTTGAATATGAATAAAGTAGAACTAGCTTCATGGATTTACTAGTGTGATGTTAATATTAAAGTAGTTCATAGAATTAAAGTAAAGGTTGAATAAATTAGTTGAAATAACGATGTTAATATTAAAGTAGTTTCGTAGAATAGAAGCAAAGGTTGACTAAATTAATTGAAATAAAAATATGAGGAAACCGAGTAATGCAACCGAACTAAGTTATTACAACCGTCCCTAAATCCAAACTGGAATGATTTATAGGCTTGTGATAAAGTTTTCTTAAAATGAAACAAATTCAGAGACAAAAAATAAAACGTATCCAGATGAAATACATGAATTATTATTTAAGCTAATTTAATATCATTATAAGAATCAATGTTTTGAAAGGAAAGAAAAATTTTATTTTAATATTACACAAACTGTGAACTCACGAGAAAGCTTCATATCGTTTTGGTTCTTCGAATGCATAAAAATCCACAAAGCGAAAATATTACAATAGCATAAAATTCATCCACTGGAAGGTTTCAAACGAATTACACCGTTTTCCTTAAAAATGGCGATAAGATATGTTCAGATTAATCTACATAATAACTTACCCGAATAATTTTAGATGAATTTGCCAATCGATAATCCTGAAAATGAAGTGTTATAAATCACCGGATGTAAATAAACTAACTCACTTCCTTTCGACCACTTAATCCGTAACGTCAATATCCGCCGGAAATCACATGCAATCGGCAAACAACCGTCAACGCTTCGTAAATTCATTCGTTCGACATCCGCTCTCGCCCTTAACTGTTCAGATCACCCACTTGAGAAATTAATCAACGAACTTAACTTCGATATTAAATTTAAAGAATCCATAGACTTTTATCATAAGATATGGTGATAGGATTTATTCGGTCAATTAACGATTTGTATTATAGAAAGTCCGAAAATAGAACAATAAATAAAATAGTCAATAATAAGATACAATAACGTTGCATAATACCTGAAATCTCAACTCGCGTACGATGATATCTTCATTAATGTGGCCGCTACCCCTAATCTCAACCCTATAACTCCTAAAATCTAATATGCCTAATCGAATGAATATCAAGTTGATTAATGGACTTACCACCCGTGCATTATTAATTTCACTAGCATAAGCCACCCGTTGCGAAAGAATCCCGATCACATAAACTCGCTAAGATTAATTTGGATGACACCCTCCACAATAATATGGACCCTATTTATTTTGTTAACGACTTAACATGGTGAATTAAGTGGAGATAATAATAAAAACGTTTTAGACATGTCACCCGAACGAAGCATCAGTCGAAGTGCAGGCCAACAGGGACAGGCAAGAGTTCAACCAACCAAGAGAACCTTCGGTCAGATACAACAACAGTGGCCGTATCCAACTACCCGGAGGATATTAGGCTTAGAGAAGGATCCCTGCGGTCTCTCGGGACAGCAATACCCAGCTGCAGAGACCTACCTGAATGCGCAGGATCTCCTCACCCAGTGGGAAAGGGTGCAGGAGCGGGTAGATTCACAGGTGGTAAAGGCGAGGATGTATCTCGCAAACGTGGTGGAAGACATCCTCGCCGGGCGGATTGCAGTCGCCTATCCACCTCGCCCAGTCCGTGATACCCGACGATTATATACCGTGGAGGCTCTCAAACGAAGCCTGAAGAGATATTGCCCCGACGAATGAACGAACAGTGATAACTTGATGTAGCGACTGATTTAAAATATTAGAAATTTGTGTGTCATTTTTTTTCCTTCGTATAGCTAGAATTATTCATGGTTTTGTTTAATGAAATAAATAATTATTTAACTTGATCAATAACAAATTAAAATGATCTATTTAATTATAGCGATGTCTTCCCTAAGAACCGTACAGACTGAATTGGACCACGCGAGACAGGCAAACGCGGAATTACTCGCCCAGATTATTCAATTAACCCGTGAAATGCAACAGATTAAAGCAACCTGGAAGGAACCGGAAAAGGTGAAAGCATTGTACCACCGCCTGACCGCAGCACAGAAAGGCTGGACAGAGGAGCGGCACCTCAACCAGAGCCTGCGCACGCAAATTCGGGGACTTGAAGTCGCCCTAGCAGTCTGGAGGGGGAAGCGGTAACATATCCGCTCGTCTTCGCCCCAACCCAGATGTCGCAGAAGAACACCCAACCAGTGGCACAATCTACCCTTCCAGCAAATAATCTTCGACCGGGACGTAAGGAACGGGCCCGACGTCGAGCAATCCAGCTTCAGAATCATTAACCTGTAAACATTTTGCGCGTGTTGCTAATCGAATAGAGTAGTCGTGTTCTTAATCAATTTGTTCCGTTGATATATCTATATGCCAAACATTCGCATCATGTTACTCAACCTTAGTTTCATCTCTCCGCAGGCAGATCAGAACCTAATCTCGAATGATCATGAGGGACAGAGCAAAGCGAGCATAGGTCTTCTATCGACAGCTCGTGAACCCGAGGGTTGTCCGAGCAACTATAGTACTAGCACATGGTACTCAATTTTTGCGGGCAATCCACCACTTGAACACATTACCAACGTTGCCTAGCAACGGGTACCAAGTGGCGGTTAGCATCATTTTGTATGGCGTTACTAGGGTCACCAGGAGGATAAGCAAAATGACGAAGCCCTGTAACCCACCACAAATATGAAAACGTAATATTTACAAAATACTGAAAGTAATATATTTTGTTGGGCTAGAACAAAGTTTTGTTTAAATGAATTGGTAATAGCACCCAAAAATAACACGCAAATTTAAAATCAGACCCTTAAAACATCAAATAACCACTTTAAAATGCAAGAAAGAAATAATTAAAATATAAAATCGAAAACATAGATCCGCACGAAATAAACACAGAAATAACAAGAAAACACAGGAATTTGACCGAAAATTGAGAATTAATTTAAAAGAACAAGAGTTAATGAAAAATAGAAGTAAAATCAAATAATTTTGATTAGAAATACTTCAAAATAAAATTAAAAAAACGAATTGTCAAATTAAATCATGAAAATAATAAAATTAGAATTAGATTAGACAAATTACTTCAAGGTCACATTTTGTTTTACTGCATTAAATTTCACAAGCAAGGTTAGAGTCACAGAACAGGTATATATACCGATTCATTTTCACAGAATTTAAACCTTAGTTTGAAATAACAACTATTTTTCACTAGTGAAAAGCTTGTGTTAACTGCACAATTCGAGCTAATTCGGAACAAACTTAATTGAAACTTTTCCATAAAGCGTACGAGCATCTTCAAGGTAAGCACTACTTGACGCTTGTATGAGAAATGTTATGCGTATGATGATGAAATGCTAATTATATGCCAAGCATGTTAATGAGGTTATGCCAGAATATATATTTGAAGAAAACTACATTTTGTCGAAGTTTTTCCGCTCAGAGCCGAAACAGCACCACAAGTTAGCAAAATCACACCCCAATCGAGCTGTGTAAGTGCGGTTCATCCGCCAATAACTCGTGTCCGTGAAGGTTCCAGCGTGAGCAACACAGGAACCCGAACGTCAATATTACCCGTCATAAGGGAATTCAGATATGATGGGGTAGTCTTTTGGGTTCTCCTTAATCACCCGTTTCCTACAAAATCGACCTAAAATTATCATTCCATATCGGCTTAAAATTATAAACACCGAGTAGTCCAGTGGACACTCGTAATATTCTAATATCGACACAAATAACCCTAATCAAATAAGGGAAGGGAGTGTGGAAAGTGTCGTAAATTGTTGTTACTTTATAAAATAAAAATGAAATTTAAAAATGCCAAATTAAAAATTAACGAAGTACATAGTTTCAATGTTAATAAATTTCTGATGGATAGGAGAACAGCCAAGGATGGATAAAATAAATCAATAAATAAATGGAGGTATTAATTTAAGGCATTACATAGCTCTAAGATTAATAAGTAAAACGGAAACAATTAGACAATAGGATACCCCGATAAATGAGTAGTCATCCCATAAAGATTAAATTAGGATATCGACCTAAAAAATCCGGAAAAACCTAAATGACAAAAATGTAAATTCTATCACAGCGTCAATCGTCGGCCTAATAAGCTAGCGACCAATTTATAAAGAGACGTAAGATTACCTATCGTTCATTTGGTAGATTAAATATAATTGGTATTGATAAATAAAATAAAATGAATAAGATAAATACACACACAGTAAATCGAAATATTTTGTCGGTAATAAGTAATTTATAATCTGGTACGACAAGTAGAAAAACCGAGCCACTATAGATAACTGATAATAATAAGTCCGAATCCATATTGACTGCAAAAGCATAGTACTGAAATGTCATCCACACGTTTTGATTTGTGATTGAACATTCGAGGATCAGGTGACGGACGTCGATTGTCAAGATAAGGTGCACGGTCCATTGTTCGATGAAAGAGAATATCGACTGCAGACTTAGTTAATTAATGATAATTAACAAAACTATAATACTGTTGGGCCAGAACGTAAACGGCCTTGAAAAATGTTTAAATGGATCAGAAACACACACGCAAACACAACACGCAATTTAAATAAACCCCAAAACACCAATTAAACCATAAAAAATCTGAGAAATAAAAGAATTAAATATAAAATAATAAACATAAAAATAAAATTAAAATATTAACAAAATGCACCAAGATCCGCACGATACCTACACAAATACAACAAGAAAACACAACAAATTCGACGAAATTGAAAAAAATCAATTAAAGTTCATTAAAGTGAAAGTTAAATCAAAGAATTTGAATTAGCAATAATTCAATAAAAATTCTAAATAAAAAATTATAAAAATAAATCAAAAAATAATAAAAATAAATATTAGAATTTGCTAGAAAATAACAAGGTCGAATTTTGTTTTACTACATCAAATTTTACACACCCAAAATTTAGGTATATATACTGATCCATTTTCACATTAAAGTAAACCATTTTTAAAACCAAAAACTATTTTTGAAAAACACACCGTGTTTCGAAATATTTCAAATTATTTGAATCTTGTTTGAATATTTTAAATCTATTTGAGATCGTGTTTTTGAATTTTCAGAATTTTAGGTGAGAATCATTGATTTTGGAACCCTCTTTCCACGCCCCGTACCTTGCATCTCTATAGAGCTCTGCTCGGACGTTGGCGTGGGAAGAGAGGCATTTGGTTTATTGTATGAATTTATGCTATGGTAACTTGTTATTTTTTCTTATAATTAATAAATATTATTATGCATAAATTGTTTCATATATATATAAGTTGTTAATTAAATCTGTCGAAATTTTTCCGGCCCACAGCCGAAACATAATGCAAGTAAATAAAATCTACACACAATTCAGATTCGTGTAAGCGCGTGGAATATCGCCAATGATCTGTGCCCGTGAAAACCCGGCGTGCGGAACGCAGGGTTGGATCGTCAATATTATCCCTATAGATGAAAGGAGGAATAAGGAAGAAGTCATTTGATTTCTTCCTCGTTCCTCGTTTCTGTAAAATCGACTTAACTCATACTACACATGGCTAAAAATCACCACACCGAGTAGTCCAGTGGGCACTCAGTAAATATAATGTAAACACAGAATGCGCTTAAGGCTTATTAAAAGGGATCGGAACTGGGGTTAATTAAAAATGGAAATCGTTGTTATAATTCAAATTGATATTTCAAACGAAAATTAAATAAATAAATAGAGATCATTTAATAAATAATTTATTGATTCTCATTGATTAATGTAAAAATATGTAATTCACTAAACTCTTATACTGTAAATCAAGTACTCATTTAATAAATAATTTATCGATTCTAACGGATTCATGTAAAGATATTTAACTCATTGAAGTATCGTACCGTAAATTATGTAATCGTTTAATAAATAATTCGCTGATTTTAACTTAATTATCGCTTAAAGTAAACTCATTAAAGCGTTGATTTGATAAGTAATTCATTGATTGTAAATCGATTATTAATTCATTAAAATATCCATTTGATAAATAACTCATTTAGTATTGTTTAAAGAAAAGAAAATTAACTCATCAAGTGTTCATTTAATAATTCATTAACTTTTAATTGATCAATATAAAGAAACTTATCTCACTAAAGTACTATATCGTAAATTAAACATTCATTTAATAAATACTTCGTCGACGTTAATTGATTAACATAAATAAATTTAATACCATAGTTTAAATATTCAATTGATAAATAATCCATTGATTCTCACCCAACCATTTAAAGTAAAATATCGTACCACAAAGAAATAAAGAACTATGTAAGGATATTTGACTCGTTAATTTATTAAGCTGAGTAATCGTTTAGTTATTGATTAACGTGATGGAGATCTAACTCCTTAACTCATTTCACCATAACGACAAGTGTTCGAACCAGATAAGTAGCTACAAAATATGTATACTGAAAAATAAATATCCGAATAAAAGAAATAATTTATAAAAACTATGAATTACCAAAACTGTTAATTAAGCGTATTGTATTAAACAAAATGATTTTAAAATCGAATCAGTTTCGTGATCAGCAGGTAAGGTCCTTCTTGATGAAATTTCATAACTAAAATCAACCCATGTGGATTGGAGATTATTGTAAGTTCATACAGAGAATTATGGGTATAACCAATTGATCCATCAATAAACGTCCAATTGCGCTTGAGTAAATGAAAAATTTCATATGTAAACGAATTCAACGAAGCCACGAAGTGAGAAAGAGGGACCTTTGACTTGATGATCACGGAATTGAGACATGGATTGAACAAAATAGGTAACCGGGAATTATCCGAACAAACCATCTATATTATTTGTTTAACGAGATCAGCCATAGATAAAATTATCACGATTAACTATTTCGAAACCAAATAATCAAAAATTTTTTTTATTGATTTGAATAGAAATTGGCAAATGAAACGATTTTAAATTCTCACAGAAACATAAGAATCATAGTCGGGTAAGGGAACAGAGCAACCACCAGAACTGCGTCGAATGTAGCATTAATAGAGCGGCAATCACCCAAAATTGTGTGTAAATAAAATCGAACCCTAAAAATAAAGCGATTAATAACTAGCTAACTTAACAATGAGAAATACCTACCACTGATTTGGTTTTAACCATGGTAACGAGATGACCGCGTCCCCCGAGGAACGCCGAGAGAGCTTCCAGAGTATGGTGTTCACAACCCAAAGATTCCGATCTGCAACCCCGACGACTAGTGATCCTTAAACGAACAAATTAGATGATAACCAAGCATAATATAGTATTTTTTCCCTACTTGAAAAGTTCATGATCATACGAGAATTCATAATAATTATGAACGAACCGGATAAACAAATTTATCCGCTTAAAATAAACATTCTGGCATATCGAAATTTAACAAATCTTCGTCACATCCGGCAATTCACCATGATCGATGAACCGAATCTGACATCCGGTTCATGCCGCCTGACTAGAATTCGTCAATCACCGAAAATCAAATCACTTCGTTTCCGCTTCGAAATTTGATAACCAAGAACCCCGTCAACGACTTCGACAATAAACTAAAGCCCAAATATAATAATCGCTTACGAAATAGTTCGATACATAGCCCCATTTTATTTTCTGTTTGCATTGAAAATACTTTTAGCTGAGGCGATAAAATTATTACATTTATTAAATGAACGGATACACATGCGAATTTTACGCTGTTAATATACCCCGCCATATAAGACAGACGCAGTACCATATTATTTTACTAAGCCGCAAAACTCTTTTGGCCTAACGCACGACCCAAGATTATCAGCATTACCGGCCACCATACTCACAAGGTACTCAGACACCTAATGTAGGTAAATTCAAGCTAGCAAGTTCCCTCGTACAGGACGAGAGTAATTTCATTTTGCAAACTATTAATAAAACAGCGGGATAGACGATAGAAATTTAAACGCAAAGGGACCAATAATTAAAAGCGAGCGCAGGTCTTCTATCGACAGCTCGTGAACCCGAGGATTGTCCGAGCAACTATAGTATTAGCTAATGATACTCAATTTTTGCGGGCAGTCCACCACTTGAACACATTACCAACGTTGCCCAGCAACGGGTGCCAAGTGGCAGTTAACAACTTTTGTATGGCGTTACTAGGGTCGCCGGGAAGATAAGCAAGATTTGAAACCCTGTAACCCACCAATACTTACTAAATTATTTCGATCATGGACTATGAATAAATCAATTAAATGAAACCATTAAATCCACGGAATAAAATCAATAAATTTTCCACGAGAACTCAGGCAACGGCCTGAAAACGTCAACAATCCAAGACACACCCACTAGCAAGAGGGAAAGATTAAGGAGTAAATGACATAGACAGATGGTCGTTTACCACTAGCAGTAGAGAAAACATGACACGTTAATCCAATTCACAATAAGAAAATTTATATTCATATCTGCAAATTTAAAAAATCAATGGTTCATTCGTTTACCACAATACTCAACAAACCAATTTTGCCACGTCACCGTGGATAGAAAAATTTGCAACCGATAGTGTGTCGATCAATGAGTTCGTATAAATAACAAGTCTTCTGGTTGAAAGTTCATTTCACCTGAAGTCTTAATACATGCAAGTACCGAATAAATCGAATTATTATACTCGATCAAGAGAGGAAGACCGCCACATCGACCGACCGAGGACCAAACAAGAGAAGGACCATCGGAAAAAGGGAACAGTCACTAGGTCCTAGGAACTGGATGACCCATCACTGGAGGAACGACCCACAACGATGAACGTGGTAGTTCCAAGGAGGATTCTTCCTAAAGAAATGCGTGATGAGGACCGCAATATCATAGTAAGACAGGATCATCCGTATGCTCGTGAACGACCGAGACGAAGTCAAAACCATCCTTATCCAAACTCAATCCGACGTTAACATGTCATAATAAATAAATATTGGATATTAAATGTTTTTTCATTCTTTGCCTAACAGTTACTTAATTTTTGAGATGGTAATGACATTAATAGAGTAATAAAATAATTGACACGGCTTAATAGGACAGATATTTAATAAGTTGCCCGCCAATAGATTAATGTTAGATTTATCGAAAATTAAAGAAAAACCCTACAGTTAAAGTTGGGTTAATTACTAATAAATTACTTAATTGCAGATATGGATCCACTCAATACCCTGAGCAGAGAATTAGTACGCTCACGACGAGAGAATGCAGAATTACACCGACAATTGCTGCAAGTATCCAGGGATATCCAAAAGATTAAAGCGACGTGGGTAGAACCCTCAAAGAATAAGACGCTGTACCAAAAATTGAATGCCGCACAGTGTGGATGGACCGAAGAAAAAGACAACTCTGCCAAGCACAGAAAACGCAAATCCGCAGTTTGGAAGTGGCGTTATCGGCTGGCCAAGAGGGCAACGCCGTAATGTATCCACTCGTTTTTGCGCCGACCCAGTTGGCATACAGAGAGGCCATTGACGCCATCAAACCAGCGGCAAAACCTTTACCACGACGTCCAGGTAAGGTGGAACGCGCTAAGCGTCGCGCACTACCGACTTCTACGACGAGCTGAGTTATATGGCATGTTGACCAATAAATATTCGTGTCATTCCATTTGTTTTATTTCATTGATTTGTCGCGTCGAAAATTAAAATCGTTTAATTGGAGTCATGAACTAGGGATCGGGAGAGAAGTGTTTTTAAAAAAGGTGTTAATTTATGTCAAAGGGACCGAAAGTAGGAAAATCGCACACAGACCTTCTAACGGCAGTGCGTTGAACCCACTATGAGATTGGGCCTTAGCAGTTCTTTCGTTGCGCTTTGGCGATCTCATAACCAGTGGTTACAGTACTAATGCTGGTTAGCAACGGGTGACCATTGGAGGGCAAGAAAAGTTATATGTAAGGGGTCAAAGTTAAATACCACAAACCCCACAATTGTTTTATTATTATTATTTAACATTAAGCTTCAATGTCATTGAGTTCTTGTGGGCTCAGATCCAGACCAATATTGGTTAGATTACCAGCGTTAAGCAAAAACTGAATTGGTAGAGAGTGGTTTATATTGTGGGGTTAGTGGTTTCTAACCTTGACCCCTTTACATACAATGCTTTCCTGCCCTCCAATGGTTACCCGTTGCTAGGCAACTTTGGAACTGTAACCCTTGGTTATGAGACCGCCAAAGATGAGCTCTTACTGTAGAACTGCTAAGGCCCGGCCTCATGGTGGGTTCAACGCGCTACCGATAGAAGGCCTACGCACGATTTTATTATTAATCGATAAAATTGAATACAATGACGAGGTCAAACAATTGTTGGGCCAGAACACAAACGGCCTTGTAAATGTTTAAATGAATCGGTAACACACATGCAAAAATAACATGCAGATTTAAATTCAAACCTATTAAAACACCAATTAACCCTATCAAAATATGAGAGAGAAACAATAAAATATAAAATCATAAACACAAAAATAAATTAAAATAATAACAAAATGCAACAAGATCCGCACGAATTAAAAATAAACATAACACGAAAACCCAACAATTTTAACGGAAATTTGACAATTTATTAAAAAATACAAAATTTCATGAAAATCAAATAAAAATCAAATAATTTGAATTAGAAATAATTCAATTAAAAATCTAAAGAAAAAATTGTCAAGTAAAATTTCAAAACAATAAAAATCAAGATTAGAATACACTAGAAAATTCCAGGGTCAAAATTTGTTTTACTAAATCAAAAAGAACACGCAAAGTTAATGCCAAAAAATAGGTATATATACCGATTTATTTTTACACAATTTTAATCGTTTTTCAGTTTTTTCAAACTTGAATCAATTTACTCGATGTAAGTGTGAGTTTTATTTTGAAACTCTCTCTCCACGTCGCATCCTCGCAACCTCGGTAGAGCTCTGCTTGGATGTCGGCGTGGGGAAGAGTGATGTTTTGTGATATTTCGTTATATTTGGATCAAGTAATTGTTATATTATTTTAATACAAATAAATTATTTATGGTACCTAAAATCATTTTCTTCATAATTATTTTTAATTGTCGAAATTTTTCCGGCCCACAGCCAAGACACATCACAAGTCATTAAAATCATGTATATTTTTCGAATTCGTGTAAGTGCGTGGAATATCGCCAATGATTCGTGCCCGTGAAGGCCCGGCGTGCGGAACGCAGGAGCTGGAACGTCAATATTATCCCGTATAGAAGAAAGGAGGAATAAGGAAGTGGTCTTTTGGCTACTTCCTCGTCTCTCAATTTCTTTAAACTCGACCTAAATTATTCTACACACGGCTCAAAATCATCACACGAGTAGTCCAGTGGGCACTCATTAACTATAATATGAACATAATGCGTCTAAGGTCAACCAGGGGAAAGGTTACGGGAATAAAAAATGAAATCGTTGTTATAAAATTTAAATAAATAAATGATTCAGACTATCACTAGGTACTTAATATGATTATAAATTTTCAAGCCATAGAGGCGAAGTTAAAATACTTATAAATATGGAATGGCTACCATGGACCTATAATAATTAGGGTTACCCATTTAAATAAACCATGGAGCTAAGTAGTCATTATGAAACTAAACTAAATCGAGAACGCATAATTGTTATTTTGTAAGTAAACCAGTATCGTAAGCATCCAAAATTGATTATGATTTTAGTCTTCAAATAGCCTAGATAATTAAAACCATTGAGTAAACCCAAAATGTCTTGTCAAGGACCCATACTGTTACCCAAGTAAAGTTAGCTTAATTTAGATATTTCATACTATAACGCGATTCGATCGCTTGAGGGTAAAATAGAATAGCGTAACTACTGTAACCGCCAAAGTGAATATATTAATCCCAATAAAAACCAAACCAGGAAATTATAAATTGTATAGAGTCAATATTTTTTTTTATTATTAACGAGATTTTGGGAATAAATTAAAATTAACTTACCGAAATTACGATCTACCAAATAGAACCCCCGAATAAAGTTGAGAACTGACGACATAATAAACGCGACTCATAAAACAAAAGAAAAAGCCCCAATAATTTAAATAATCAAAAAATGAGTAAAGAAAAATCATCCAATTGATTTACGTACAATCAGATAATCACAAGTATTCTAAAGATCACAACCGATAAGAATAAATAACCCATAAGTCAGATTGGGAAAACCACTGAATAATTTCGATCCGGAGGCAGCGGCTCCATCCAGTTGAAGCTGATGGCCGAGTTGGCAGAGTAAGCCTAAGGTCGCTAATAGCAGAATAATTGATTCCCCAGCCATATTCCCCGTTAAACCTGTTCATATAACGACGACTTCCTGAAAAATAAAACATAAATCCAATTAATTAAAGGCGAACAAAACTTTACTGTCTAGAATGGCGAATCCATAACAAAACTGAAATGTGCAATCAATATTCAATATCAATACACAAGGCAGACATCCAAATAATCTACTACAACTAGTGCATGCCGACTCATCACGTACTTAAGAATCGAGCAGACCATGACATTTGGGGAAGAAAATCAATCAATCCATTCCACACACACCCAGTAATTAGAAAAATGAAATTAACCTTGTCGCTGACCTTTAGGAATATTGATTCCGTGAAATTTTCTCATGCTGGTAAATGTCTGGAATATTACACACCCCCGAGCGGTGTGTAGCACGCATGAATACACATGTTCATTAACTGCTAAGTCCCATAAATAGAATTGCTGACGATTTTAACCGATCATAGACATTTTTGACAATTTTCTAAGAATGTACCAGCAACAAGACTTCAGGGACACAGCGACAGGAGGAGTAAGCAGGGAGGTAACCTCGAACCTAGACCCACAATCTTGGAGTAAGTCTAATTTTCACTCTTCAATGACTATACAATTTTTGTAGATATTATTGAAATTCATTTTAATAATTGTATTTAATGATTATATGGATTTTTTAGATATTATTGCAATTCATTTTAATAATTGTATTTAATGATTATATGGATTTTTTAGATATTATTGCAATTCATTTTAATAATTGTATTTAATGATCATATGGAATTTTTAGATATTATGGAGGTTCATTTCACTAATGGAATTTAATAATCATATGAATTTTGTAGATATTATTGAGGTTCATTTCACTAATGGAATTTAATAATCATATGAATTCTTGTAGACATCATTGGAGTTCCTTCTACTAACGGTATCTAATAATCATCCAAATTTTTGAGATTCATTTTAGTAACTGTATTTAATAATCATACCAATTGTATTAAATAATTATAAAGATTTTTGTAGCTAATTACTTTGAGTTCATTTTAATAATTGTTCTTAATAATCACATGAATTTTGTAAATATCCTTGAAGTCCATTTTAATGAGTGAATAATCATACAAATCTTTTGTAGATAATTTTCGAAGCTCGATCTAATAATCGTGTCCGATGATTACACAAATTTCTTATAAATAATTTTGTCGGAATTTAGTGAGTTTGTAGAGAAGAATTTGCAGGACGCCAAGTACAGGTTAATTTCGATTTTTATTCCTCTACCTGATCAATCTTCACATCGATATTAACTGAGAATAACTGGGGTAACAGAGGTTTATCGGAACAATTCCATTGAAAATTTTATATAACATTTGTTACATGCTTTTAATGGTTATAAAAATTGAAATTTTCTTTTCTTTCAATCTTCACATCGATATTAACTGAGAATAACTGGGGTAACAGAGGTTTATCGGAACAATTCCATTGAAAATTTTATATAACATTTGTTACATGCTTTAAATGGTTATAAAAATTGAAATTTTCTTTTCTTTGAAATAGTTTAGAACAAGAGAGAATTGACGATTGAGCTTGAAGAAAGTTAATTTTCTCCTTTGGCACAAGTAGTGTATATATTTAAAATTGTTAATTAACGAAATGCTGTACTACATTACGAGAGTAATTGTGTTCTTAGAAATCATTTTTATATATTTGGTTTGTGCGCTGTCTAATCAAAAATGTTAACTCCGGCAACGATATTCTCCACACCCAGGTGAGTGGCGTACGGCCTGGATTCTGATGATATGTATTTTTATTTTTATTTTTATGAAAGTACTAAGTTTTGAAATAAGCAAAACTTTCCTGATCATGATATTGTTTAGGAAAATCTGGATCTTTTACCTGGGTCCCCACACACGTTGCCGAACAGTGGAGGACAGCGTGGTGAGGCTTCGGGAGAGAAAGGTGCCTCAACCAGAGCCCCGACGGACCAATTGGCAGTCGTTGGGAAATAGCGGTAATCCATTGTTGCCTGATAGACGATGGGATGATCAGAGTCCGGCCCAAGAAATCCGGGATCATGCCAGATATCTCCTCAACCGCCTAGAAAACCATCAATGGTAGGTTGGTTTCCACGTGGTCAGGGCCAGATAATACCTGGCCAAACGTGGAGGACGACATCACGGCCGGACGGATCGTTGACGTCAGTAGGTAGTTAGTAGCTATCTAGGACCACACACTATTGCATAATAAAATAGGGGGAAGGAGGGGGGTGGTTTATTTACAGATTATTTTCGGATTATCTTGATTACATAATGATGTAATCAACTTAATTAATTTTGTGTAAATTTTAATAAATTTTTTTTTCGAATTTTTTCCAAATTTTTTATGTATTTTTTTTGAAATTTTTTTCGAGTTTTTGGCGCGATTTTTTTTTAAATTCAAATTTTGGCGAATTTTTGAAATAAAATTGAAATATTTTTTTGAATAAATTTTTTTTTAATCACACTATAGTCAAGGGGTATTTTTTGAAAAAGACTAAAATAAATTGGCTTGAATCGCCTAACGATAAAAAAAAGCATAAAATTAAAATTGGCTCAAATTGCTTAAGATGTGATATAGTCAGGGATATTTTTAACTCGTAATAAAAAACAATACAATATTTTGTCTCAATACTTTTATAGGTAAATGTAGGCATAAAATAAAAATGGCTTGAATCGCCTACTGATAAAAAATTGACAAGGGTATTTTATAGGCTTGTTAAAAAAACACTTGAAATATTTGTTCACACAATTTTCATAGGAAATTTTAGGCAATAGATAAAAATAATTTAAAATACCTAAAGTAAATTAAGATAAATTAAAGTACATTGGGATACATTAGAGTATTTTAAAGTAAATTAAAGGGTCTAAAGTAAATTAAAGTACATAAGAGTATATTAAAGTAAATTTAGATAAATTAAGGTAAATTAAAGTACATTAGAATACATTTAAGTATATTAGAGTAAATTAAGATACATTAGAGTACATTAAGGTAAATTAAGTAAATTAAAGAGTCTAAAGTCAATTTAAGTACATTAGGGTACATTTAAGTAAATTAAGGTTCATAAAGTAAATTAAGGTACATCAGAGTAATTTAAAGTACGTTAGAATAAATTTAAGTAATTAAGGTTCTTAAAGTAAATTAAGGTCCCTAGAGTAAAGTATGGTAAGTTAGGTAAGAATTTTTTTAATTAAATAGAGAGTCAACAGTTAAGTTACATAAGGGTAATTTTTAAAGCTGAAAATTTTAAAAGCAGTTATAGTAGGCAAATTACATAAGGTAAGAATTTTTTAAAAGTAAATAGAGGGTCAAAAAGTAAGTTACATAAGGTAAGAATTTTTAAAGTTAAGGAGTCCACAATATTGCATGATAAAATTTATTAAATAAAATTTTTAGTATAGTTTATCAATCAGTTTTTATACATATTTTTAAATGATAAAATTTTTAACATAATTTTACAATGAAATTTTTTATACAAGATTTTAGCATGTTTTTAGTATAATTTTATCGATGAATTTTTTATATATAATTTTTAAAGATGAAATTTTTAGGATAATTTTACAATGAAATTTTTATACATGTTTTTAATTGAAAAAATTTTTAATGTAATCTTACAATCAAATTTTTAGTATAATTTTTACTATGACTTTTTTATACATATTGATAACGATCAAATTTTCAAAGAAATTTTTCAAAAACTTTTTTCAAAGAATTTTATTAAATTAAATTTTTGAGTTTCAGTGTTACATAGTATTGCCTAAGGTAGGTAGTAGTCATTTGCAAGAGCAACCCATCTCCTCCACTCTGCAGCAACCCATCCTTAATAAAAAAAATAATAAAAATAAATAATAATATTAATAATAATAATAATATTTTCAGAAAACATAAAAAGTTAACTTACTTGGTATCAACTTCTGAACACTGATAACCGATACACAGTAAATAATTCATTAATAACTGAACAACAATCACTAGGTACTGTGTACAAATAACTGAGTACTGTACAACTCTCTATATACATACTAGGCATTGAATAATTTACTTATTCATTAAAATGTCATATTTAAATAATATTTACTCTTTGAACACCGATATTCAACCAACTTAACCCACTTAAAAAAATAAAATTTTCTCTCAATCATCTCCCCTTAAAATACTTGGTTATTCACACTCACAATATGTTATCAATAACTAGTTACTGAACAAATCAATATCAAAAACTAATTACTGAACCAACAAATATTAATGATAGATTACTGACCAACTAATTTTGAAATAAATCACATAAAAGGTTGAACAAAAGAAATAAAAGTTGAAATTTTATTAACTTCTTCACTCTTTTATCGATCATTGATGTGTCCAAATTGGTAAATTTTTTGGTTGCTTAGTTACCTTGTTGTTATCAGGCGATAATTAATCAAATTCATTGAAACCAAATCCATTGTTATATTTACTTTGTATCAACTTCTGAATACTTATAACCCGTATACAGTGAATAATTCATTGATTAATAACTGAACAACAATAACTAGATACTACATACAAATAACTAAGTACTGTACAACTCTCTATATACATACTAGGCATTGAATAATTTACTTATTCATTAAAATGTCATATTTAAATAATATTTACTCTTTGAACACCGATATTCAACCTACTTAACCCACTTAAAAATAAAATTTTCTTTCAATCATTTCCCCTTAAAATACATGGTTATTCACACACTCACAATATGTTATCAATAACTAGTTACCGAACAAATCAATATCAAAAATTGTTTACTGACCAAGAAATCTTTAAATAAAAGCACATAAAAATTTGAACAATCAAAAGAAATACAATTTCCATTACAAATTTTATTAACTTCCCCACTCTTTTATCGATCATTAATGTCTCCAAATTGTTTGGTTGCTTAGTTACCTGATTGCTATCAAGAAACTATTAATCATTGAAGCCCAATCAATTGTTGTATTTTCTCTGAATAAAAGTTTATTGCTTTGTTTTAGTCTTGTATGTGATTTATTGAAATTATTTTGTAAAACTTAGTTAAAAGACTTTGAAATTTTTCTACCATTTTTGTAATGTTTTTAATTGCGTCCAACAATGAACAATTACTAAAAGTTATTTTCAAATGTTAATGTCAACCTTTTCATTTAATTTTCACACGTCCCTAAATAAATTAATTGTTAACTCATCAAATAATTACTTAAATTTATTTTTATAGATTTTCTATTCACCCCCAAATTTTATTGTTTACTGAATGATAAATTAATTAGTAACTACAAGTAGTGGGTAATCTAATTGCTAGTGAAAAGAAACTTGATTAGAAAAATATTCTTAAATTAATTTCTCAAAACATATATTACTTTCATTGTACTTGGAATAAATTTTCATATATTTATTGAAAATGATTCAACTCTTAAAATTATTAACTCAAAGATGCTAAAGGTTTGAATAAAACTGATATAAAAAAAATATCTACCACATTACTAGAAATTAAATGATTATCGACCAACCACTAAATAAGTTGAATTTCTAACAAAGCTTAAAAAACTACACGAAACAGGTACTTATAGATACCGATGAAATCTACTAAAAATCTAAATATGTATGTTTAATTATTGTAAAATACTTGTTTTTGTAAAATAAGACTTATAATTAAATTATGATTGTCATGTGATTAGAATTTGATTAAAGTTGTGAGAAATATTTTAAGTTGTTAAATTTTAAATAAAACTGCTTAATTTGAAAATAATATTAGTACTTTGAAGAAATTTTAAAATAAGACCTTCAGCAAATTGGTAAGAAAATAGTAGTTATTGAGTAATACTTATTAAAATTACTAAAGTTTTATAATTTTTGACAAGTCTTGATATATCTTTAATAAAATTTGTTAGTACTTTGAATATAATATTTTAAAAAAAAGTTTCAACACAGTAGCAAATTGTAAAGAAAATAGTACTTATCAATTAATTAAATTAACTGAGTTGTAAAATAATTGAAAATAAATTTGTTAGATTTTTAAAAATTTAAGATTGTTAAGTAATTGTTCTAGATACTTGTTGAATGAAAATTGATTATACAATTTCTATTCATTCGTAGAAATAATCATATATATTTAAATTATTCAAAAATCGTCAATAACAACATAAATAATGTGTAACAAAAAAGTTTTAAATACTAGTCAATTTAGTTTTTAATTTAATTGAATTACAAATATTTTAATAAAATCAAATAAATAGTTACATGAATCAAACAATTTCTTAGAACTGAAATCTTATCGATATATCCTGATTAACCTTTAATCAATGAAAAAAGTAACAATTTTCCTAAGTATCTTATAAATTCAACCAACTAAATCCCCTTAAAAATACTATAAATTCGCCTCTCAACCAATCATTTCTATTCAAATGTCATTTTCACTCCATTATATCAACTATATTCATAATTTTCATAAAAACCTATCAAGTAGATAATATTTACCCTTTGAATACTAATATTCATTCCTGTAAATTCCTTTAAAAATATTATAAAATTCCTCTCTTGACCAATCATTTTCCAACAAATAACAATATTTCAATATTTTTCATAAAAATCATAACAATACCCATTTCTATAATATTTACCCTTTAAATAACAATATTTAACTAACTCAAGCCCCTTAAAAATGACAACAAACTTGTTCTTAATCGACTATTTTTCACTAAAATAAATTCCACTCTTGACCAATCTTTTCCCATCAAATAACACTTTCCCCTACTCTACCAACTATATTCATTATTTTTATAAAAATCACCTATTAAATAACAATACTTAACCGACTCAACACCTTAAAAATATCAACAAATCTGTTGTTAATCGATTATTTCCCTTTAAAAGATCATAAATTTTTCTCTTGACCAATCAAATCCCCTTAAAAATATTATAAATTCGCATCTCAACCAATCATTTCTCTTTAAGTGACAATAACCCCGGCTATATTCATTATTTTCATAAAAATCACCAACATATAAATATTCAACAGAATAAATTTCTTGAAATCCATCTCGTGATCAATTATTTCCCCTTAAAAGATCATAAATTCTCTTCTTAAACAATCATTTCTCTTTAAATGACAATATTTCCACTCTCTTAAAAGATTTACACACATATTGATATCTATCTGAACAAAGCCCCCCTAAAAATATTATAAATTCCTCCTCTATAATCTCCATTTATAAAATATTTATTCTTTGAACACAGATATTCAACCAACTCAACTCCCTTAAAAATGACAACAAACTTGTTCTTAATAGATTATTTCCCCTTAAAATATCACAAAATTTCCTCTTAACCAATCATTTCCCTTGAAATCACATTTCCCCCACTGCACCAACAATACACATATTTTTGGTAATAACCTACAAGGTAAAATTTCTTTAGACATCTATATTTAACCGAATAAGATCCTTAAAAATTCATCATTTGGATCATATTCATCGATAAAATTATACTAAAAACATGCTAAAATCTTGTATAAAAAATTTCATTGTAAAATTATGTTAAAAATTTTATCATTCTAAAATATGTATAAAAATTGATCGATAAAACTATACTAATGTATCTTAATTTACTCTAATATACTTAAATGTATTCTAATGTACTTTAATTTACCTTAATTTATCTAAATTTACTTTAATATACTCTTATGTACTTTAATTTACTTTAGACCCTTTAATTTACCTTAATTTACTTTAAAATACTCTAATGTATCCCAATGTACTTTAATTTATCTTAATTTACTTTAGGTATTTTAAATTATTTTTATCTAGTGCCTAAAATTTCCTATGAAAATTGTGTGAACAAATATTTCAAGTGTTTTTTTAACAAGCCTATAAAATACCCTTGTCAATTTTTTATCAGTAGGCGATTCAAGCCATTTTTATTTTATGCCTATATTTACCTATAGAAAGTATTGAGACAAAATATTGTATTGTTTTTTATTACGAGTTAAAAATATCCCTGACTATATCACATCTTAAGCAATTTGAGCCAATTTTAATTTTATGCTTTTTTTTATCGTTAGGCGATTCAAGCCAATTTATTTTAGTCTTTTTCAAAAAATACCCCGTGACTATAGTGTGATTAAAAAAAAATTTATTCAAAAAAATATTTCAATTTATTTCAAAAATTCGCCAAAATTTGAATTTAAAAAAAATCGCGCCAAAAACTCGAAAAAAATTTCAAAAAAAATACAAAAAATTTGGAAAAAATTCGAAAAAAAAATTAATTAAAATACACACAAAATTAATTAAGTTGATTACATCATTATGTAATCAAGATAATCCGAAAATAATCTGTAAATAAACCACCCCCTTCCCCCTATTTTACTATGCAATAGTGTGTGGTCCCAGATAGCCACTAACTATTTATTGACGTCTACCCGTGTATGCCGCCGCCCAACTCCAGGCCGGTCCGTAATACGAAACGGCCCGTTTTCATAATTCCGGGCTACTCCGCTGAGGAAGGGATAAAGAAATTTTTCAAGGATCCCTGACCTCGCTGATCTGTTGATTACAGACCTTCTAGTTCCGTTCTAGATATTTTTATATAATAAATAATTGTTATTTGGGATTTGTTTTAGTTTTTCTTCTTTTCTCGTTTCCTAGTATAATTTCGTAGTTTATGTTTAAATTAACGGTACGCTTGGAAATTTGTTCATTATTGCAGAAATGGAACCCTTGCAAATATTAGAAAAGGAACTAACTTACGCAAGGAAAACCAATAAAAATCTCTATGACCAGATTGTTCAACTATCCCGCGAGATTCAACAAACAAAAGCCACATGGGTGGACCCAAAGAAGGCCAAATCAATGTATCAAAGGCTTACAGCAGCCCAAAATGGATGGGCAGAAGAAAAAATTAACGCAAAGCCTACGAACACAAATAAGGGGACTGGAGGTTGCACTGTCCGCCTGTCAAAAAGGGGCAGCTGTAACTTATCCCCTCGTCTTTGCTCCCGCTCAATTAGCCTACCGAGAGGCGATAACAACCCCAACAACGACACCAAAAACAACCCCAGCTCCGAACAGTTACCGGCCTGGACGAAAGGAGCGGGCTAAACGTCGAGCCGCTCGATTACTTAATAAGCCCTAATTAACTTACAGGATGAATTTGAAAATGAATGTGTTTATTTGAAAATTATATATGTTTATTTCAAAAAATTATATATTTCTTGCTATTTAAAACGATATCTCCAAAGGTTTGACAAATTTCTGAGAAACCCGCAACCAACACTCTAAGATGCACCATTACAATATGTAGCCGCCTGTTCTATATCATTATCGAATTCTTTTGTTCTACTATGAACTCAACGATAAAAACCTACGACATAATGGGACCTAATAATCTAAAGCGAGCACAAGTCTTCTAACGACAGCTCGTTGGACCCAAAGATCGTTCGGGAAATTACAGCATTAGTAATAACGCTCACTTTTTGGGAATGATCTACCCACTCAAACACAGTTCCAACGTTGCCTAGCAACTGGTGCCGAGTGGTAGCAAGAAATATTTATATGGTGTTACCTGGGTAACCACAGTAAGATTAAAACAAATAATAGTACCCAGTAACCCACCACAATTTATTAAAACTAATTATTACATTATTACAATACATACATTCAAATCAGTTGATGCAATTTGCTTGGTTTGCTCCTTGTCTGCAAGCTGTACCGCTGCATAAACCAATGGGTATGTAACGGCAAATTAGCTTGCAAACACATTAGTATCCGATAGTCCATTCAAGAATTTTATATATATATATATATATATATACACCTAATTCTGTTTTTACACGAATTATTTTTACACGAATTTGAAATAACACGAGTAAATACGAAAAAATATTTCTATTTTTACACGACATAATTTGAAATAACACGAATACAAAAAAAACAAAATTACTTTTTTTACATGAATTATTGGATTTAACACGTTTTTTTTCAATGAATTTTTTTAAAGTAAAAAGAGAGCAACTCACCACGATGACAGTCAACTCACCACGCTAAAATAGCTTGAACTTTACTAGAACAATTTTGTACAAGTAAATTTCAAGCAAGTAAATTTCAAGCATCAGCTGTTTTGTTTTGTTTGTTTACACACAATTTAGTTCCTATTTGACAATTATAATTGAAAGATCGTTAGTTTTTGCTGATTTTTAACAAGTGCTAAGTAAAATAAAGTAGAAGCTCATATAATTTTGGTAGACCAATAACAGGTTAGTTTCAAATATTTAATTTTAGATTTTTGCATTTTTGATTAATAAAATATATTTTGGTAGCCACACCCATGTTACATAATTCTCCTGCATTAAAAATGAGGAAAGCGATCAGCTTAGATACCAAAATCAAAATTTTAGATCAACTTGCAACGGGACAAGGCGCAACGGTTGTGGGAAATAATTTCGGAATCCATGAAGCTACTGTAAGAACAATTAAAAAAAATGAAACTGCAATTAGAGCATCAGTATGTTCTGGAACAAAATAAAGTGCAAAGTCATCATCGTATGTAAGGGATGTTGTTAGGGTCTAGAACCAATCTATTATTTTTGTACTTGGCCAGTATCTTTTTTTACACGATTTTTTTTTACACGAATTTCTCGGGAACCATTCTATCGTGTAAAAACAGAATTAGGTGTATATATTTATATTTGAGTTGAATTCAAAATTTAAATTTATTTTACAAATAATTTTTAGCTTTTTTATGCTTAACATTTAATACTAAGAACAGATCACAAAAAGTTATTACATTTATAATGACAATTATTCGTAGTCATATCTACGAATGTTTTGAATGTTTTTTAAATATTTTGAGTATTTTTAATATTGATAAATTGAGTATTGTTTTAAAATTTTTTAAAATTTTAATATAATTAAAATAATTTAATTTAATTTATAAAATATTACATTATTATTTTAAAATTATAATATAAATAAAAATTATGATATTTATATAAAAATGTTTTTTAAAAAATTAGTTAAAAGTATTTAAATATTTTTTTAAAGTATTTATTTATTAGAATATTAAATTAATATAAACAAATAATTTGTTTAAATTATAATTTAATTTATAATATTTTTAGTTGTTTTTTTGTGCCTGAAGATGACAGGTAAACTGTCGAAATATATATGTATATATATATATCAGTGTCGTGCGGTCTATATGTGCAGGGTGTGCACTGCACACCCAGTTAAAATTATGCATGACAATAATTTTATCAACTATGTCTACCAATATTTATATTTTTTATAGTACATATTCTTTATAATATGTATTATTTAATGTTTTAATAAATGTTTTAAAAATTCACTCATTCAAATATTTGTTTGTATTTCTGCAGTTCGTGCGGTACTAGGTGCTGCACAACGTAGCGCGTTCAAAAGCAATCGAACAGTCCAAGTATTGATATATAAACGCACTGCGCACTAGCAGAAAATCATGCTTTATATGCATGAGCTACTGGAGAAGCACAGCGTACTATAGCATTGAGGCAAGTGCAGCTACTTTTCCTGCACTTGTTACTCTGAATCATCCGACCGAAGGTGCGATTTATTATGCGTTGTATTAAATCAGGGACTTTTGTGCTGAAGCGATTTTGCTTTTTTAATTGGCCATACGATTTTTCAGAATGTTAATGTTTAAATTTATACATTGTAAAATGCTGTTTTCATGAAAATATAAAAAAAGTCAATATATAAAGAGAAATACTTTAATGTGGTAAAAGTAAATAATTTCTGTGATGTATTATAAGTATAGAAATAATCGCTGAAAAACTATTTTGTTTTGTTAGACAAAAAAGAAACGAATTTTTAATTTTAACAGAAAAGTTTAAATTTTATTATTCATTGTATCTTACAGAGAAAGAGAATTTATAAATTATATCTGTAATTTGTATTACCACATCCCTGGTTTTGGTTTGAAAAATAGTCAAGATTTTTTTCGCAGTATATATGATTTCCAAATGTTAAAGAAAAATTAATAAATAAATATAATTTAATTCACTGACCGAACAACGAACAAGAAACAGTTCGTTCTTCGTTCTATTGCGCCAGCGTGCAGTGAAATCCTCTGCACATGCAATAGACGTTCGGTTTGTTAGCAAGATGCGACGACGCACGCACATATAATCATACACCACACAACACAATATATCAGTTTTGCTAGTGCTGGTGCCTCTAGTACTTTTCTCAAGTTTCGCTGGTTTAAATGAAAATAATAACATTAAAAAATTTTTTAAAATTATAGTTATTATATCTTGATTGATAAATTGATTTAATTTGATACATTTGATAAATCATTTCAGGTATAAATTTTATTTATTGTATTCTTTAAATTTAAATTCAAAATGAATAATCCATTTCAGAATGGAGAACCCAGATGTCTCAATAATTAAAGATTTATTGGAAAATCCATTTTCAAGACGAGATGTTGCTACAAAAAACGAAATAGTTAAATTAAGTATACCGGTGCCTGATATTTTTCTATCGCAAAACGTTAAGATTAAAGGACAACAGTATGTGCGGCATTTTCAAAAATCTATCTTCGAAAAATTTAAATGGTTAACCGGTTGTAGGGAATTAAATAAGTTGTTCTGTTGGCCATGTTTACTTTTTGTTGTAAATGAAAAAGATAAGAACATTTGGATAAAACAAGGCTACAGTGATTTAAATCATTTTCACGAAGCTGTAAAGAAACCTGAAAGGACACAATCTCACATAAATGCCGTAATACAATTAAAAACATTTGGTACTGTCAGGATAGATTTAATGTTAGATCAACAAAAGGCTTCGTCGATTGTTCAACACAATGAAAAAGTAACAAGAAATAGAAATATTCTTAAGAGATTAATAGATGTAACTTGTTACTTAGCAAAACAAGAAGAAACATTTCGTGGACACAATGAGAATATAAATTCCTTTAATCGAGGAAATTATCTAGAATTAGTAACTTTAATTAGTAAATATGAGGACCTTTTAGCAAATCATCTAAGAACCGCGACTGTATTTTCTGGAACCTTTAAAAGAATACAAAATGATATTATTGCATCGATTAAAAATATTTTGATTTCCGAAATTAGAAATGAGGTAAAAGAAACGCCATTCGTTGCTATTATGCTGGATGAAACGTCTGACATATCTCAGAAATCGCAATTATCGGTTGTGCTACGATATGTTAATTATGGTGTACCAGTGGAAAGATTTTTGTTTTTCAAAGATGTTAGTGGTGACCGTTCAGCAGAAGCTTTGTGTAATGTTGTGCAAGAAACGATTTTGAGTTGGGATGTGAGAATAAACTGATTGCTCAAACGTACGATGGAGCGGCAGTCATGGCAGGAGCTTTGAAAATGGGACGCAGAAAAAAGTCAAAGAAATTTTTCCAGAAGCTATGTTCGTGCATTGTTGCGCACATGTACTTAATTTAGTTCTGTCACAATCTGTATTGTTTATAAAATATTGTAAATTATTTTTTGCAACAATTTCTGGCATAGCGTCATTTTTTTCGGTGTCTACAAAAAGAAATCATGTTTTAAATGAAACTATTAAAAGAAAATTTCCAAAATTAGCTGCAACACGTTGGAATTATTCATCTCTCGATAAATACCATAAAAAGCGAAAGGCAAGGCCTATCGGAATTATTTGAAAATATTATTGAGAATCCAGAAGGCTGGGACAACGACACAATTAATATTGCAAAGGGTTATCATATGTTTTTTGAAGAATTTAATAGTAATTTTCTCCTAAATATTTTTGCCAAAGTGTTTAGTTATACCGATGTTTTGTTTTATATTCTACAAAAAACTAACTTAGATATAGCATATTCTACTCAAAAAGTAGAGGAAGTAAAAAACGCAATTCGAAATATGCGAAATGATGTTGCATTTATTGAAGTCTATGAAGAGACTATTTCTGTAGTGAGTCCCCCAAATTTAAAGAAACGTCGTGTAAATTTACAGAACTCAAGTGTAGACCAACATTTTAAAAGTTTATATTACGAAATAATGGACACTATTTTTTGTCAGTTAGATATTCGTTTTAAAAAAATAAGTTCGCTCAAATTTTTTGAATTATTGAATTTCAGCTTTTTTAAGAAATATCAAAGTAAATTTCCGGATGAATGTCTTAATTCGTTAAAGAACGCGTATGCAAAACATTTCGATTTTGTAAAGCTAACAAATGAATTATGCGTTCTGTATCGTAGTGAATCATATCATGAAATGAATTTAGCGAAACTTATTCAGCATATACTGGTAAATGATTTGACAGATGCCTTAAGCCAGTGGTTCTTAACCTTTTTAGCTACCGGCACCCCTAAAATTTTCAAACAATATTCTCGCACCCCTTACTAGAAATTATTGAGTTATATAAATTAAAAAACAAACATTATGCAAAACATATTTTTTATTTATTTTATGTGCGTAACAAATTTTTTATAAATTTTAATTGTTAGCTGAAATAATCAATTATAAATTACAATTTCGCACCCCAAAATATTCAAGCTCGCACCCCTAAGGGGTGCGTGCACCACCGGTTAAGAACTACTGCCTTAAGCGAAGTAAATAAATTGGAGCACTTAATTTGTACTATTCCATTTTCAACTGCTTCAGTGGAGAGATCATTTTCAGCATTGAAAAGAGTAAAAAATTATGCACGGAATACAATGAGCCAGGATAGATTAATCAATTTATCTGTAATAACAATAGAAAAAGAAATGTTACACTTATTACAATCAAAACCAGAGTTTTATGATCATTTAATTGATGATTTTGTTAAAAATACAGATAGGCGTATGGATTTTGTGTACAAATAAAAAATTTATAGTAAAAACGTTTTTAATGTATATTTTTATGGTTTTATTATTATGCTTACCTATTATCGTTGATCTCTGCACACCCTGGATGGAAACCCACCGCACGCCACTGATTTGTAGTATATTGAAATTGAATGATGATATTTGTCAATTTATTATTTGAAATTAATGAAATTTCTTTACAGAATTAACAAAACCTTTACATAACTTTAGTTAATGCCCAGCATTTTGTCGCTTGGGTCTCTGTTATTTCAAAGATATTATCAAGGGTTGTCAGCACCAGAAAAGTCAGGAGACACTTTTTACATAATATTATTATATATTTTTTTCAATATTTTTTAGTTAATACGTAACTGTCGGACATACATCATATTTTATTCGAGTTGATAATATAGATCAGTAGTTCCAAAACGTCTTAGTTGCAGAGCTCTTCAAACCTTAAAACGTTACACGGAGCTATTGGTTCATTAATTGTGCGTAATCAATAGAGAATTACTAGCATGGAAGGGTTGCTTAACATTTAAATGTACAACATACATTTTTGCAAAATATGAAATTTATCAAAATCTCTTGAATAATTATGTTAATATTTGAAAAAATAATTAAAAATTACAATCTGAAACATTCTCTCATTGCACCTCGATTAAAAGGTTTGGATTCCATTTTCACTTTTTATTCAACTGAGTATTCAACCAGTAAAAGAATTGAAAATGTAACGTTCTACTTTTTCTGAAATTATTTTGTCTAAATCAAAATTTTTCCAAGGGTCTTTTAATTTCTTGGATTTAATCAAAGCACTTTTCCATCTGTCTATCGACTATAAGTAATTATCAATTGTTTAGGATACTATAAATGATTTTCAAATACCTTATATCGATGAGATGGCAAATTATTGGGTTCTTTAATGGAAAAATTAATTCTATAATTTGTCATTAGGTTCCGCTCAGCCTTAGATATTTTATGATGTCTAACAGTTAGATTTTTACGTAACTTATTAGTTTTATCGTGATTTGTTTGAGAATGAATTGCGATTCCATCCATAAGATATAGAATATGTTCATCATTATCAACAGATGAGTTTTCATCATCAGCCTCGTGTTCTAACATTGTTTCTAAAGTTAAAATATCTATCAAAATAAAAATCCACAAAAATTAAATAAGTTAAATAATATTAAAATATTTAAATTCATTAAAAAATTATATCTATTCAAAGGTTAATAATGAATGAAATGTTTTATTTCATATATTAAAACAAATGAGCAAAGTCGAATAAGGTATTATTCAAATATTTAAAATTTTCTAAAGAATTTTTAATCACTATCTATAAAAGCTTTAAAATCATAAGTATTTTATAAAGTTAAAAAATTTAGTAAAATTTATTATTTAGTGGTATAAATTTATTTGATAAGATTAAAAACTTTTGATGTTAGATATTAAAATTTAAATTTAAATTCAAATATGAAAACGTAATATTTACAAAATAATGAAAGTAATATATTTTGTTGGGCTAGAACAAAGTTTTGTTTAAATGAATTGGTAATAGCACCCAAAAATAACACGCAAATTTAAAATCAGACCCTTAAAACATTAAATAACCACTTTAAAATACGAGAAAGAAATAATTAAAATCGAAAATCGAAAACATAGATCCGCACGAAATAAACACAGAAATAACAAGAAAACACAGGAATTTGACCGAAAATTGACAATTAATTTAAAAGAACAAGAGTTAATGAAAAATAGAAGTAAAGTCAAATAATTTTGATTAGAAATACTTCAAAATAAAATTAAAAAAACGAATTGTCAAATTAAATCATGAAAATAATAAAATTAGAATTAGATTAGACAAATTACTTCAAGGTCACATTTTGTTTTACTGCATTAAATTTCACAAGCAAGGTTAGGGTCACAGAACAGGTATATATACCGATTCATTTTCACAGAATTTAAACCTTAGTTTGAAATAACTACTATTTTTCACTAGTGAAAAGCTTGTACTAACTGCACAATTCGAGCTAATTTGGAACAAACTTAATTGAAACTTTTCCATACAGCGTACGAGCATCTTCAAGGTAAGCACTACTTGACGCTTGTATGGGAAATGTTATGCGTATGATGATGAAATTCTAATTATATGCCAAGCATGTTAATGAGGTTATGCCAGAATATATATTTGAAGAAAACTACATTTTGTCGAAATTTTTCAGGCTCAATGCCGAAACAGCACCACGAGTTAGCAAAATCACACCCCAATCGAACTGTGTAAGTGCGGTTCATCCGCCAATAACTCGTGTCCGTGAAGGTTCCAGCGTCAATATTACCCGTCATAAGGGAATTCAGAGATGAGGGGGTAGTCTTTTGGCTACTCCTTAATCACCCGTTCCTACAAAATCGACCTAAAATTATCATTCCATATCGGCTTAAAATTATAAACACAGAGTAGTCCAGTGGACACTCGTAATATTCTAATATCGACACAAATAACCCTAATCAAATAAAGGAAGGGAGTGTAGAAAGTGTCTTAAATTGTTGTTACGTTATAAAATAAAAATGAAATTTAAAAATGCCAAACTAAAAATTAACGAAGTACATAGTTTCAATGTTAATAAATTTCTGATGGATAGGAGAACCGCCAAAGATGGATAAAATAAATCAATAAATAAATGGAGGTATTAATTTAAGGCATTACATAGGTCTACGAATAAAGTATAAGGATCAGAATAAGAGATACGACTAAATGGCAGGTGATTAAAAATATTTAAAAAAATATTAAATTTACTGCAACAATACACGTGAAGTATAGATAATTCTAAATTTATGAGGATTAGGATGAGTACATAACCCCGGTAAAAATCACACGACTCAAAATATAAAATTCATAGAAAAGCTCTAAGATTAATAAGTAAAACGGAAACAATTAGACAATAGGATACCCCGATAAAGGAGTAGTCATCCCATAAAGATTAAATTAGGAGATCGACCTAAAAAATCTGGAAAACCCCTAAATGACAAAAATGTAAATTCTATAACAGCGTCAATCATCGGCCTAATAAGCTAGCGACCAATTTATAAAGAGACGTAGGATTACCTATCGTTCATTTGGTAGATTAAATATAATTGGTATTGATAAATTAAATAAAATGAATAAGATAAATACACACACAGTAAATCGAAATATTTTGTCGGTAATAAGTAATTTATAATCTGGTACGACAAGTAGAAAAACCGAGCCACTATAGATAACTGATAATAATAAATCCGAATCCATATTGACGGCAAAAGCATAGGACTGAAATGTCATCCACACGTTTTGATTTGTGATTGAACATTCAAGGATCAGGTGACGGACGTCGATTGTCAAGATAAGGTGCACGGTCCATTGTTCGATGAAAGAGAATATCGACTGCAGATTTAGTTAATTAATGATAATTAACAAAACTATAATACTTACTAAATTATTTCGATCATGGACTATGAATAAATCAATTAAATGAAACCATTAAATCCACGGAATAAAATCAATAAATTTTCCACGAGAACTCAGGCAACGGCCTGAAAACGTTAACAATCCAAGACACACCCACTAGCAAGAGGGAAAGATTAAGGAGTAAATGACATAGACAGATGGTCGTTTACCACTAGCAGTAGAGAAAACATGACACGTTAATCCAATTCACAATAAGAAAATTTATATTCATATCTGCAAATTTAAAAAATCAATGGTTCATTCGTTTACTACAATACTCAACAAACCAATTTTGCCAAGTCACAGTGGATAGAAAAATTTGCAACCGATAGTGTGTCGATCAATGAGTCCGTATAAATAACAAGTATTCTGGTTGAAAGTTCATTTCACCTGAAGTCTTAATACATGCAATCGCCGAATAAATCGAATTATTATACTCGATTAAGAGAGGAAGACCGCCACATCGACCGACCGAGGACCAACCAAGAGAAGGACCATCGGAAAAAGGGAACAGTCACCCAGGAGGTAAATTTTATCACTGTATTACGCTCCATTTAATTTTGATTATAACCTTTCACAAGAACCCTACCAGACCAAGATCGAAGGATAGTCATTTGGTACACAAGTTAAGAAATCCAACTAAGTACCCCGTAGTAACGGTATTATGTCTGTTAAAACCTGGAAGGAAAAGTGAAGCAGATCCTTGATACCGATCTACCAGAGAGATCCTATAAAATTTATGACATTTTTAAAATAAATTAAAGATCAATTATCGGTAAGTTTTCCTTATTTATTCCATAAAACTATTCGTCTATGTCTGCAATAATAATCAAGGAATATATGATAATTATGATTCGATACGCCTATCTTATCGTTACATATCCAATGATAACTATCCGCAAGCAAGGTAATTGACGTTTAGGTAATCATGATTTCATAGGGGAGTCGCAGAACCATCGTCAGTAAAACGAGAGTATATATACATGAGTTGCTCACTGTTATATTAAGACTAGGCCCATACGACCAAATAGTGTCCTTTAGTAGAAACCCCGACAGACCTTATAGGTACACATGTTTTCTGAATAACCAGTTTTATGATTGTACATGCACGGGTTCGAGGGATAGAAGACGGTAAATATCGTATTAGACCATTCTACCTAATAAAGACCACACGAGAAACACAACTCCTACAAATTTCTTTCATAACGAAAAGTCATATTATGCAATTTATGTCTTAGATGAATCATGGATCGATGCCTCACGAATCACCGTACGCTTTCCTAAACGGTATGCCGCGAGATGCAGGCAAGCAATGTGGGACGCAGGGTTCTCGATCTCATCTGTGAGAGAGTCCAGAAGAGGCTGCTCGAAAGACTAGGATAATGTGGACCTCCTTATGTTGCGATCAAAAGGAAACCGGGCCGGAACCCCGCCCGAGAAAGTCGAAGCCGTGCAGAGTACATCTTAGCCCTTCTCGAAGAACGGCAGAAGCAGACGGATCGACAGGTGGAGATAGCTAGATATCACTTGGCCAGAGTGAACTCCGACATTGCAGCCGGCAGGATCCCTAGCACCGACGCTTATGCCCCGTCGTATGGGATCTCCTAGGAACTGGATGACCCATCACTGGAGGAACGACCCACAACGATGAACGTGGTAGTTCCAAGGAGGATTCTTCCTAAAGAAATGCGTGACGAGGACCGCAATATCATAGTAAGACAGGATCATCCGTATGCTCGTGAACGACCGAGACGAAGTCAAAACCATCCTTATCCAAACTCAATCCGACGTTAACATGTCATAATAAATATATATTGGATATTAAATGTTTTTTCATTCTTTGCCTAACAGTTACTTAATTTTTGAGATGTCAATGACATTAATAGAGTAATAAAATAATTGACACGGCTCAATAGGACAGATATTTAATAAGTTGCCCGCCAATAGATTAATGTTAGATTTATCGAAAATTAAAGAAAAACCCTACAGTTAAAGTTGGGTTAATTACTAATAAATTACTTAATTGCAGATATGGATCCACTCAATACCCTGAGCAGAGAATTAGTACGCTCACGACGAGAGAATGCAGAATTACACCGACAATTGCTGCAAGTATCCAGGGATATCCAAAAGATTAAAGCGACGTGGGTAGAACCCTCAAAGAATAAAACGCTGTACCAAAAATTGAATGCCGCACAGCGTGGATGGACCGAAGAAAGACAACTCTGCCAAGCACAGAAAACGCAAATCCGCAGTTTGGAAGTGGCGTTATCGGCTGGCCAAGAGGGCAACGCCGTAATGTATCCACTCGTATTTGCGCCGACCAAGTTGGCATACAGAGAGGCCACTGACGCCATCAAACCAGCGGCAAAACCTTTACCACGATGTCCAGGTAAGGCGGAACGCGCTAAGCGTCGCGCACTACCGACTTCTACGACGAGCTGAGTTATATGGCGTGTTAACCAATAAATATTCATGTCATTCCATTTGTTTTATTTCATTGATTTGTCGCGTCGAAAATTAAAATCGTTTAATTGGAGTCATGAACTAGGGATCGGGAGAGAAGTGTTTTTAAAAAAGGTGTTAATTTATGTCAAAGGGACCGAAAGTAGGAAAATCGCACACAGACCTTCTAACGGCAGTGCGTTGAACCCACTATGAGATTGGGCCTTAGCAGTTCTTTCGTAGCGCTTTGGCGATCTCATAACCAGTGGTTACAGTACCAACGCTGCTTAGCAACGGGTGACCATTGGAGGCAAGAAAAGTTATATGTAAGGGGTCAAGGTTAAATACCACAAACCCCACAATTGTTTTATTATTATTATTTAACATTAAGCTTCAATGTCATTGAGTTCTTGTGGGTTCAGATCCTGACCAATATTGGTTAGATTACCAGCGTTAAGCAAAAACTGAATTGGTAGAGAGTGGTTTATATTGTGGGGTTAGTGGTTTCTAACCTTGACCCCTTTACATACAATGCTTTCCTGCCGTCCAATGGTTACCCGTTGCTAGGCAACTTTGGAACTGTAACCCTTGGTTATGAGACTGCCAAAGATGAGCTCTAACTGTAGAACTGCTAAGGCCCGGCTTCATGGTGGGTTCAACGCGCTACCGATAGAAGGCTTACGCACGATTTTCTGCCTCAGTTCCTTTCGTTTGTATACAATAATTTCAAGAATTAACCATTAAACAAACTCCACTTGTCCCATTTCGACTGAATAGAATTATTTGTTAAGTTAAATTAATAAAATTCCAAAATAACGATAAGAATAATTTATTTCTCAACACATCTACACAGTAAATTGTTAGGACATCTAAACATTCAAATTTGGCCTGCGATTTGTTGCGCGCGGCGCTCGGTCGATCCGCCTTTCCTGGACGTCGCTGGGAACGCTTAGCCGCTGCCGATTTAGTGGTACTCATCGCCTCTCTGTAGGCTAGTTGGGCTTGAGCAAACACCAGTGGATAGGTCACTGCGTTGCCCTCTTGACAAGCCGACAGTGCCACTTCCAAACTCCTGATTTGATTTTTGGGTTTGCACTAATTGTTTTTCTTCCGCCCATCCACGCTGTGCGGCGGTCAGTCGCTGATAAACTGCTTTCGCTTTTTTGAGTTCCACCCATGTTGCACGGATCTTCTGGATATCGTGAGTCATTTGGAGGAGCTGACGGTGGAGCTCTGAGTACTCACTTCGCGATTTTATTAGTTCTTTACTCAGGATATTGAGAGATTCCATATCTATAATTAAATTACTCGTCAACAACTTCGCAGAGATTATTAAAAATTTTTTTATTAATTATGGATGGATCTGTATTTTATTATTTATATGGAGCTAAGCTACTTAAAAGTCTATTGGAACTCTCCAGAAATTTGCTATCCAGATTGCCATAATTCATCATTATTATGACCTTTATTCAAGAATCAAGATTTTGATATATTATTGTGAATTAAATAACTAAGTATTTCTAATGATTTTTATTTTCTATTACAACACGATCTTTTTTCCTATCTTATTGGCTGGTTTTCACGATGCTGAATCTTGATCGATCCCGAGCATATGAATGCTCTTGCAATGGCGAGGAACTTCTGTCGAGGTCCTGCATATCCTTAGGTAGTAGTCATTTGGGTACTACCACATTCATTGACGTCGTTGATTCTGCCAGAGTGGGTCTTCTAGTTCGTACGACACTCCTTAGCTTGGAGCGTAGCTATCTGTACTAGGGATTTTGCCGGCGGTCATGTCCGCGTTTATTCTGGCTAGTCGTCTTCTGGCCATGGTCACCTGCCAGTTGGTTTGTTGCTGCTGGATTTCTAAAAGAGGAGGGTAAATTATACTCGCTGCCTGGTTTCATGGGCTGCATTGCAGTCTGGTTCTCGTACTGAATATGTTGAATGCGTGCGAGATTTCTTGTTTCTTACTTGCATCGCCTCATATAAAACAAGTTGGCGAATCCATGGTCCATGTACAATTGATTGTGCACAGCTTCCACTCTTAGTATGCGTAATTTGAGTGTCCAGATCTTGACCTTGTCTTGATCCATATTAGTTCTCAAGGCCCGCTTATTTCTGACCAGAAATAAGTCGATTTCATAGTTTTGACATTTGATTTTTAGACACTCCACTCATATATGTTGCTCTTCTTTTTCGTGTGGCTGATTGCGACTTTGCAAACAGATTCGTAAAGTAATATTCATGTATCCTTGCTGGCTTGCTCATCTCTGAACCCGGATCATTTTTGTATAATTGTAACGAGCTAATGCTTTCCAATGATCATCCTTTCACTCAGAATATTCATTTACATCATGATTCTCAGCCGATGTGTTATTCGACCATTTATCATGGCTTTGATGTTACGCCTTTATCCTATTACTATTGATAGTTAAATTCATTTAGTCACAAAGATCATTTAAGCAGTTTCTCTTGGCATAACTCATGATATAGATTTGACATTATGAACTCAATCATAAAACACGCAAGGTGGTATTCTATATCACTACTTCTTGGCTTCACTTTGCTTGCTCGGTGGAGATTATTTTCATACAATTGCATCTTGTTTATGTCTTTGAATGTTGCTGTCCGCCCATCATGTATAATAAAGATTTCTCCCTCTGTTATTTATTTAGTTGATGACATCTTGGTATTCTTTGTGACTCCTACCTAAACCCCTTCAAGATTATTATTCTGTCCCTCCTATGTTCCCATGGTGATTACCATGTTGGAACTGTACATAGGAGTTGAAAATTCATGAGAAGGTGAGCTCCATTTCCAGAATAACTCCTTATGATATTTTCACTTTCGGATTCTTGACTGACGATGGGAGGTCTTACGTCTTTATCTTTCTATATCCTGGTCCTTATTCGTCTATTTCTACAATTCATATATCTATTTGTGATCATTACCCACTATGTATTAAGGTATCTTTCAAAAATTTGAGCAGCGTTTTGCCCTTATTTTTTGGTAAATGTCCTATTTCATTTGTTTAATCACTGTGGTGGGTTACAGGGTTTTGTTAATTGCTTATCTTCATGGTTGCCCCAGTAACGCCATACAAAATGATACTAACCGCCACTTGGCACCCGTTGCTAAGCAACGTTGGTAATGTGTTCAAGTGGTGGATTGCCCGCAAAAAGTGAGTGTTATTACTAATACTGTAATTGCTCGGACAATTCTCGGGTTCACGAGCTGTCGATAGAAGACCTACGCTCGCTTTGCTCGGTCCCCTGTATGAGAAAGTTCGGATTACACCTTATAGTTGGTCACTAGGGTTGGATTAATAATAAGTACAAGTTTATTTAATGAAGCAAATGACATGCACAATATCTATAAGTCAATTCGGAGGACTTGTCAGTTGCGCGGCTCGGCGTCGGGCACGTTCTTTACGCCCCGGCCGGCGGTTGTTTGGTTGAGTGGCTGTCGGCTTCGATGTTGGTGTGACATTATTGTAGGAACTTCGACTCCGTAGTTGGGATGGGGCGAAGATGAGCGGGTACATTACCGCTTCCCCTTCCCGACAGGCTGCTAGGGCAACTTCTAGCCCCCTGATCTGTGTGCGAAGACTCTGATTGAGTTGGCGCTCCTCCGCCCAGCCCTTTTGAGCGGCAGTGAGTCGGAGATAGAGTGCCTTCGTATTTTTAGGGTTGGACCAGGTCGCTTTGACCTGCTGCACCTCACGAGTTAGCTGCAGTATTTGACTGAGTCGGTCCGCGTTTGTCCGCCGGGCGCGGTCTAATTCGCTTTGTATCAATTGTATGGCCGACATCGCTAATAAAAGAAATATTCAAATTTCTTTACGAGCTTAATGGAATAAAGTTTTGAATTAATACAAACACGATTAGAAGGGTGGAATCTGTTTATAGAAAATTAAGACGAACGACTTTTGAAGATTTCGATATTAACAACATCACTAAAATAAATTGTTATTTATGTCTTTGTCCGGGGAGTCATGATTCTTCAAAAAACTTCTTGACCCCTTCTTCCGGCGAGTAACCTGGGATGATGGGTACTGGACGTCGAGTATTGCGGGCCGGTCGAGTCGGGTAAGTATCCGCAATGCGCCCGACGAGGATGTCCTCTTCAACGTTGGCGAGGTACATCCTCGCCTTCACTACGTTCAAATCGACTTCTTCCTGAATCCTCTCCCACTGAGCAAGGAGGTTTCGCGCGTGGTCGTGGATTTCCTCGGCGGATACTGCTCCTCATTTGGCCTGCGGGGGTCATTCTCTCGGCCTAGGATCTGCCATAGGGTTGGGCAAGATCTTTTGGGACGCGGCTCCTCGAGAGTCATTGACGGGCGCGCTCGTTTCCAAGCTCGACGCCATTCATCGGCTTCTTGTACTGATATCCATTCTGGGAGCATTGGTTCTTCTAAAACGAGTTTATTATAATGAAATCTCAACACAGTCCACGAGGCATATCGACGTTAGAAATTAATATTCGGTATCAATTAAATTATTGCAGTGGGCTAATTTCCACCCCTCTCAATGGTGTGGTCGGAGTATTGGTTAGACACTGATATTGTTGCAAACAGGAATTGTTCTCAGGGTATCTTATGGCGGTTTATCACTAACCAACTTCATATTGGTTGGGAGAACAAAAGATTTTAAATCGTCACTTCTTACGAGCGTCAAATATGAAGGCATTAATGGCTTTGAAAAATATTGCGGCATTTAAAATTAAGCTCGTGTACACATAACCTATTATCGAATCATTTCGGGAAATACATCACTTTTCTTGGTTCCGAATTCTTACGAAAGAGACAAAACCTAATGGGACTGATGAAGTACATCACGGGTATCTGCCGTAATTTATGGGTTTAATAAACTGGTTACCAACTAATCATTGATTGTAGATAATCTTGGGACCGTCCGAATTAATTACAGGGGTGCATTTTACTCGTTAATTTTAAACGTCCGGGAAACTTAGTATATGACACTGGGTGTGGATCGAATTTACGGTGATGAACTATTATGGATTTCGGAGTTAGGGTGATTATATAGTTTCTCCCTGGCTAGTAAGATAAAGAAAAATCAAAAAATATACTATGTACCTATAAGGGCTTCCAATCAATCTGGTATTATTTAATTTGGAATTGAACGCATATATGATTTATTCAGTAACGAGAATAAATTCCTATACGACCAACTGTAATTAGATCGAGAAACGTTAAGTTCCTTTGTTGCGAATGCTTAATTTATTTAAAATTATTTATTAATTTACACATCCCAACATCCCGTGAATGCTCTCATGATCGAAGCTAATGTCGAGCCGGATGTTTAGAATAAGACATTACCATCGACATTTGAGGTGACTTTTGAAACCACCTATTCATCTACAATGGTTGCGGACACCCGTTCGCACTTGTGTAGATGTACTGAACTTTAGCTATTTCGTCGAAATAGTAATCACAATTGTAAGTTTCGGATAGATAATTGATGGAATCAGTAAGTTTCTGCGTTTGGATATACGGCGGAGGACTCATATGTGACGCTGCAAAATTTCTAAACCTCACTATGAGCGTTTCCCCTGTTGGTTCAACCTTGTCAGCATTACTTTGTTATTTAAACCATTTATTTCCTTTTTCAAGGGTTGAATTTGGAATTAATCGTAGGTATTTACTCATTTTGGGGTCTAGATTTCGTGCATTTATGTTTTACTGATGGTCCCTCTATAACATTAGGAGTCGGTGCAGTTATATTAGGGTGGATTCCTGGTTTGTTCTGTGGGGTTAGCCTAATTTCAATCTTACATATTGATCAAATTTAAATTAATTCTACCGTCTGAGGGAGCGTTGAATACTTGTTATTGCTTCTTAGGCATTACTTGGCATTTTGAATGTTTCGGATGCGCACTTATACGAAATTCTAATAGTGCAGTAAAGGTAATCAGTGGAAATTTATATCGTCAGTTGTTACCGCAGATGAAATCAAAGGAACCCAAAGACAAGTGAAAATGCTATGTTGCGCGGGTGATTTTCGTTAGGAGCCGGTACTCTCTCTTTGGATTCAAGTGAATAAATTGTCTCCGTTTTATTAGATGTTTTAATATTTTCCAATTTTTCTATCGAACTATTTAGGCTAATCTATTTCCGTGCTGGAGTTTAATCAATATTTGGGGTTTGGGATGATCATCTCTTATTTATGCGGGAGGTTTTGGAAGGGTATTACCACTACTCATTGATATAAAATAACACTCTGGTTTGCGATATAAGTACGTTTACTACCTTGTTGTTTACTTAAACGCATCATTTTAATTCCTTAAACTAAATTACTGGACTTTTAACTAATTACTTTTTATTTAACCAACGGACCATCTTGGTCTTTAATCGCGGAATTAACTTTATTCTTGCCAATACGTTGCCTCCTTTTTTCGATTAGTGGGTCATTTATTGTTTAAGGCAAAGAATTTCTTAGTTAACTAACGGTTACTGAATTAATTAATCAACAAACCGCTCCGATCTCTCTTTGCTGAATACTTTAAATTTTTGTAAATGGGGTTTCTTTATCGTTAAACGTTATCTGAATCGATAGACAAATAAACTAACGTTTATTTTAAATAATTATTTTCGAATTTTAAATTAGAACTTAACTCCAAGTTTACTTCTTTTACATAAAGAATTACGGTGATATTTAGTCAAAATTTTATTTTACTGTTACCCTCCCATTTACTGTTAATCCTTCAACAATTGAGTTAAGATTGTTAGTTTAAACGTGAGTCACATTAAATTTTCCCAATAATTATTTTAATTTAATTTATTAATCAAGGAGACATTTAACTTTTATTTGATAATCATTTAATTAAGGGATAACTTTTAATTTAAGGGACTCACTGATTACTTATGATATTTATTATTTTAAATTCAATGACGTAAATCAATTGAATGCATTACTAATTAATTTATTTCCAATATCCATAATTTAATTTATACCAACGAAATTTCAAATTGGATTTATCCCTTTCTATTGTTAGTACCCTTTCCCTTTAAAATAGGCCTTAGGCGCAGTTTGTGTTTTATGTTATATTTACTGAGTGCCCACTGGACTACTACTCGGTGTGATGATTTTAAGCCGTATGTAACATAATTTAGGTGATTTTACAGAATTGAGAACGAGGAAGCAGCCCAGAGGCTCCCTTCCTTATTTTCTCGCTTCAGCTGCTATAGGAATAAATATTGACGTACGACCGCTGCGTTTCGGCACGATGAGTCCTTCACGGGTACATATCATTGCGATCTCCACGCACTTACATGCATCTGTTATTAGATTTATTGCTTTCTTGCGTTAATGTTGTCGGCTGTGGGCCGGAAAAAGTTTAGACAGTTCAATTCAGGTTTATGAAAAAAATATATATATATAAAACAATTTATGTATATCAATAATATTTATAATTATAAACAAAATCAACCCAATAATTACCTTACATAACCATTCCATAATATCAATAACATAAAAATAAACATCAATGCCTCTTCTCCCCAAGGTCGTACGCAAGCAGAGCTCTACCGAGTTGCAATGGGTCGTGACGTGGAAAGAAGGGTTCCAACATAATTTCTCACCTAAAATTTTCGATTAAAACGGGTTTAAAACAGTCTGAAAATAGTTTTTAAATGAAACTTCAAAATAATTTCAAAATGAAAAATATGGTTTGTTTTCGAAACGGTTAAATTTAAATGTGAAAATGGATCAGTATATATACTAATTTTCTCCGCTGTAATTTTGATAGACAGTTAAAACAAAATTCGACCTTGTTATTTTCTAGCAATTCTATTCTTTAATTTTGTTATTTTTGAATTTATTTTTATAATTTTTTTATTTAAGGATTTTTATTGAATTATTACTAATCCAAATTTTCCGATTTAAATTTCACTTTAATGAACTTTTATTAATTTTTTCAATTTTGTCGAATTTGTTGTGTTGTCTTGTTATGTTTGTGTAGGTATCGTGCGAATCTTGGTGCGTTTTGTTATTATTTTAATTAATTTTTATTTATTAATTTATATTTAATTTCCCTTTTTTCTCAATATTTTATTAGGGTTTAAATTGGTGTTTCCCAGGTTTATTTTAAATCTGCATGTTATGTTTTGCGCGTGTGTGTTACTGATCCATTAAAACACTTCTCAAGGCCGTTTACGTTCTGGTCCAACATAAAACACTCGGGGGTCCGTAAAATTGCGACCCGCAATTTCGATTGATTTCAAAATGATACATACATTTCCATTTTCAATATTCACATTCATAAAAAATTCCTAACAATGAAGTTAAATCATCAAGTAAAAGATGGACTTAAGGTCCGGCTACAGTACATAATCAAATATGCAATTGTGTAGTTCAATATCACTGTAAAGATCATATGAGTTATAAAAATGTCAGTTCAATCACTGTAGCTCAGTAATGAGTTAGTAAAATCAGTTTACATCATGTAAATCAGTTTTTATATTGTTTGAATGAATCGCTGACGGCTTGGGTTTCGCTTCGTGCTGGTTGATCTTGAGGGGTTGATTGATAGAAATATGCGAGTGTTTTTTAACAGTGTCATTGGTTTTGTTTGATTTTTTTCGGATTTGAATTTGAACATTCTTCTGAGTTCTGAATTGGCGTTATTTTGCTTTTGGTTGTTTTCGGTCTAGACGAGGATCAGACAGCATATTAGGAGGTATCATGTTTAGAGGTCTATACTAATCGGTAGTATCAGTTCGATTGATAGACTTGTGGTTTACTGCGTTCACTTTCTGTTTTAATTGTTTTCCTTGATGCTTTTTGATTGATAGGACGATTTTTTGAATTTCTTGGATTTGTTTTTGTTATTGGGATTTCGCTTTGGACTTTCTTTGAATTTGTCTGATGATGGTTTCTAGGGTTTTCTTTATCGCTCCGGTTCTCATTTTTTATATTGGCTATCTTCATTATTTTTTCATAGGGTTTGGTACCATTGCCTTGGATTCTCGATATTCTGTTTTAATTCGTGCTTGTTCTCCTTTTAAATGGGGCATTGCATACAATTAGGAGTTTTATTTGTTGACATTCCTTCGTTGTCAGGGTTTCCTGCAAAATTTATTTGAAATCAGCACAGGTGGCTGTCCTTCTTTTCCTGAAGGGTTGGGAATTTCTTCGCATTTTTCCAACGGATTCTCAGTTCGCACTCTCTCACCACTATCATCATTGTCATTGATAAGTTGGACTCATATTTTCATTTCTAATATATATCAATCAATTTTCACGTCATTTACGAATTTTATTCAACTATATACAGTGGAGTTTTAGCCCTTTTTTATTCTTTCTTTTCTCCTTTTCTGGGGTTGAGTGTCTCTCGCACTCCTCTTTAGTTTTGTTTTCTGAAAATCTCATTATCAGAACTTGGGCTTTTATTAATCGCTCGGTTAGCTTTGGGGTTTCCTAGTCGTTCCTTTGTTTTCTTAATTATCCTTTGGTTGATTAATAGATTTTCATTTGGAGGTTTCTTTCTTTGCTTGTTTTCTTTTGAGTTGGCGTTTTTGCCTTTATTCGTTTAGCTGTTCCTTTCCCAGCTTTCGTTTTGTTTTTTCCTGAAGCTGTTCTTTAGCGGCTTTAATTTCATCCTGAGCTTGTTGGATAGACTTTCTTTATCTCTCCTGGCTTCTTAGCAACTGTCCTCTAGTTGTATTACATATCTCTGTTCGCTTTTTTCCTGCTGTCTCTCATTCGTTCTGCTTCGGTTTTCCAATAATCTTCCAGGATTACACGAGTTTTTATCTCAGCCCAAATTCTCGTTCTTAATCGTTCAATTTTTCTCTCTTTTGATCTCTGTTTTCTCCCATGCTGGATGTTAGTTTTTCGTTTAAGCTAATATTGACTAACTGTTTGGGATGTAATTAGTTGTTAGTTATCCGGGCGATTTCTGATTCTTGTTCCTTCCCTAACTCTTGCCATTACTTTTTCGTTCGGCTCTCCAACCTTTTTACTATAAGTTACCTCAGTGGGTCTTGCTCGATTGGTTCTACTAACTGGATTGGGTTTGGCCTGCATTCTCCGTCTTCTAGATTCATTTGGATTTCTATTTTATTTGGTTTCATGCTGAATATACGTCGATTACAAATTATGTTTTTATTGTTTTATTATTTTTATTAACTTTTTACACTTTTTACAATTTTCTCTTTAAATTTACGCTATCGCTTCGTCCGTCTCTCCGAATCCTTCATCGGGTTCGGCGGGTACTTGAGCTGGAATTTCAGTTGGGTATAACGGCATAAGCAGGATTGGTGGTCGGTTTTGCAAGGTATTTATCTCTTCTCGTAGAGTATTTGATATTTGTATCTCTTCGTCTAAGAGATAGGCAAGATATTCTGCATTTTCGGTTAATTCTTCCACTTTGTGTTTCCAATGGTGCGTATTTTCCAACGCTTTTAATTTTTCAATCTCTTTTCTCAGATTCTGCTCATTTTCCTCATACCCTTGCTTCATCGTTTTTATTTCTGTCTCTACTTGTTCTTTCAACTGTTCGTTGACTTCGCGTTGATGTCTCAACTGAATCTCTTTGGATACCGCAACTCCTCGGTGTCCGTTCACCTCTGCTGGAGTTCTGTTATCCTCTCGTTTAGTTTGGTTGTTTTGTCGTCTTTTCATCATGTTTGCTCGTTTAGGGTTTTCCAGTATTTTCTGATTTAACTGGATCGATCCATTTTCTGAGGTCCTTTTTCGGTTTTCCTGAGCTTCTTATTGTACCTTTGTCTGATTCTTTTCCCGAAATTCTAGGGTTTGGACCTGCTCGTTTAGTTCTCGACTGTTTTGTTTCTGTAACTTCGCATGTTCCCATTAGATCCCAATCTTCCATATTTAAATATCCTTTTGGGGCAACAGTCTTATTTCTTTCTTGGCTTCCTTGGAAATGTTCTTTTCCATTTTTTCGCCTCTCTTTTATTGCTTTTTTCTTTGATCTTCCGGTTGTTCCATTTGTTGTTTTTTTGGTTTTTGGTCGGTGAGCTTCGTCCTGCTCGATTTGCATCTCTTTTTATTTCTGGTCTGTTGATACGCCATTTCCTTTTGTTCTAAATTTCACTATATGATTTGAACTGTTTTGCGTTGGCGTCTTCGAATGTTCTTTACATTCTATTCGCCATTTTTCTTGCTTGATCGGTTTATCTGAGTTAGCATTCTTTCTTGCCTAATCGTCTCTGGCTCTCTAATTTTCTTTGATGGTTTTTGGGCCGCTTGATTTTTTCAGTCGTTGAAATTTCGATCTTTGCGTTTTCGCCAATTTAGCTTTGTAGGCTCTTGTTCGGTTTCCTCTTCGCTATTTGCTGAATATAATTGTCTGATACGTGATTCCCATTAACTTCTGAGTGTTCTCTATCCTCCGTCCATTTGATTTTCCAATAATCGAGTGCTTGTCTTTTTGCCCACTCTTTGGCTTGTTCCATATGGGTTCTCTTGGTCTCTCTATTCGGTATTGAGGTGCTAATTTTGCCCCAATTTCTTCCTGCATTTGTTGTAATATTTCTTATGGTCTCCTCTCTTCTTCATAGATTCGCTTCTTTATCTTTATCACTTCTCGTAATCTTTCGATTTCACTTTGTTGATTCTGCTTCTCTTGCTCTAGGGTTCGTATCTCTTTCGCTTTTTGATTTTTGATTCTAGTTTGGTTCTGCGATAAATTCTTCATCATTTCCCTCTTCTGCTCTTTGTAGTTTTTTCTCGTTTTCGGCTTCTGGGTAGGTTATTTTCTTTCTAGTTTGTTTTTCCACTTCTCTTTCATCATTTTCGTTTTAGGGTTCTTGTGCTAATTCTTCTTCTGGCGATTAATAGGCATTTCTTTAATTGCAACGTCCTTTGTCCTCCATCAATTCTATTTCTTCACTTGTTACTTTTATTGACTTCTGATTATTCCTTTTGATTGCTGTTTTGACTCTTCAGCCCTCTTTTATTGGTTGTTTTTTCTGTCTCGTTCAGGTTCTATGATTGTTTTTCTGAATATTAATCATCGATTATTCTCATTTTTCAATCATATCCAAAATTTTATCAATAATTTACATCGTCTCGTGATTTTTGTGATTTTGAGTTTTATAATTTTTTTGTTTTTTATTTTTAATCTTATTTACACTTTTTACACGGTTGCCTCTCATTCCCCCTTTACTGATCAGCGAAACGGAATGCCTTTGAATCCGCCGTTGAATCGCTTTCTAGAAACACTGGGAATATATCGACTTTTAATCACACATTGCTTCACATGTGACGCATATGTCCACAAGAATATAAATTATTTCGACATGTTTTTTGGCCAACATGTTACGCATTGATACTGCTCCAAAATGGCTTCTTTTATCATTGATTTGTCCACGATTTTCTTTGGTTTCTCTTGATATCGCTTGATTGCTCCGATTATTGCTTGTGTGAGCGTACCATTCTAGTTTGTTGGCTAACCTTTCTTTAATTACTTTTTCTCATTTTTTGAGTTTATACTTCCTGGATAGTAGCATTATGGTCCTCGTTTTTGGTCGATCCAAGATGGTCTTTCCACTTTGCTGGTTGGTAATTATCTTTCTATATTTTTTTGACTGCCTTTTCTTGTTTATACATACATTTTCCTTTATCTTTAGCTTTGACATTCTTGATCTGGTAAAAATTGGCTTGTTGGTTTTGCATCCTTCGCAGCATTATTCCTCTGGCTGTTCTGCAATATCTTATCCCAAATTGCCTGCTGCTCTTGGGTTTCCTTTGCAAAAGTTTTAATCCTCTCTTCGAATGTTCTTCTTTATAGTCTCTTTTCCCATATTAGTTCTGCTGGATCTCCGAAGCTATTTATTAATCGTTATCTTTTTCTCGCTCCTTTCAATCTTTTGTCTAATTCCAATTGTCCGAAGTCCTTCTAGTCTGTTCATGCGCTTGGTTTTCTGACATCAATATTAATTCTAAATGGACAGGTTTGAAAATTTCCTCAGGTGTTCTCGTTTGCTGTTTCTCCTTTCTCCCATTTTGCGAGTTTTCGCTTAACAATAAATACATGTTACTTCGTCTGGTAGTTCTGGTGTTCCTGTAAAATAAAATCCTGTCTGGCGCCTTTCTTTGCTTTGCCGATGCGGTAAATACCTTATTGTCTTTAATGTTAAATATCCTTTGTTCCTCTTTTTCTCAGCTCTCTCGTCTCTCATCTCATTTGTAGTATATATTTGCTTTTATGATTCGCGTTGGCCGTCTTGTTCCGTCGTAGTCTTATAGTATAAATAATTGCTGCTGAAAGTGTACTTAACTTTCTCTTCCTCTTCTGGTTTTTTCCATAATCTCGTCCATATCGAATCTGGTCTTCTTCCTCATCCGTACTGTTTATCTTCTTCGCTGATTCCGCTTTTTTTTGCCATCTAAATATCGCCATTATTTTTTGAATTTTTGTTTTTCTGATTTTTCTGATTATTTATAATTTTCGATTATTTTTGGATTTTTTGGTTTATTATTTTATTTTACATTTTAATTTACCTTTCTTTTTTCCTTTACAACGTTCTTGTTCTGGCTTTTTCTACTTTAATTTATATACAGATTATCTTTTCTCGCAAGAATCCTTCTCCTCTCAATCGTTTGTTGCGCATTGAAACGTGGTGTACCCGATTGCTGTATTCCAGTCGTTGTGTGGTCTTCCCCATCCTGTGGTTCATTTCGCTGTTCTGAATTGGGTTACGATAATCCTCTTGTCCTTTCTATTGTTAATATCATAATTTTGTTTAAAAAGGCCATGTTAGTAATTCATCATAGTCCTCCTTTCCGCTACTCTGACGAAGACAACTGATATGGGTTGCCTGTTGCATTTCCATCTCCATTCGGAATACAGTCTATGGCCAATTTATATCCGTTTTCCCAACTGTAATTGGTGGGAGCTATCCTAAAATTCTCTGTGTTCCTTCTTTTTCTCTCTGGAGCTTTTTCCTTGCGAATTCGTTATTTTCCATAATAAATGGTGCTGTAGGGTGTTTTTCTGGCTCTGAGCTGTTCGTTTCTAATTCCTCTAGGCTGTTTGGTCATCTGTTGCATTACCCCTCTCTTTCTTCATTTCGGCCATTTTCCTTGAGGGTATTTTCCTTGGCCTTATCTCGACATTTTTTCTGGATCTAGCATATTTCTCTTATTAAGTGCCTTTTGTGCATCATTTTCTGTTCGTAGACTTCTTAGCTTCCCATGCCAACATTCCCTACGTTTTCATCATGATTCGGCATGCTCGATACTGTTCTCTATCATATGTTTTTGCATTTCCGCAATTGGGTAGTTGCACTTGGCAATTAAAATAATTCTAACCGGACAATTTTGGGGGGACTTGGGTTCTTGGGGCCGATACATTCGTTCCAGTGTTCTTTAGTTTGACTTTATCTTTCCTGTTCGCAAGTTGTTTGCTGCAATACTCCTTCGTATAGATCGCATATTTGTTCTTCTTTTGGATTCGATGTTTCCATTCTATTTTTAAATTCCATATCGTCGATAGCTCCGCAGAATTCGAATTTTTCCCTCTCTCTTGATGCACACTTTGTGATGTTCTTTCATAGTCTTTTTCGTTTGTGATGGTTTGAACCATTTTTTCCGCATAATATCTCGTTATAATTCACATTCATTTGTGTGATTTTCGCTTCCTTCATAAGTCCTTTCCATTCGCATAATATCATTTTACTTGGGGCAATTGGAGCTAATAGATTATTGATCTATTTGTTGGTGCCTTTATCCATTGTTGTAGGATGCTTCATCTCTTTCGAATCGTTTCGTCACATCCAGGGCATTTGTTGCTTTTTGTTTCTATCACTTCTATGCGTACATCTGTGCATATTCTGCATCCACATTTCGTCTGTCTTGGCTCCAATCAGTAATTCTTTACATTTGCAAACATTTTAGATCTTTCTTTTTATATCATTCACCACTCTATATTTCTATTTTTCATTATTCGTCTCGTAGCTTCGGAATGGATTCTCGCTTCCCTCTTATTCTCATCGATGATTGTCTGCATATCTACAAAAATTTCAATTACTTTGACGTTGGCCTTTACTTCTATCGTTTCATTTTTACATATTTACACAGGTACGCGTTATTTTTATTCTACACTGTTGAATCCGGTTTTCTGGGGTGAATTCTGGCATCGATGCTATCCATTCCATCCACTTGCTGGATCTACATGTTGTTGTTGTTACGTAGTCTTCTAATTTTCATCAGCCTTGCCATTCTAACTTGATCTGCTAATTGTTCATTTATTCTCTGTAATTGTAATATCGTTCTCATGTTGCTCTTCCCAGCCTTATGGCTTGCTGTAGCCCTCTGTTCACTGTTCTGTTAAGATTAGATGAGTATTTTGTCCATTGAGTTTGTGGCATTGTTTAGATATATATGAGTCCATTTAATTCGCATTGTCGTCTCCAATGTTGCCTCGATTCCTTGGTCTTGGTATATTCCATGATCCAATTTCTACATCTCTATGGGTAACATTGGCAGTGCTGCTGGTTGTTGTACTTCCTTCTACGAACGGTGGTATTCTAACTTGGTTTTGTTGATTCGCATTATTTGGATTCATCTGTTGGTTACAATACATCATTAATTTCATCGACATTCCGTTTCTGTTTACTCATTATTTCTGACACATTTGGTACTGGACCTCCGAAGCTCTTATTAATTTCGTATCTTTTCTCGCCTCCCTTTTCATCTTGTCTAATTCCAATTGTCGAAGTCCTTCTAGTCGTTCATCGCTTGGTTCTGACATCAATATTAATTCTAAATGGACAGGTTTGAAAATTCCTCAGGTGTTCTCGTTTGCTGTTCCTTTCTCCATTTGCGAGTTTCCCTTACATAGATAACATGTTACTTCGTCTGGTAGTCTGGTGTTCCCGTAAAATAAAATCTCTCTGCGGCCATTTCTTTGCTTTGCCGATCGGTAAATACCTTAGTTGTTTTAAATGTTAAATATCTTGTTCCTGCTTTTCCCAGATATTTGCATTATTCGTTAATCTTCCCACCTTGTGTTCCCAATCCGGTGCTGTAATATTTTCCAACGCTTTTTAATTTTTCATCTCATTTCTCAGAATCTGCCTCATTTTCCTCAACCCTTGCTTCATCGTTTTTATTCTGTCTCTACTTGTTTCTTTTCAACTGTTGTTAGACTTCGCGTTGAATGTTCAACTGAATCTCTTTGGATACCGCAACCCTCGGTGTCCGTTCACCTCCTGCGGAGTCTGTTATCCTCTCGTTTTGTGTTGGTTTGTCGTCTTCATAAGTTTGCCTCGTTAGGGTTCCAGTATTTTCTGATTAACTGAATCGATCCATTTTCCTTAGGTTTTTCGTTTTCCTGAAGCCTTCTTATGTACTTTGTCTGATTCTTTTCCCGAAATTCTAGGGTTTTGGACCCCTGCTCGTTAGTTCCTCGACTTTTGTTTCTCTGTACTTCGACAGTTCCCATAGAATCCAATCTTTCCCAATATTTAATATCCTTTTGGGCAACAGTCTATTCTTTCTGCTTCTTGGAATGTTCTTTCCATTTTTCGCCTCTCTTTTTATTGCTTTTTCTTTGTCTCCGTTTTCATTTGTTGTTTTTTTGTTTTTGTCGGTGAGCTTCGTCCTGCTCGATTGCAAAATCCTCTTTATTCTGGTCTGTGATACGCTCCATTCTGTTAATTTCACTATATGATTGGGAACTTGTTTTGCGTTGCGTCTTCGAAATGTTCTACATTCTATTCGCATTTTCTGCTTGATCGGTTATCTGATATACATTTCTTTCTTGCCTATCGCCCTCGTGGCTCTCTAATTTTCTTTGATGGTTTGGCCCTTGATTTTTCAGTTCGTTGATTTTCGATTTTGGCGTTTCCCCATTTAGCTTTGTAGGCTCTTGTTCGGTCTTCCTCTTCGGCATTTTCTGAATATAATGTCTGATACGTTGATTCCCATTTACTTTCCTTGAGTGTTCTTCTATCCCCCGTCCATTTGTATTTTCCAATATCGGTGCTTGTCTTTTTGCCCACTTTTGGCTTGTTCCATAATGTGTTCTCTTGGTCTCTCTATTCGGTATTGAGTGGATAATTTGCCCCAATTTCTTCCTGCATTGTTGTATAATTTATGCTCCTCTTCTTCTCTCGTATGCTCTGCTTCTTTTAATCTTTTATCACTTCTCGTATCTTTCATTTCAATTTGTTGATTCGCTCTCTTGCTCTAGGTTTCGTAATCTTCTTCCCTTTGATTTTGATGTCTAGTTTGGTTCTGCATAAATTCTTCATCATTTCCCTCTTCTCGCTCTTGGTACGTTTTGTCCTCTTTCTTCGGGTAAGGTATTTCTGTTCTAAGTGTTTTCCACTTTCTCTTCATCAATTTTCGTTTTAAGGGTCTCTGTTGCTAATTCTTCTCTGCGATTAATAAGCATTTCTTTTAATTGTAACAACGTCCTTGTGTCTGCCCATATTCCTAATTTTCTTCAGCTTGTTACTTTATTTGACTCTGATATTCTTTGATTGCTGGTTTTGACTCTTCAGCCTCTTTATTTGTTGTTTTTTCTGTCTCTTCAGTCAAGGTCATTGTGTTTCTGAATATTAATAATCGATTACTCTCTCTTTTCAATCATAATCAAAATTTTTATCATAATTTACATCGTGCTCGTATTTTGTGATTTTTGGTTTATAATTTGTTTTTATTTTATCTTTATTTACACTTTTACACGTGCTCTCATATCCCCTTTACTGATCAGCTCGAACGGAATCGCTGTTGATCCGCCCGTTGAATCGGCTTTCCTACACACCCTGGCATATATCGACTTTAATCCATCATGCTTCACATGTGACCATATGTCCACAAGGAAATAAATTGATTTCGACATTTTTGCAACATGTTACGGCATTGATACTGCTACCAAAATGGCCTTCTTTATCATTGATGTTGTCAGCGATTTTCTTTATGGTTTCTCTGATAATCCTTGAATTCCTCGGATTAATTGCTTGGTGTCGAGTCGAACCATTCTAGGTGTTGGCTAACTTATTTAATTAATTTCTCATTTTTGAGTTTCTAAACTCCTGAATAGTAGCATTATGGTCCGCGTTTTTGGTCGATCCAAGATGTCTTCCACTGCTGGTGGTAATGTAATCATTTCTTATATTTTTTGACTCTTTTCTTGTTTATACATAACATTTTCCTTTATGCTTTAGCTTTTGACATTCTGATCTGGTATTGGTGTTGGTTTTTGCCATCCTTACCACAGATTATTCCTTGGCTGTTCGGCAATATCCTTGATCGCAAAATTCCTGCTGCTCTTAGGGTTTGTCGCCTTGAAAGTTTTAATTCCCTCTTCAATGTTCTGCTGAATAGTCTCTTTCCCAGGATATTAGTTCTGCTGGACCTCCGAAGCTCTTATTAATTCGTATCTTTTCTCGCCTCCCTTTTCATCTTGTCTAATTCCAATTGTCGAAGTCCTTCTAGTCGTTCATTCGCTTGGTTCTGAACATCAATATTAATTCTAAATGGACAGGTTTGAAAATTGTCCTCAGTGTGTTCTCGTTTTGTCTGTGTCCTTTCTCCATTTGCAGTTTCCCCCCCTTTACATAGAAGTAACATGTTACTTGCGTTGGTAGTCTGGTGTTCCCGTAAAATAAGAATCTACCTGCGGCCATTTCTTTGCTTTGCCGATCGGTAAATACCGTTAGTGTTGCTTTTTAAATGTTAACATATCTTGTTCCTGCTTTTCCCTCAGCTCCTCGTCTCTTCACTCTCATTTTGAAGAATAATATTGCTTTATGATTCGCGTTGCCCGTCTTGTTCCGTCGTAGTCGTTTATAGTATATAATTGCTGCTGCAAGTGTATTAACTTTCTCTTCCCCTTTCTGGTTTTTTTGCCATAATCTGTCCCATTATCGAATCTGGTCCTTTCTCTCATCCGTAGCTGTTATCTCTCGCTGATTCCGCTTGCCATCTAAATATCGCCATTTATTTTTGAATTTTTGTTTTTCCTGATTTTTCTGATTATTTATAATTTTCGGTTTTTATTGGATTTTTATATTTAATTTGCATTTATTTACGCTTGTCTTTTTCCCTTTACAAGTCTGTCCTGGCTTTTCTACATTCTAATTTTATATACCAGATTATCTGCTCGCAAGAATCCTTCTTCCTCTCAATCGTTGTTTGCGTCAATTTAAACGTGGGTGTAACGCGATTGTCCTTGTAATTCCCCAGTCGGTTTGTTGTTCCATCTGTGTTCAATTTCCTGTGCCTGAATTGGTACGATAACGCCTCTGTCTTTCATTGTTAATATCAATATTTTTGTTAAAAGGCCATGTTAGTAATTTCAATCATGAGTCTCCCTTCCACTGCTGACGAAGACAGCTGATAGGTGCCGTTGTTGCTTTCCATCTCCATTCGATACAGTCCTAATGCCCCAAGATTATTCCGTTTTCCCAACTTGTATTTGGTGGATCTAATCTAAATTCTCCTGTTTTCCACTTTTCTCTTGGAGCTTCTGCGAATTGCGGTATTTCCATATAAGATGGTGCTGTAAGGGTGTTTTCTGGCTCGTGAGCGTTCGTTCTCTATTCCTCTAGGCTTTGCATCTGTTGCATTCTCTTTTTCAATTCGGCCATTTCTTGAGGGTTCTTGCTTCTCTCGAAATTTTTTTCGTGACTCTAACATTTCCTCTTATTAGTGCCTTTTGTGCATCATTTTCTGTTCGTAGATCTTTTTACTTCCCATGCAACATCTCTAGTGTTTCATCATGATTCGCAATGCTCGATAGCTTGTTCTCGTATCATTGTTTTTGCATTTCCGCAAATTGGTAGTTGCACTTGGCAAAAATATCTACCGGACATTTGACCGGTTTGCCGATACATTCGTTTCCAGTGTTCTTTTAGTTTGACTTGTATCTTTCCTGTCGCAGTTGTTTGCGCCATACTCCTTCGTATAGATCGCAATATTTGTTCTCTTTTCGATTCCGAGGTTCCATTCTATTTTTACCATCTCGTCGATAGCTCCGCAGAAAATTCGCATTTTTCCTCTCTCTTGATGCACCACTTTGTGATTTCTTTCATAAGCTTTTCGTTGGTGATGGTTTGACATTTTTCGCTATAATATCTCGTATATATATCACTTCATTTGTGTGATTTTCAGCTCCTATAAGTCCTTTCATTCGCATTCTTTACTTGCCATTGGAACTATTAGATTATTGATGACTCTTTTGTTGGTGGCTTTATCCATTGTTGTAGGATCTTCATCTCTTTTTCGATCGTTTCGGTCCACATCGCAGGGCATTTTGTTGCGTTTGTGTTTCTATCACTTCTATCGACAATCTGTGCATATTCTGCAATCCACATTCGTCTGTCTTGCTCCATCAGTAATTCTTTACATTTGCAACATTTTAGTCCTTTCCGTTTATATCATTCACCCACTCTAATTCTATTTTGTCATTATTCTCTCGTAGCTTCGGAATGGATCCTCGCTTCCTCTTATTCTCGTCGATGATTGTCTGCATATCTACAATAAAATGTTCAATTACTTGACGTTTGCTTTACCTTCTATCTGTGTTTCATTTTTACATATTTACCAAGGACGCGTATTTTTATTATTCTACGTTGAATCCGGTTCTGGGGTGAATTTGGCTATCGATGCTATCCATCCCATCCAACTTGCTGAATCGTACATGTATTTGGTTGTGTACGTAGTCTCTATTTTCATCACTTGCCATCTAACGTGATCTGCTAATTGTTTCCAGTATTATTCTCGTAATTGAGAATCGTTCTTCGTTGCTCTTCCAGCCTTATGGCTTCTTAGCCCTCTGTTCACGGCTTCCTGTAAGATTAGATGAGTAATTTGTCTCATGTGAGTTGTGCATTGTTTGTTTATTAATGTCCGATTAATGTCGCAATTGGTCGTCTCCATGTTGCTCGATCCTTGGTCTTGTATATTCCATGATCCAATTCTACCATTCTATGGGTACATTGGCAGCTGCGGTTGTTGTATTCCTGTTACGAAACGTGTAAATTCCTAACTTGGTTTGTATTCGCATTATTTGGATTCATCTGTTTGGTTACAATACATCATTAAGTCATCGACATTCGTGTCTGTTTACTCATTATTTCTGACCATTTGGTACACTATTTATATATACATAACATACTATTACTTACATTATACTACAATAATATTTTACACTAAATGCAACGTTTTTTCCGTTTACACCATCGTCTCCGTGGGACCTATACGCAATGTCGCCTGAAATCACCGGTATTTCTCATTCGTACTGGATACATCAAATCATTGACCATGTGTTGTGCTTCGATAATGGGCGGTTCTTTTAACCAAAGTTTCCTGTACTAGAATTGTCCTATATTTCATATTCCTCGGTTCTTTCTGCATCGTATTGTCCTAATTCGATATCAAATAATTTTCTACTGCTACATAATCTTTTCTTCGTTGCTTCTTTTTCTGCATTTTGGTAGTTCTCACCAGTTGGATAATATCAGCATTAACTGCACGCTGCTGTACTATTGCTGTTGTTATCCAGAATCATTTTAACATATAATTCTTTTCATTAGGCTGCATAGGTTGTGTTTTCCCCTTGCAATGGTTGTCTTCATTATCTTTCTTTTGGTTGGTACATTTTTTAAAGTGCTTTCTCAAGTTGTAATGCCTTCGTGAATTGAAAGGTGACTGTCGTCCATGGAGAAATCCTTTTTGCCATGGTCTCGTTACTTGTTCTTCTCTCCAGATTGTTTGTTAGTAGTTAATCTGTTCGCGTTTGACTTGAGTGGTTTCTTTGTTATCGTTCTCCAATGTTATGAGTTCCTTTTTGGATGTTTATGTACATATTTCCAGTTCTTTTCGTCGGGATACGAGTACTTTGAATTCGTTTTATAGTTTTTACTGTTTAACATTGGATTTTTTATGTTTCATTTCCTTTGGTTCGTATATCAGATTTTTTGTGATGAGTTTCACCTGTGTTTCAATAATATTTCTTCTTCATTTGCTGCATTTGACTCTGATGTTTATATAACTGCTTTACTTTCTCTGATCTGGCGTTAACGGTCCCTTTTGTCTTTTTTCCGGATATTTCGTCGTAGTTGATTCTAGTAAGCCTTTCTTGTTATTGATTTCCAGTAATCATCTCTTCCTCTTCTGAACGTGTACTTATATACTTTCCCGTTTCTTTTTGTTGGGAATACGATATTTTTGATTGTGAATATGCTTCAATTTGAATTGACATTAATTCTTTCATTTCAATCCTCCGTTCTTTTAAGTCTCAAATATACAAACTTTTGTAATCGGTCTTTGCCATATTTTCAACTGTTATTTCCTCTCCACTCTTGGGTCGCGATTCCTACTTTTATTATTATTTTTGTTTCTCGTGCTCGACGTGTGATAAGGCTCTTCTTTTGGTGTTTGTGAATTTCTCTCCCAGAGTTTAGAGAGAGATTCGCATGTTATCCCATAATATCGAATTGTTGGCCACTATTATACCTACGTTCTGCATTTCCTTCTAAAAGCTATCCCATTCGCATTTCTTTTTCTGCTTTCATATTTCTGTTTCAACAATGATTAATTTTGTTTTGCTCACACATGTTCCATTGTCTTCTCATTCTCTGCTTAATTAGTCTCGAATTTGGCCTATCCTGCTTGTATCTGCGGACTTTTTACGTTTCTATCTTCTGTAGTAATCTCTACATACATCTTTGGTGGTTTGACCATGATGATGAGTTTTCGGATCGTATTCGTCCATCTTCTCCTGGGTTTTCCTATGGAATCACGAATTGTGCAACTTATGCTTGTATTTCCACGGTCAGTTGTAGCATATTCCTCTTAACTCTGCATTCCCTTTCTCCATTTATGTGTTCGTATTCTGAAAGATTCTTATTTCCTTTGTGATGTTTTCGTCGCTTCCGTGTAACTTGATGGACGCTGACTCTGAATATCATTACCTTTTTTGCCTGGCGGGCATCGATCGGTTTGATCTTTTCTTTGTCTGTAGTATCTTTTGTATCTATGTACACCAGCAATCCCTTGCCTTTTCCTCGTTATTGCTGTTGCTCGTTTCTTGACGTTCCTCGTTGGATGATTCCTTTTTTCTCTTGTTGTGCGGATTTATTTTCTTCTCTAGTATTTTGATCATTGATTTTGCTGTTGTACACCTCTCTGCCTTCTCCATATCCTTATTTCCATCCGGGTTTCCCTTTGAAATGTCGTCTGCGACATTTATTATTTCATTATTATCCTCTATACTTTATTATTCTTGCTTATACATCGCTCATTTTTTTATCTCTGCTGTTTGCTCGCTTCGAAATCTCTATTTGTTTCCGGTGCCATCTGTGTAGTTATCAGCTGCAACTAACTGCTTCCTTTTCTATTCTCCGATTCGTATTTGCTAGTGTCCTTGATGATTGGTGAATTTCAGCCTCCCACTCTTTCTAACATTGCTGCTTTATCCGTCTTTGGAAATGGATAGTGGCGGTATATTTTCTTTCAGTAGGAACGGTTCCGGTTTCTTACCTATTAGTTCAGATGCGAATACTTGTTGAGTGGTGAGGCCTTCATAGTCCATTTCTTTTCAGGTTGGCTACTGTTCTTCGTCTTGTTTGGCATTCGATAGCTTCCATAATGTTTGATTGTTTTGCATTCGTTTCTCTTTCTCTTAATTTGTTGCTTACTGTTATAAAGTTTATTGGCACTTGCCTGTCTGGATTTCAGCGCATATGTAGTGCATTATTTCTCCATTAGTCTTTTTCTTTAACGATGATTCTGTTTTATAGTTCTCTTCAGAACTGTTTGTAGAGATCTGCTGCAACTGCGACATGAATGGTGTTTGTCCCTTTCGTCGGTATATTATTGAGGCGTGTCCGGCATTTCTGCATGAGTTGGATTATATTCTGATTAATCCTTTGGTGTTCTTGTTTGTACTGCAATATGTGTTAAAGGGTACGTTTCTCTCATCTGCCATGGTGAAGCATCATGGGTATACTTTTTAGATTGCGGTCCATTTTTCTGGTGGACTTTAGCTCAAAAAATTTAGCGTAATCCATTTTTTGCGGGATTTTTTCCCGCTTTGTTTACTATTCTCATCCATCCTTTCCTTCGACCCATTCTGGCATTATCTCTCTGATCGGCTTTCACTATTATATCCAATCTTGTCTATTATCTTGGGTCGCGTTTTTAGAGTTATTTTTGGTTCTTCTGGTTTAGAGTTTATTCTGCAGTGTTTATTTGGCTGTCGCTTCTATTTTTTCCGACTCATCGTTAGTCCGTTTTATTATCAGCTGTTGGGTTTGTGTCTAGTTTGATTACCTCGATTTTCATGGTTTCTTGTTATTGTTCTCGTATCGCTATTACATCTACTCACGTTTACCGTTGATAGGTCTAGTGAGTGGGTTGTTGACCAATTTTACTCGCGCATTGTTCTCGCTTTACATACTTATTTCATATGGTCCTTTACCAACTTTCTTATGTAGTTTTCTGGCTACTCTTGGGATAATTTCTGGCATCGCTCGCGATTATTATCCCAGTTCTCCAACCTGAAGTTATGGCTCACGTACGTCTCTCTTTTTATCGTGCAAGTTCTTTATAGCTTTCTTGATTCAAATCTAATATTCATGCTTGCTGTTTTCAGATCTCTTGCATTCGCTCTTTGGGCCTGTTACATAATCATTCAATTTCCATATACTGTGATATTCGGCGGTTTGATTTCTAAGGTCTATCGGCATGTTTGCATTCTCTGCCGTAACATTAATTTGTGAATGGACTCATTGGATTGCTGAATGTTGGACATTCTATATCCATAACGGCATAGGTTTATATATCTATCCCAATCTTTTTTGGTTGGTCTTTAATTTATTGACATTCTTTCTATTTAATTTATTTTTTGCATTATTTTGAATCGTTCGGTTTGACCATTTGTTTGCGGGTGGTATGGCATGTTTCTCAACTTTGCATTCTGAAGTAATTCGTTACTTCCTCTATGATTTCGCTCATAAAGTTGGTTCCTTGATCAGTTGATTGTTAGGTGTTTACCGTTATCTACAGTATTTCCTCTACTAGGATTCTCGCTATTGTTCTGGCTTTTTTGGTCTGGTTATTTGCGATGCTTCGGGAATTTGATAAATAATCTGTCACTACCAATATGTAGATATTTCCATCGTTAGTTTTGGTAATGGGGTCCTACTAATTCCATTGCGATCATCGTCTTGGTTCTTGTGGATTGGCATTGGTTTAGTGGATGCTTTCCAATTTATTTCCTGTGTTTTCTGTTGCATATTAAACCAATTTTTTTTATCCAATCCTTTTACGTTCTCCCGATATTTGGCCAAATAATATTTTGGCCGCAGTCTTGCTTCCGTCTTCTTTGCGACATGTGTCCTCAAGTTTCCATTCGTGGTCATTGCATTTAGCACCTCCTTTTCGTCTTACTCTCTGGTAACACTGAAGTCGTTTCTCGCCATCATTATATACCTCCTTCTCTTATGGTTATATCGTGTTTGTGTTTTTCCATTATGCTCTTTATTTTTACTGTTGTTGTCGAAGATTTCTTATTGTTCGTTTCCATTGATTCGTTTGTTTTTAACTCCTCGTTTCTTTCTGCTATTTCTCAGTTTTTGTCTAAAATCGATTATCATTTGCGATGTTCATTACATTATTCTTCTTACATCATGATCATCAGTTTCCTCAAATACGAATCTTTGACATTTTGCGTCTGCGTTGGCGTGGCTTTTCCTGATTTTGATTTTATATACGGTGAACTTTCTTGCAACTGCATTGCCATCTCATCAATCCTGGCTAGAGGACTTCTTTGTGTCTTGGGCCTAACCATACCAATGGTTTGATGGTCTGTAGTGTTCTATATCTCGTGCCCCATATAAATATTGAAGTGTTTGATAGCTTGGAATTATTGCTAATGCCTTCTACTTTCAGTCACAGAGTATTCTTTTCGTGTTTCTTGGATGTTGACTATATGGGTCCGATAAGTCGTTCTCTTTTTCGTCATCCATTTCCTAAGACTGCTCCGATGCATATCCACTTGCGTCTGTCGCTACAAACGGTTTTCTTAAATTGGGTGTACGAGTATTGGTGCTGGATATCGTTTTATCTCTGAGTGTTTCGAAGGTTTTTGTGTGTTTCCTTTTACCCATATAAACGGGGTATCTTTTTATTGGGTTAAATTCTTGTACTTGGTTTTTGCGATTGGTTGCATAACTTCTTGATGAATTTTCGATAGTATCCACATAGGCCTAAGAATTCTTGCACTTGCGTGACTGTCTTTGGTACTGGGCATTCTTTATCTTTTCGATGTTTCCTCGGATCTGGTTCTTTGCCTTTTGGCTGAAACACAATGTGTCCTAAGAGGCTTACTTTTTCCTTTGCCAATCGCATTGATGGTTTAATTTTAATTTCCTTGTCTTCAGTCGAACGAATACGTTACGGATATCTTTTAAATGTTGCTCGAAGGTTGCTAGAAATAAATTACAAATCATCAATATATACACATACATTGTTTGAATGCCGTGAGTACGAGTTCTGCATCTCATGAAATGAAAGCTGGTGCGGTTATTTTAATCGAAAGGCATTTTCTTAAATGATATAGATCTTTTCCGATTGTAAAGGCAGTTTTCTCCCTTCTTCCTCTTTGACTTTTATTTGCCAATAACCACTTATTTAAATTTCTAGCGATTGTAATAAGCTGCTCCCGTTAACGTTTGTAACCTTTTCATTTTATACCGGTAACGGGTAGTATCCTCGTTTGATTTGTTCTGCGTTGAGTCGCGATAATTCTATACAACCGTTATGTGTTCCGTCCTTTTTCTTTACCATGACCACTGGAATTGCGCATTGGCGAGCAACTTGGTTCGATTTACTCCTGGTCTAAAATCTTTTTGAACTTTTTTCTGATACGATTTCTGAGCTTCTGCCACCGATATGGCCGTAGTGGTTATTAAGGTATCATCTGTTAATGGATATCGTGTGTTGGGTCACATCGCTTGGTAACGAGATCTAAGTCATATTGCTGCAATAATATCTATTAATTCATTAGCAGTTTTTGTAATTGTTCTTTCTCGGTTTCGTTTAGTTTAGTGACTTCGATTCGTCCATAATTCCTCTCCATTCTTCAATTTTTGTTGTTGGTAAGTTCGATGTCCATCATCGGTGTTAGTTATTCCTACCTTTCGTTCTCGTTAATGACTTTGTCTTCCTCATTCGAAGTTAGTATCATTGATTGAATTCATTTTTGTCGTATTACATATACTATCCTCTGCGCTAATGTGCAGTTCTTTCTTTTTCTCAAATTTGTGGTTGGCTCGAAAATCATTTCACCTCTGGTTTCCTCGTTCACTGTTTACGCAGTAACAAATCATTTTGTGTGCTCCCTTGCACTACTTTTTCTCGAGCATCTTCACTTCTGATTTCAGCTACATATCTCGTCCGGTTTTTATCTTCAGCTCCATTGATCCTAAGAATTCGATTTCATATCTCTTTTAGTAATCTGGCATGGAGTCGGTTCCAATTATACAATCTGCACTGTAATCTCCTGATGACTGCTAAATACGTATTGATTTTTACATTTTTATATTCGATTATCGACCAGATTTTTCCGATGACCGCTACTGATTCCTTGCTGCAAGTTATTACATCCATGTTAGCTTCTTCTATACATGGCCATAATCTTCCGGGTATTTTATCCATTTTTATTGCTGAGATGTTTGCTCCGGTATCGATCATTGCTTTTATCTCTACGCCATTTATCTCTATGGGTACCGTTAATGTTGGTCCAGCTAATGTTTGCAACATAGCTATAGTTCGAGTTTCTGGATCTTGATCTAAACTTCTCGATCTTTGGCTGGTTCTTGGTACTAAGTCTGCCCAATTTGGTTCATATGGTACCGGATAAATGTTTCGTAGTGTTGTTGGTCTTGGTATCGGTACGTGTCGTTCCACTGGTGCGTTTCTCTCTACTGATGTTGTTGCTTTCTTTAGACATTCATATACTGGTGGTGGGTGATTATAATGTCCACTATGTCTTGTTTTTCGGTTTTCCCATTGTTTGAGTTGCTCTTGAGTTAGCATCTGTGTTCCTCCTTGATTCTCGTCGTTGTCGCTGTTATCGATGCTATCATCTTTGAAGTTCATCCATCGTCTCCAGTTGCTCATTTTCTGTCGCTTCATTCTGGTTTTCTTAGCTTCTAATCTCATTATTGCTTTAAATTTTCGTCCAACTTCTTCATCGGTACCGTTCATTTTCGTTAGAATTCCTACTAACCTTTTTATCTTGTGAATATCCTTTGAGTGTCCATGTAACACCATTGTCTTTGCTAAAAACGGTAAAAATCCAATTGCCATTTTCCAGTTGATTTTCCTCTCTCTTTTGTAAATATCGAAGCATGCTAACATTTGTGTTAAGATCACTCTTACGATTTGAATAATAAGTATTATTCCTAAAATTCCTGCCATCATTTGTCCGAAGATTAAGAATCTTCCCCACATGGCTTTCATCATATTTGCTGTTGCATGCTGAAAATGGTCTGGTGATAACAACAGTTCGTAGTTGAGTTTCTCTCCATAGTTGTTACCTCCCGTTATCGTCACAATATAAGATAATATTGCTTGCCTTTGTGCTGGGAATAATAAATGTTCTCTGGCTCGTTCCAGATCTTTGGTTTGGTATATTCCACTCTGTGATACGTCTACTGGTTTGAATTCTGCTTCGCTGGCCAATTCTGTAAGTCCGAATATTTTTGGTGGTGCTACTATTACTCGAGTTGGAAATTGTAACCAACTTCCATCTCTTATTTCGAATAATGGTCCATATACATTACTGCAACTGAACATATTAGGTACGAATTTCTCTGGATTTATCATCCTTGTCACTGGCTGTGCGAATCTGATTTTTCCTTTATGCATTATTTCTAACTCGTTTATGCATTTATCTCTTGGAATTGTTGAATTCTCTGGCAGTTTCGCAATTGTCTTTTCGCATTTGTATGTATACATAACTTCTCCAACGATTCTTCCGAAATAACCTTCTTGGAGTGGTAGTAGTGGAATTGCGTTATCTGGATTCGTGATTGCCATTGCCAACTTTGTTTTTAATATTTCTCTGTTTAAGATACAGTCATTTTTAACTAAATCGTAATATATTTTCTCTGTTGATGCCAGTCCTTTATGATATAAGAAATCCATCTTGTTATTTATATACAGATATAATTTTACATCTTTGGGGTCTATTTGCGCTTTTGCGTTCGGTATTGCTGTTCGCGATAAGAATATTCCTTTATAATTTGTACTGGCTACCATTTCGTCACATTTGCTCACCATTCGTCCTTTTATAAATCTCATTCCGATTGTGGTATCAGTTGATATTACTACCGTTGGCGTGACCTCTGATCCGATAGTCGTGGTAATTGTTGGTTTTCCGATTCTTCCGGTTCTCCGTAATTCATCCAGTGCGCTTTTTTGCGTGTTGGTTTCTGTTTCGCTGTGTACTCGTCCTTGCACTTCGTCAAATATTGCACTTTTCAGTAAGGTGAGTCTACAAGTTCTGGTATCGGCGTGATATACGATTGTTGACATTCCCGTATTGCATGATCTATCCGTTGCCAGGCATTGAGGGTACTTCTTCATTGCTTGCGTGTCTTGATCAAAATATCCTTGATATTTTTCTAATTTTACTTGGTAGCTTTCAATTACTACTACTCCTTTGACCAATTGATTCAATAGGGTATATTCCCCTCCTTGGCATGTTCCGTCTCCAGCCGTTATTCTTCCCGCAGCGTATACTCGGGTCGTTTTTATCTTTCCTTCCTCGGCTGCCACATTTACTCGTCCAGCTATTGAGATGCGTCCTGTCCTGAATCCTTCTTCACATTCGCTCCGCGTTACTGAAACCACTGTTGTTTCCGTTCCAGCTTCTATAATTGTTGAATGTGAATGATGTCCGCAGTGAAATGCCACGATTTTCCTTGTTACTGAACATTCCTTGATTTCCGTTTTGATGAAGTCTACCTCTTGGTATACATTATATGATACTGCTGTTGCCGTTGTCTGCAATTTACCGGGGTTTGCAGCTTTACATTCTTCCTTTTCTTTTAATGAGTATTTATCACCAATCTTTATATTATCACAATCGTATACTACAAACGGTTCTACTCCTTTTACGCACATCATCCATATGAGTATTGTGGTGATTATCGTATTCATCCCTTTTCTGGCTGTTTTTGGATCGCTTGCATTAATTGTTGTCTCGAATTCCGTTAATAACTCCTTCAACTTTGTTTGAATTATTTCAGTTTGATCATCTTTGCTTACCAGATTTATAAAAGCTTGCCATCCTCCTTGAGTCAGGATGAATGGTTCGATTACCTTCCTGATAATGTCTGTTATTGCGAATTCATATCCGTTTGGGTTGTATCTTGGAGTTCGCTTTCTGTATATCACTATCGTGTTATACATCAGGTAGGCCATTCCTACCAAATATCTATTTGGGTCGTCTGATCGTTTTGTTAGATGATTTATTATCAACAGCAATTCCTCTGGATCTCTGGTTGTGGTTCGTACTTTATTATCCATTATTTTATTTATTATTGGCTTTATTGCTGCCCAAAGCTGCTTCGCTTCTGTTCCGATATTATTAAGTTTTAAATTTCTCTTTATTTCTGGGTTTGCTAATCTAAGCATATCAGTTATTAGTCTGTTGATCCACTTTGCTCCTTGTTCCTGGCCTTTTAATTTTCCCTGTAACTGCTTTGTTACTTGACTGAGCTTGTTTAATTTCGTTGTCAATTGATCATTCTGCATCTGTTCTTTAGTTTTCCTTTCTGGAGCTGGTTTATCAATTTTTGGTCGTCCTCTGGATTTCTTTTCCATTGCTGTACCTGTTTCCTTTCGTTTGGGTTGTTCGTCTGCCGTTTCTCTGGATGTTGTAGCTCCTCGTTCATTTATCCAGTTATCCCATTCGTCTCCTGTTGAGTTTCGGCGTCTTCTCTCTTTCTTTTTATTTTCCTCTTCGGTATCTGGCTCTATTATTTCTACTGGTTGTCTTTGACCACATATCAGCTCGTCTGGTTCGTCTGTTATCAGATCGTTTTCATTTTCTGTCATAAACAAATCTCCTGATTCTGGTATTCTCCTGGTTGTTTCCTCATCCACAATATCATTAAGATCATTTAGTATCTCTTCATCTCCTGTTGTGATGACGATTACCTCATCTGCTGCAGGTGGAACTTCTGGTGTGTTTAGACTTTCTTGTCGCCCTATTGGCGTTTTTGTTTTGATTTCTCTTTTGTTGAGTTCTCTACCCGCAATTTTTGCTACCGTTAATATATTTATTAATCCCAATTGCATTTGCGTGACTCCAATTTCGAGATCGTCGTCCAGTGATCGTCCTTCGTATTGTAAATGAAATGGCAATTCATACGGTATTCGCTTTTTTACCTCACTTACCTTGGCAGTGATGTAAAATTCCCTTTCAATTGGTTCGAAATCTGGTGTCATAATTTTTAAACTGTACTTCTCTATCGTTTCGGCTGCCCATTCGGTATGTTTCCATTTTCGGATAATTTCTCGGAATTACTCTGGGTACCACGCATACATTCTCCGATATTCTTCTATTTCCTTTACGATATTTCGCAGATTCTCCACTCTGCTACAAGAATCGATTATCCATTTTGCTAAATCTGTTACAGTTCGTCTTTGATTCTTTGCCCCAGTCCTCAATATTGCCGCTAATTCTCTACATTTTTGCGTTTCTATTAATCTTGTTAATCCTTCTTTCACAGGGTCATCTATATCTGTGGGCAAGTATCTTGTTCCTGGGATTCGTTTTTCGAGTACACTGATTCGCGGTCTCGCTTGTTCTTGTTGGATTCGTATTTTCATTTCTCGTTCTGTTTCTACTTCGATCGTGATGTATATGGTGTCATCTTTTACGAATTGGGGTGTTACATATTTTTTCAGTAAAAACCGCGGTACTCCTCCCGCTACATTTTCAGTGGATTTTGGCTTCTGACTTATCATTGATCTTGGATCTACTCCCAATTTTTCACTATGTCGTTCTTCCCACTTTCCGGGTTTAGCGATTGAAATTGTGACTTTTCGATTAAATGGCCATTCTAACTTTCCGTCATATCTGCCTCTTGCTAACAGAAAATACACTGATAGATGTGTTCCTTTTCCTACTCCATCTCCGTTTGGGTATACTCTCAATTTCATCCGGTATCCTCCGATCTCTGTATAGAACTGATGACTTGTAATACCGATGATTTTCTCTTCCTCAGCCGATTTTACTTTTTCAGCCCATTCACCTATTTTCCATGTATATGGGGCTAATCGAGCTCTATCATTTATTTCCTCGTCCTCCTCTGGTTGCCATTCCATTTCATTTAGCATTTCCTCTGGTAAATTTTCGTATGGCTCATCTTCATATAACTCTAAGGTTATTTCATTAGCTGCATCTTCTGGCGCTTCTCCTGATATATATTTTCTCCATTTTGGCTCGGTTCTCTCCGTTTTCCATTTCCACTCTTTTGTCTTTTCATCATACACCTTTTTCCATGGTGTTGATCGACATCGTGAATCGTCTATAGGTTGTAGTTTTGTACTCAACTTCGCATCTTGTCTCCATAACTGGTATATAGTTAGTATTTGGTCCATCTTTCTTTTCATTTCCTCCTGAAATTTTTGAATTTGTTGTTCCTTTTTTGTCGTATTTTTTCTCTCTGGTTCATCCATGGCTATGATATTAATAGTTTGTCCGTCTTCCCATATACCTAATTCGTATATCGGGGTTCGTTCTCGCGGACTTATTTGTCGTTTCTGATACATTATTGCCACGTCTTCTACCATGCCGTCATCGCTGTTTTCGATTATCGGTTGTATAATTTCTCGGTTTATCCGTCGGTATAATTCGTGCATTTGACAATCGGGATCTACTAGTATTTCTTTTATTTCGTCATTCGGTAATTTTATTTTTATCTTTATTGGCTCATCTCCCCTCATGTCTCTTTGGTGCTCTCCGTATTTGGCTATCAACTCATCTGTTCTCTCATTATCGAACCTCATAATGTCTGTATCTCGTACGGCTTCCACAAATATTTTCATTGAAATCGGTCTCGTTAACGATAATCGGTTAATATATTTTCTGGCTTGATCTATTGCTTGCTCTGTCATTTTGATCTGGTTTTGTCTCATTATCTTTTGTCTCTCTTTTTCTAATCCGGGTTTTATTTCTTTAGCATATAATATTTGAATTTTCTGCCATATTTCTGCTGTCGTTTCTTCGCTTTCATTTTTGTTTAATGTTACCACATTTATTCCGTTTGGCCATATTAGCGCATCCGCGAGGTGTATGTCTCGCTTTATTTTCCTTCCTTGGTAATGTAAAGGTTTATTTTTATAGCTGGGTCCTAGTTTTTTCACTACCCAATCATACAACTCGTTTGTGCTTTCGCCTCTTGTTGCTATTATCTGTCTCGGTATCTCTGAAAAATCAATAATTACTTGGTATTCTTCTCTATCATATTCTTTCAGATTCTCTTGGTACTTTTTTATCATATCTTTCCATGATGCCGCAAACGTACCATTATCCTGTTGGTATCCTTTCGCAATTAGTTTAATTATTCTGCTGTATGCGGTTATATCTCTGAGGTTTAAGAGCATTTGGTTTCGATCTACTTCTTCTACAATTTCGTTAATTTCTTTTAGTATCTCCGTTTCATCTTCTCTTGGCACGTTCGTTTCCATTTCCTCCAATTCGAATTTTGATTCATCTTTATACGGTTTATTTTCTTCGCATGATTGGAATATTTCTCCACCCAGATTGCTTATCTCAGTTTCATCTTCATCTGTTTGGTCGTCTGGTGTTTGTCTCAGCATATTGATTTGTAGTTGTTCCTCCTCTTTCATTATCTTTGTTGGTCCTTTTGTTTGGAACCATATCTCTTTTATTCTGTTCTCGATTTGAGCTTCACTCCACGTGGGATTTTCTTTTCTGACTCTTATCTCTATTTTTTGTAGCAGTATCCTCTGGATTCGATTTTTTGTTATTATTGGTTCTGATACCTTTTCTTTTTCTTGTGACGTTGATGCTTCTTGCTCATCTTTTTGCAGTTTTAATTCTGGTTCTTTCGTTTCTTGCGATAGCACTTTCTTTGCCAGCACTTCTATTTTTTGATCTAGTGCTTGTTCTTGCTCTAAATGTTTTAACGCTCCGTCTATTTTTAATATTAGTGCCTTCTTCCTTATTTGCTGTTTCTCTTGTTTCAGGATTGCTTCTTTTTCTTTCAATTGATCTTCCTCTTGTTCTAGAGCTTCCTCTTGCTTTATTTTTTTGAGTGTACTCTCTATTTTTTGTGTCGTAATTTCTTTTTCGAGTTCGTCTATCTCGTACATTAATGTTTCCTCGTTTTGATCCTCCGTTATCATCATCTCTGCTCGATTCATCTCTTGGGTTTCTGGTTCATTCGGTTTCTCCGTTGTCGTTTCTTTTAATTGTCGACGTCTTTGTTTTTCCTCCTCTGTAAATTCTTTGATAGCCTCTATTTTCTCCATCGTATTTAATTCGATTGTTTTCTCATTTAATTCGTTTGTTTTCTCATCGTCGGTTATCATACTTCCTCCCTCTCCGCAGTGTGAATTTCATCTGGAATTTCCATTCTCATCATATTAATTCTTTTCGGGGTTTGTTTTCGATTTTCCCATCTTTGCTGGATTTCTTGGGCTTCCTCTGTTTGTAGTCTTTGCCATTCAGCTTGTTGTTGCTCTTGATATTCTCTAGTTCGTAGCTCTTGAATCTCCTCATTGCTTCTCATTACATTGATTCGTTGTTGTTGTATATTGGTGGGCATTTGTTGCATCATCTCTTTTAATTCCATGGGCATTCGTTGTAGTGTTTCTCGTAGCATGTCTATTTCTTGCATCACGTTAATTTGTGGATTTCCCATAGGGTTATTTGGTCTTGATTGATTTGGCTCTCCTCTTATGTTGCATCGCCTTGCGATGTGTCCTTGTTGACCACAATTGTAGCATGCCTTGCTATCGAGTTGTTTACATATTCTCTCAGTGTGCCCTCGTCTACCACATTTCTGGCAGTTGTGATTCCGGAAACAATTTTCTGATCGGTGTCCCATTTTTTGACATGTGGAGCATTTTTCGTTTGCATTTGGATTGTTCCTGAAATTATTATTATAACTTACTTGGTTATTACCTCTATCTTCCGGATTTCTCGTTGCTGGTGGCTTGAACATCTGCTGTGCTCTTGGAATGAATTGATTCATAGCTGGATTGATGTTGTTGTTTTGATTGTTGGCATTGACTGTTGGTGTCGTTGGTTCCGTGGCCAGGACTGCCACTTGATATCCCAGTCCCAGATGGGCTTCACATCTGTTTGCGATTGCTACTGCTTTATCTAATGTTTCTGGTGCCAAGCATCCGAGGTTGGCTCGTATGTCTTCCCTTTTGATTCCTCTTATGAAGACGTCTACCATTTTATCTTCGGGCAAATCTGTTTCTCCGAAGGCTTCTTTACACAATTTCTTTAGTTCGCAGGCGTATACTGCATTTGATTTATCTCGTCTTTGTTTTCGATGTAGGAAGTCCAATATCTTCCTATTTCCTTTTTTCTCTATTCCGAATATTTTTTCTAAGAACTCTTTAATCTCTGTCCACGTTGTTAATTTCGTTATATCCCTTGCTTCTTCCACGAATACATCTTGTGCGCTTCCTTTTAAATATAAGGGTAGTCGCTCTTTTACTTTTTGGTCTGATCAGTGGCAGATAGTTTTATAAACTTCAAATTCCTTTATAAATGTATCCAATTTGTTGAGGCTGCCGTCGAACGGTTCTCCTCTAAATTTTTCTCTGAATTCTCCTACCATCGCGTTGTTGTTATTTAACATTATACTTGCATCTGGAATTGAAGAGTTTATAGAAGTTGTCATGTTTGGGTTATTGTTTAAGTTTTTTAATCTCTCCTCCTCGTTCTCTGATTCTATTATTGTCAACCGGTTTTCTGTATCGTTTATTTCGTTTTCCTCGCTGCTGTTGGATTCAAAGTCGGTTATTCCACTGTCTGTGCCGGTTCCTGTTGCTGCTGTAATTGATACTCCGGTCTTGACACTTCTACTGTTGCGAACTTTTTTCTTTTCTTCTGCTTTTAATAAACTCTTTTCGTTATCCTCTTTACTTTTGCTTCTCGTATGGTTGCTGATGCTATCAATGTTTATGGTTATTCGTTTACTTGGCTGGTTTTGTCGTTTCTCTTTTCTTGCTTTGGTTGCTTTGAAATTCTGGTTGCTTATTGTTCGTAACTACTTTGACGTTTATTCCAAATTCTTTTCTACTCGTTTATTCAAGTTCCTTTATTATCACTTTGCTTTGTCGTTTGCTCTGAAGTGTTTTCTCTTTTGCTTTGCTTTGAAATTGACTTGGATTGCTTTGTTTGGCTATTGATTCCTAAAATTAAATGACACTCCAGTATTCTATACTCTATACTAATTTCTCCTCCGTTTACCGTACTATATACGTTATCGTCCTTTGTTCGTATTTACCATGGTGGTCTTCTTTAACTGACTCACCCCCCTCATTTTAAGTCTATTTTTAATTATCTATACCTCGTAATAATTATCTATTTATCTCGTATCAATTATCTATATAGTCTTATTAATCATCTATATAGTCGTATCAATTATCTATATCATAATATCAATACTACTGTAAAATCATCATACTCATAATTTCATTCATTCCATTAATTATTTTTCCTATGTCTCCCAAAAAATTCATTTACTTAATCCTCAATCGCTGGCGCTCTATGCCCTCTATAATTTCCGTTGGCTCTTCGGCCTTCGGCTTTAACTCTTTTACTGGTCATCTGTGACCTTAACCTCTATTGTAATCATATTTCATCTTTAATCATGTCTCATATCGTCTCTAATCATATCATATCCTATCTGTAATGTCTCGTCCTATTTCATAACTGTTTCTTATCTTTACTGTTTAATCTAATCATAATCATATTCTATCAATTTCATCTTTACTCATATTCATGTTAACTTTAATCTGATTCGTCTTATTCATATTGTCTCTCATTATTTTATCTCATTCTAATCATCGGAATTGAGCTCATCAGTGACTTTTGGGTATGTTTGAGGCCTCACACTGACTCTCAATCCATGGCGTCTTTTGGCCGCGCATTCTTCCGGTTACGCTTTACTCACCGCCATTCGGATATTTGGTACTCGGTGTGGGATCCGGGTTATTGTACCAAACTCCTTGTTGGGCCAAAAAAAACATTCCCTCAGTACTCGGTGTGGGATCCGGGTTGTGTACCTCGGAGAATATAAAAGTATGGGAATGCCTAGACGTTCAATCAAGTTCCAAAAGCGGTTTACTTGATTTTTCGAATAGTGAAAAGAAAAGGAAACGATTTAATATGGGCGCGGAAAATTTTATCAATAAACTATCTCATCTCTGCCCGCCTCTCCCGTCAGATTTCCCGGCTCAATTCGGCCGCCCTTATCTGACCCGTCAGATTTCCCGGCTCAATTCGGCCGCCCTTATCTGACCTTAGTATGACATTTTGAGTATGAACCATTTACCGGTTAGTTCACATCTCACCTACCGTTTGACCCTCGATACTCGGTGTGGGATCCGGGTTGTTGTATCGAGTTCCTCCCAGCAATAAAAAGAATCGTTCGATACTCGGTGTGTGATCCGGGTTTTTGTATCGAATGGCTCAGCGCCATCAGTCCCTTGGCTGATAACAACCTGAACACGACAGTCCGTAGCTGTCCTCTGGTGCCTCACCACCAGCTAGGGAAAAAAGAAGTCATCTCTAGGTACCTTTAATCGACTATTAAACTATTAATTCTATTCTGTGCGCACTCTTTCTCTCACCTATCAATCTATCTCTTCACTTCCCCCTTCGAAATTTGTGGTAATCGCATCAACAAGCTCCCCCAAAGAGGTGATCAATCTCTCGCCGGTTACTTGCTGACCTACGCGACTTGGCCTACCAGTTCCTTTCTCAGTAGGGTTGATCAGGGTTTCCCTTTGGTGAGCGTACTATCATTTGATAGCTCAGGTTAACCATTTTTTCCTCGTCCTATCTCAATATAATATCAATAAAACAAAGAGAATTATACACTAGGAAACTCGGTTGTCGAAATTTTTCCCTCCAGTATTTGTGTCTCTGTGCATGTGTTTTAATTATTTCCTTAATTCGGCTTTAATGTGTTTGGTCTATTACCTTAATTTATCGTTGTCGGGTGGTTTTATTATTTACAAACACTGCATATTTCTTTTATATTTGTCTTATTATCTGATAATAATTCAAGTAATGCATAATACACATTTATTTCATTTCATCATAACAATTCATGGAAAGTAAACCGTTAGTCTTTCCTTTATCTTTCGCTGGCATAACATACAGTGCGACTCTTGTGCGCATCCATGACAATAACTCAGGTGTCCGCAAGGTATCACCATTATTCGTGCTTCCTCTGTTTTGCACGCATAGCATTCCAAATAAGCCTTGGTTTGCTCTCTCATTGTTGTTGCGATCTCGTCTTCAATGTTTTTGACTTTTTCCATTAACTTGTTCCAGCTTTTTCCAAATTTGGTTATTTCCAATCTCATGGATAGAATTTCGTATATTCTTTCAGTTGTTACATCTTTGTCAATATCGCTCAATTTTATCAATATGCAATGTTCGTCGGAGTACAGGTTTGAAATCGTTGATATATCCTCTTTAGCTTGTTTAATTAATTTTTGTTTATTGATTAGTTCCTCAAGATTATCGCTTTCGATGTTTAGGATGCCCTTTAGTTTTTCTATTATTTTTGTTGGTTCCATCTCTAAAATTATTAAATCCCATTAAATTTATTTAAATACTAATTCATTCAATTCCTAGTCTTTTAATATACTTTGGTTCGTTTTATCAACTACTATTTTACTCATTATTCGTTGTACTTTATTCTATTATCGTTGACTCCCTGTACTTGGTTCTGCTACTTTCTCTTGTTCCTCGTCACTCCCCTTACTTACCCCATTTCATTTTATCCCGAATTTTGCCCTTTTAATTATATGTTGTTTACTTATGCGTCTTGTCATTGTTGTCTTACTGGATGTGGTATCAAGCATTGGTCGGCGTTTTAATTTGTAGTCGGGTCGTTCGTTTCCCATCGTCCTTTACAATTGATCTTTACACTTTTATGTTGGATATATTTCATCTCTCTGGGGTTCGGTAAAATGTCGTTTCGAACCTGTCCCCTCTCATTTGTTTGTACAAGAAAATCATTCGATCCCGGCTGAGCCCCCAAATTTGTACTTGGTGGGCTAGTCGTCTATTTCATTATTTATTCTCTTAATTTGTAGTCGGGTCGTTCGTTTTTCGTCAGTATTTACAATTTTCTCATTGATTTTTACAATTTTTAGGCTCCACCTATTTCATCTCTCCGGGGTTTAGCAAAAATGTCGTCCCGACATTTTCTATTAAAAAAAATGTTTATGCTTTATGTCCCCTCGTTTGTTGTGCAAGAAAATCATTCGATCCCGGCTGAGCCCCCAAATTTGTACTTGGTGGGCTAGTCGTCTATTTCATTATTTATTCTCTTAATTTGTAGTCGGGTCGTTCGTTTTTCGTCAGTATTTACAATTTTCTCATTGATTTTTACAATTTTTAGGCTCCACCTATTTCATCTCTCCGGGGTTTAGCAAAAATGTCGTCCCGACATTTTCTATTAAAAAAAATGGTTATGCTTTATGTCCCCTCGTTTGTTGTGCAAGAAAATCATTCGATCCCGGCTGAGCCCCCAAATTTGTATGGTGGGTTACAGGGTTTCGTTAATTGCTTATCTTCATGGTTGCCCCAGTAACGCCATACAAAATGATACAAATGATTGTTACACGTCAATTTATGATTGGTCTAGATGTTTAAAATTTTTCAAACAAATCGAGAGTTCATTTTTTGTGATACAAGAAGAAAACACACGCAGTTCTAATTATAATTATTATCTAATCACTACATCAATTTGTCTGTTAGTTCAATCGTCCGGGCAGTACCGTTCTAGGCTCTTCTTGAGGGCTTCCACCGTGTAGGGTCGCCTGGTATCCCGAACCGGACGAGGTGGATGGGCGACGGCTATCCGCCCGGCAAGGATGTCATCCAGCACGTTTGCAAGGTACATCCTTGCCTTGACTACTTGTAAGTCCACCCGCTCCTGCACCCGCTCCCACTGGGTGAGGAGGTCCTGCGCGTTAGCGAATATCTCGGCGGCGGGGTACTGCTGCCTATTGGGTTCCTCAGGGTCGTTATTTAGAGCCGGTGCTCTTCGAGGGGCAGGGTACGGCCATTGCCGACGGATTTTTCCGATCGTTCCTGTTCTCCTGGGTGACTCCTTCCTGGATGGTGTGTCGGTCGAGCTGGTGTCTGTCCATTTTTGAGACATGTTTGACTGAATGCAAAGTATTATGATCAATTCCTGGCTTATGATAAAAGAAAGAAATAAAGCGGATTATCTAAATTGTGCGCGTGATTTATTATCTGACTCGCTAATGGCTAAGGGATGACTATTGGGCTTCCGCATTGTTCATTATTATGTTGTTGGGACGAGTAGTAACCTGCGTTCGACCACGCACTGTCATTTGTCAATGTTGGGCGGAACTTATCGTTGGATCTATCTTAGAATTGACGTTAACATTAGTGTTAGGAGTTACAGAGAGGGTTTTCCTTTATTTGTTAACATTTTGCGCCCTCAAAGTATCTGAATCGATCAACCTAAATTCGTGTCTCCTATTTAGATGGGCTTGACCGTGCACCTTTCTTAATAAAACTATGTTTTCAATATGTACTTTATACTAATATTTGGGCTAATAGATTAAATAATAAATGTGATATTAATTAAGAATTCCAATGGGCTAATGGATTAAATAATAAATGTGATATTAATTAAGAATTCCAATGGGCTAATGGATTAAATAATAAATGTGATATTAATTGAAATTACCAATGGGCTAATAGATTAAATAATAAATGTGATACTAATTGAAATTACCAATGGGCTAATAGATTAAATAATAAATGTGATATTAATTGAAAAATACCAAACCCATATTGCGAATAATGTTAACTTTAATTATTAAGGTATGTTTCACATGACGGAATGCGTTCGTTTATTTATAAAATATGCAGTGCAAATTATTCTAGCTCATAAAACAGAATTCGGAATTTCGTGCCATCCGATCACTTTGGAATTCAATTAGTTCACATCAGTGCCTGTTTCGGATGACGGAGATGCACACCCGCCCCGACGTCTTTTAGGTCTGCTGTAATTCGATTACACGATCTGACAGATTTAATGATAATATATTCAGTCTACGTTTATTGATCTATATTTCTCATTCGACCAATCGATTGTTCAGTGTTATCTTAGAGTTTTCAATTGTGAAGCTTGGTCAGACCAACTAGGGTAAGTTATCGTGTTAATCGCTTCTTCTATCTTTATCTTTAGATTTTTAGTGTTGCACACGCGCTCCTACCATGGATTTTAATGGACTATTTCTCGTATCATTTGGATATTTTCATTTACCAGCGGTTGGAAGTTATTTCAATCCTCAGCTACATTGGTCGACTATAGGACAGATTTGCGTTCTCATGATTCAACTCGCTCAGATAGTAATTCCATCCTTAATTTCTTGTCGCGGACATATGATCGCTAACCAGCTGGCCTATGGATTACTTAATGTTAATTAATGATCCCAATTCAGTCGATGATCGAATTTACTTATATTGGATTGTAGTTCATAAATTATTTTATCAAAGGTTCACTCGATTTTTGTTCGTAATTTATTAACGATTTATGGTCATTATAAATTTATTTCATTAATTCCTCTTGAATTAGGTTGATGGTTCGAATGATTTTTATTCGTTTACTGTAGAAGGTGCCATTAAAATAAGCTTTGCTGAATTTTTCCTACGACATTGAATGGATTTATTCGTTAAAATTGATTTCAACTAATATAGCTAACTAGGAATTCATTTTATTTCTCGCAATCAGGTTTACCTAGTTTTATTACTTTGCTTTACTCCTAGGAATAGATTTTTTATTCGATTTGTTCCTCTAAATAAGTTTATCTACTATAATTGAACGATAAGGTTAAATTACTGCTAACAATTATCCTCCGCTAATGCAACTTTCTCATACGTTTTACCTAATGAGTTGATTTACCCTTCGTCTAAATTGTTTAAAGCTCCACTTGCGTTTTGGGTACCTCTCGCACTCAAGCTCATTTAAAACGTGAGTTTGGTTTACTATTATTATCACTAAGGTTGCTTAATCTCTGTGAACCATCGACCTTTATCGTAGTATTGAGTTTTAGTTAAATCAGGGGTTTAAATTAATCATAAGTGGTATCCAATTTACTCTAAAAATTATTTCACGGGTTTTAATTCTATCAGTGATTTTTATTTAAGTTATTACAATACCCTTTTCACATTCTATTTTATCTCGTTTACTTTACTCAAGGAGTTAGTTTAGATGGAACTGTAAGTCACTTAAATTTCCAATAGTTATTTTATTAAAATCAACTTTAATTAATAGAATATTTATTTTTAATGACGACAAAAATCTGTTAACCTGATGGGTAAATTTAATTTAAGGGACTCACTGAACTACTTATGGTACTTATGTTTAATTTTGATGAACTAATATACTACCAGTTAAATCATTTTTAAATATCAATTGAATTTATTTATACCAACGATTTCAGTTAATTTATCCCCGTACCCTTTCCCTTTAAGAGATCTTAAGCGCCTTTGTGTTTATATTATATTTATTGAGTGCCCACTGGACTACTCGGTGTGATGATTTTAAGCCGTTTGTAAGATAATTTTAGGTCGATTTTACAGAATTGAGAATCGAGGAAGCAGCCAGAGACTTCTTCCTTATTTCTCGCTTCAGCTATAGGGATAAATATTGACGTTACGACCGCTGCGTTGCGCACGCTGAGTCTTCACGGGTGCATATCATTGGCGATTTTCCACGCACTTACATGCATCTGCACTATGTTGATTTTACTAACTTGCGTGATGTGTCGGCTGTGGGCCGGAAAAATTTCGACATTTAAAATTTTTAATTTATAAAGACATATAAATTAGGTTATACATGTTAATAACATTTATTAATTATCAAACAAATAAATTTACCCATTTGACCATTCCATAAAACATTAAATCATAAAATATAGCATAAAACGGCATAAATACCTCTCTTCCCACATCAACGCCGAGCAGAGCTCCATTGAGATGCAAGGTCGTGATGTGGAAAGAGGGTTCCAACATAAATGATTCTCACCTAAAAATTCTGTTGAAATAGATTTGAAGTATTTAAACTAATAGTGAAAAATGGTTGACAATTTTCAAAATGGTTTTTTAGGTTAACTTTAATGCGAAAATGGATCAGTATTTATACCTCATTGTGTGACGTGTGAAATTTGATGCAGTAAAACAAAATTCGACCTTGTTCTTTTCTAGCAAATTCTATTTTTTAGTTTTTATATTTCTTGATTTATTTTTATAATTTTTTATTTAAAATTTTTATTGAATTATTGCTAATTCAATTTTTCGATTTAAATTCCACTTTAATGAACTTTAATTGATTTTTCTAATTTCGTCGAATTTGTCGTGTTTTTCTTGTTGTATTTGTGTAGGTATCGTGCGGATCTTGGTGCATTTTGTTATTATTTTATTTTTTATTTTTATGTTTATTATTTTATATTTAATTCTTTTATTTCTCAGATTTTATCGGGTTTACTTGGTGTTTTTCAGGTTTATTTTAAATTGCGTGTTGTATCTGCGTGTGTGTTTCCGATCCATTTAAACATTTTCCAAGGCCGTTTACGTTCTGGCCCAACAGTGGCCAAATCTGTCAAAAAGGTTGGATACCACTGGTCTTGATCACCAAATTCAAACTTTACAAGCATTCATCTAGTTATATAAAAATGAAAATTTAATATAAATTTAAATTAGTTGATTAATAGAGAATAATATAAAAGAATTTTTTAATGCTTAAGCAAAATTCAAATGATTGAATTAATTTAATTATATTTCCACTTTAATTTGGATACCGTTAAATATTTGTTTAAATTGATTTTAATTTGTTTTCAAAATGTCTAACAGGTATATTTTAAGTGTTGAATTTTTTAGTTAAAAATGTATTATAAGGAATGTTAAAGAAACTCGTCGATCCAGATCCAGATCACCGTTGAAAAGTTCAGTTCGAAGTAGACGTTTACTAATTACAAATATTCCATTTAACACTACCATGAAAGAGCTAAAAGATGTTTTTAAAGATAGACGTAACTTTAATGTTATCTATGTAATTTTTATTATGATTCATTAGTTGGAATATGTGGAAAACTAGATTATATTGATAAAAATGGAAAATTTTCTGGAAATGCGTTAGTATGATTTTTAAAATCAAAAAATGTTAATGATTTATAGTGTAATGGAATTCAAAACTGTAGATGGAGCTCAAAAAGCCGTTAAAGAAATGCACAAATACTCAATCAATGGCAGGGAAATCATAGTTCGTGAAGAAACGAACAAAGACCGTGAAAGGTTAAGTTTAAGCACTCCACAACATAATTTCTCATCAGCTGGACAGCCTCAGGGTTCACTATTTAATTTAATTAATGAATTAGAAAAGGATGGACCAATTACTAATTCACTATTTATTGCAAATGTAGGTTTTATATAATTATTATAAATATTGAAATAAATAGTTATGCACATAAAATAATTATATCTATGAACCCTTAACTATCTGTATCAAATAAACATGAAATGGTTGGTATTTGGTGATATACCAGATTTATTAAGTATTGTATTCCATAGGTTTCAAATTCAGGTATATTAATTGCTAGCCACTGTTTTAAGTAATTATAGCTAAAATAAAGCTACTATAAATTGTAAAAATATATATTTAGAAATTGTTATGATAAATTATTATTTCAACTTTTCCGTAAATATTTTTGTTTTTAAGAATAATTATTATAATTTGAATATTTAGTGACACCAATTAAAGCTGTTAATATAGTTGTTTGTTGATCAACTTTTTTATAAGTATTTGATTAAAAATTCAACTAAAATATTTACTTATTGAATTATAATCTTTCCATTTTTTATAATACCATCTTGAAATATTGAAAATCATCAAAGTATTCAGTTATGATAACTAAAATTATGGAAATTCTTTTCAGCTTGACTATACTTTAACTTGGCAAAAGTTAAAAGACATGTTTAAAAATGCTGGTAGAGTAAGACACGTAGATTTAAAGACTGATGCCGATGGAAAGTCTCGTGGTTTCGGTACTGTTGAGTTTGAAACTCCAGAGGAAGCTGTAATGGCTATTCATCTTTTCAACGCTAAAGTATAATTATTTTCTTGTCAATAAACATTTATTTCTAACAGATGGTGAGTAATCGTGAAATTAAATTGCGCATGGATAAATCAGGGAAACCTGCTCTCGGTAAATTAGATGTATCGAGATTTGGAAATATAGATTCAGGCCCTCAAAATAATACATTAAGCCCGCAAGTTAGACGAGTTTTAGAAGATATTCTGGCTTCAGTTACAAATCCTAATAGAAGCAGCCCTCAGGCAATGAAAGCGTTAAATGAATTGTTATCTTTGGCACAGATAATGGATAAAGGTCAAGGTCAACAATATCCGATGCAAGATAATATCCCCTTTAAAAGTAATTTTGATAGAAATCCTGGATATGGTAATACTGCTACTTCCCGAGGTTGGAATGACGCTGGGGGTCATTCCAATTTAAGTAGCGATTCATTTTTTAATCAGGTATATTAATTTTCGAAATCTGTCCATGTTACGTCTTCATAGAGTTTTGATAATCCATATTACAGAGATAGAGGTGTAATGGATACAAAACCCCAAAATTCTTTAAGTGATTTTTCTAATAGAATCGGGCGTGATTATCCATCAGATTCTGCAAGAGATCCTAGATATAATATAGGAAGTAATAGTAAATGAGGTCTCTTGGTTTCATGATTGGTTTATTTGTTTTGATAGATTCACCAAGTCAGGGATCAAGTAGTCGTGAAATGCTATTACTTGAAGACATCTTACACAAACTAAAATCTTCGAACAACTTTGATCAATTTGGCGTGTTGAATATTTTGTCCTCTGTCATGAATAAACGAAATGATGATCCATATTCTGGAATTAATCAGTTACATCCAAATCCTTCTAGACCTAATAATGACTTTCTATCCGATAATGCTTCGAAATCCCTGTTGATTAAAAATGTGAGGCTTCTTCCATTCTTTCTTATTTTAAGTATTTTCTTATCACTAGATTCCATTTTCTTATACTTGGAAAGATCTGAAGCACAGTTTTTCACAGGCTCCCGGTATAATGCATACCGAAATATTTCGAGATGATTTCAATAGATCAAAAGGAATTGGGTTGGTACGGTTTGAAACACACGGCGATGCTGTTCGTTGTAAAAGTAATTATTTTCTGTTTTTGAGATCTTTGATTCGTGTTTGTTTGTTAAATTATGACATTTGACAAACGGCTTGAATTATATCATTTAGTAATTTGATTTAAGACTTGATCTTTGACATTTAGATATGATGGATGGAACATTGTTTGATGGGAGACCTATACACATTGAATTTAACAATATGTAGAAATAGTCATGGTCTATGAATTGCTCTTGCTATTGGTATTTTAAATCAATTCTATTCTTCGAACGTTACCATTTGTTTTTATCGCGCTCTGTTGTGTGGCAGTGATGATAATGGAAATCTTTTATTGTATCATTAAATGTGTATTTGTTTTACTTGGTCTTTTGAATAGGCTATTAAATGATTTTGGTTAATTTTACATATCTAAAAGTCCTCCAATCATCTTGTGAATTTAATTATAATTAACGAGAATAATTTAACTTTAAAATATTGGAAATAGTTGAGAAAAATGCGGCAGTTCTTCAAAAATTTGAAAGTTCAAATAAAGGATTCAACAACCTTTCTTCATTGATCTGCAAATCATTACATTATGGATTCTTGATTCGTCCTTGATAGGTACTCGAAATTAATTGAACACTTCTAAAGGTTTCAAATTACTTTCTTTTTTAAATTTCCATAGATTTTGTCTGTAAAGAACCTACGCAAAGAAGATGGATGAATTTGGTAGAATACGGTGTAATGGTTGTTAAAGTATCTCATGGGTGTCAGCATTTTGAGACATCTATTCTATGTCAGTAGTCTTCAGGCTTGTTTCGATGGAAAGCTTTTTGAGGATTTTGCAATTTTTAAAATTCTTTTTTATCATTTTTGGAAATTGTGTTTAGAAATATTAAAATAGTAACAAAATTTCTTACTCATAGTTTTCAGAATAGAAATGGAGTATTTTTTAGTTGTGTTTCGCATCGTTAATATTTTTATGGATTCGAAAAAAATGGACGAAGGATGTGAGAACCATGAAAATAGATATTATTATCTTCTTTAGCTTTCTATTTTATATTGAGGTTTTAATATAATTTCCATTTCTTATAAAGCTACAGTCTTAGCCCGAATATAATGTTATATTAAAAATTTAAAATACTATTTCAAATAAAATACGCTCTTAAATATAATATCGAATACCTTTTTTGGTATCACCCTACAAATTTTAAAAATTTCCTGTACAGTTTCATGGAACAAGTAGTCAATCCATTCAAGAATTCACTTGGAAACCAATGAATAATTAGGTGGTTTAATATTCACAGCTTTAATCCGCAAATTCGGTTTATCATCTTCTAAGGCATCCTCAAGATATCTGTCTTCTCGTCATAATCAGTAATGAAGTTAATTAATATTATTTTGTTCTACACACATGTACGATTTAAATATTTACTAAATATTTCTCGTCTGCAATTAGTTTATTAACAAGCCCGGAAAAAAGCAAATGAGATTTTAAAACTTTACTAGTACCAGTAATTGTATATGTAAAATAAATACTCATTTTAAAATTATTTTTACACCTACCCAAATAAAATATTTTATTAACCTAAGTTTTATTTACCAAATGCTAAACCAATGTTCATTTTATCAAAGTATCAATAATTCGATAAATAAACAAACTGTCAAATTGATAAAATTTAATCGATACATTTACAGAGTTGGTTAATTTGGCATTTATTTCATTAGTAGCTCAACAAAAATGGATGCAAAAACCTCCTACGCTTGAAAATTGTTTACAGGCTCTATCCCCTAAATTCACAATGTATTCACCCTGAATAAACAACATATCACTTCTTGGTTAACACTTGAAAGCTTGTTACAATATTTTAATTTGGGTAGAAAGTGAATAAAAATTTTTATTTGGGTAAAGGTGTAATTCAAACTGTTAAAACAATTTCAAAATATATTTTAAAAATTCTTAATAACAACTATAAAATAGTACGAACACGTTCTATTGGAACATAATACACACGTATTATATTTGGGGTTAGACTGTAGCAATATCATACAGTGAATATTGTAATATCTTGGCACATTATTTATAATAATCGTAACATTCACAAAAGTTTTATAAGGCTAATTGTGTGAATGTGATTACGATATTTGAATAAAATTCGTAACTGATTCAGTTTTTTTGTCATGCCAGAAAAGATATTCGACTTAATACTAGATGCTATAAATGTACTTGAATTGATAAGTTTTTAACTGTCTAAATACAAAAACTTTGACTGGGCAACATTTGAGTGTAATCAAGGATAAAATCTCGCTCTATTAAAAGAAATTCAAAAAAATAAATTTCGAAAATAAAATCGAAATTCGTCTGTATAATTTTTGGCTCATATTTTAATACGTTGTAGAATTATAATAGTTCCTAATGGTCTTTTTTGGAATGAGATTACAAAGAAATCATATTCAAAACTAGCTTCCGATGGAGCCGTACATATATGTGGTCATGCAATTTATGATCATTTTTATACCGTTCCAACTCAAATATTACATCACAAAGCTTTGTATCCATCTAACACCCTCATTCGCCACAGATTTGTGGCCCATATTTGCGTAACGTTATTTATGAATGGCTCCAAAGGCTCAGTAGTTTGAATAGATTAGTGGTAATAACAAGTTTTTTTAATTTGCGCCATTATATTTTACAAATTAATTCAAACTAGAAAATAACGAGAATTTCGATGAAAATTTATTATATGTAAAATTGTTAATATAATTAGAATTTATTTTTTGAACTTAAATTACAAGTTTTATTCAAAACTGACTATGTTGATTTGTATATACTTTTTACAAATCATCAGATTAATGCGTCAAATGGGATCAAAGAGAAAGGTATGTGTATAAAGGGGGGTGTATTTCACAAATATTTTTCTTCAATATCTTTAAAAAGTTGATCTCGAATTATTTGAGTATTCTTTTGGGACAGTTGACTTATTATTTCGCTTTGTCCAAGACTAAGTATGGTTTATTTCAATGAGTTATTAATCTCAAATTCGGGTAGTCAATATTTCTAGTTAAATTTTATCTCGACTTCACTAATGTACTTCAGTATTAATCGAAACACTTAAATTTCGAAGAATGGATTTGAAATTTTGAAGGAATTAAATTTTGTATTTTTACTTAGATATTATTAATTTAAAATTTTTTATACCAACCTCAATAAAACTTAATGATTTATATGGGCAAGTGATAGTCTCGTGGTAAGGTTTTTCGAAAGGGGTTCACTAAAATTGAGGGACTGAGAGCCCTTAAATTAATTTTGAAATAGAGCTTTTTGATTGTTTTATTTCCCTTGAAATAGACAATTTTGTGCCAAATTATAAAATATAATTCAAGTGGCCTATAGGAACAATACGTTATAAATTAATTATTCTAAAAGTTATAAACATAATAATTTTATAAATTAGGCATGTTTATGAAAACAGGCAGCCATGCAATTCAGATATTATTTCATGTACTTTTTAAATTCACCCCCAAAATTAAAAACAATGTTATCATTTAAAACAATATTGGACTCAAATAACTATTTCATTGATGTGGCCAGAATAGTGTCATGTCCTGTACTATTAAATACTTCAATTCCATTGATTCCTTGGCTCTTCTTCCACATTGTCTTTTGTTGCGTTCTTTAGCAGCTTTCTATGCCCTTTTATATGCTTAGTATGTGTAACTGTTGTTGGATCTATGAAATTAATGGAGTAGTTCACAGTCTGCTGACTGAAACCCATTTTTGTTTTGCTTGTCGATTTTCTCATGTTTTCATTCAGTAGTATTGTGAATTTTCACGATCAAAATATTAACTACGTGCGTAAAAGTACACATATCTATACGCACACTATATAACTATATACACACGCATAAAGTACTTTAGAATTCACTTGATGCACAAGAAGTAAGTGTTTTTATAGTTATGTCTTTTGGACAACTGTTTTCACACCAACATCGAGAATAATTTTGATATTGATCACATCATCTACATGAATTAGAAGTTTTCATTAGAAGAATGTCCGGAATTCATCAACTAAAATCTTCGACAACATGGAATATAAGCAACCAAACTGATCGAAAATAAATCGAGAGGAACATTGAGGTAGCGAGTGTCGCATGATTCTATTTCAAATTTTTGATGAATAGAGTTCGTGGACGTTGTCGTTGCATGGTCGCAAGCTAATAATGAATGCCTACTTTAATTTAGGTAAAGGATTGTATAAGTAGAGAAAAACAATAAATTTTCACTGCACTCTCTTCGATCTGTCTCATTTAAAGAAATTTTTGTAACATTGAAACATACTAATAAACGGTGCTTAAAAAAGTTTCGCTAGTACCAAAAGTATATTTTGTTTATTTTAAAATGTTGATTAACGCCATGTTACCTAAATTTTTGACATCTACGAACAAATATCTTGAGTAGTTCGATATAACTTGCATATAATTGGGAAGTAAGGTTTCTTGTAAGTGGCATTAAGTTAGTCATTTTACGTGATACAATCCAATCGTGACTCCAATCCATCTAACTTGAATGTCTACAGTATGTGATATTTGTTTGCGATTTAGGGGTAACCTGTTTACAACTACCTGTAAAAACAACTACTTCTATGAATGTCATTATGACCATTTAACTTTCTGCCATCACTGTGCAAATGGTACAAAATTAATGAGATCTCTTTTTTAGAACTACTCATCAATTTGCTATTTTCTTGACAACTCATAAACCGTCTTCTGCTATTAATGATTTACTCTAATATAATTCAGTTATTATACAGAAAACATGAATGTGATTAACCAATTCAATTTAAATTTTGTAACACAGCATGTATTCAAACACAACATTTAATTGTATTTCAAATTGATAAATCAAGATCCACAAAATCGAGGTGTCGAATGAGAATTCTGAATAATAAATTCCCGCCAGTGACTCCGTTCTTCAATCGACGTCATTATTTCATATGCTTTTCCTAACTTAATTTGGTTTTAGTATTAGTTTTCAGAGCAAGTTACAAATTCATCGCAGTGGTATTAGATTAACCTCAGGTGCCATTTCAAGATTCGGAACCCACTGATTTTGCTCCACTTCGCATAAAAGTTTTTCATTAACCCATTAGCGCCGAGGCTATGAAAACTACAGAAAATAACATGCTTGACATCATAGACTTGCTGTCCGCACTAAAGCTAAGATAATCCCAAAGTTTTATTTTCGAATTTAGCTGCCATGTGATGTATGAATATGTCACTAGGCACATGGCAGGCAAAACTAAGTTAGTCTATTGAAAACAAGTACATATTATTTAGTGTGAGTTGGTAGAAAACATCCAGAACACAACACATATTTCACAGAACGGTAATGGTCTTCCGGTGCAGCCTACGTTTAACATTGACGTTGTCCGGCCTCTTTTGACAGTAAATGAACCAAACCATCGTTGTGAATGTTATCTAAAACATTCACCTTTCTTCGAGAGGGAGGATGTTGAAAACCAGAATGTTCAACTGCCTTTTACCGTGTTGGCTTTCTTTTAAGATATCAGGTGGCTATATAGCGTCTAAAAGACAAGAAATATTTGTCTGATTCGATTTTGATCGTTTGGTACGAAGTTGTCTAGGACATGGGTGGGCAAACGGTCGGTCGCAAACAGTTCAGTAGTCGATCGCGGGCATTTAAAATAATTAACTACGTTAATTTCTATTTAAAATATGTACTAATAATTTAGTAGACAATGAAACATTAATTTAAAATTAAACATGTATTTATAGTACAACTGACGTGACTAATTCCCTGAATACACTTTTTGGTGAACTGTGCAACAGCCTTTTCGAAATCTATTTAAATATTATATTAAAAGTCACGATTTTGGAAATATTGAATCGTCTTATCAAATATCATGTTTTAGTAATCGTACTATTGATCTGTATTACCTGTTAATTCAATTTCTAAATCAGTCAAGACGATATTTCAGTTTCAAATCAACATAAATTCTATCGGTCGTTTCGCTATGCAAAACTGAATATCAATTTCAAACTTACTTGGAAGATCACTCTGTAACAAAAATCACTCTACTTATGATTTCGCAGATCTAGCATTGGTTCAAATGTTTTCGCCTTAAGGAGACGTTATCAGTGCTAAAGTGTATTTAAATCGTGCCACTAATCATAGCAAAGATACTTAATTTTTGGATTTTAGTTTTCCTTATATGCTATTGTACATAGTCAACTTAAAGACAATGATTCGGATTATGAAGATCTACTTCTTTTTTATGATATTAGTGGCTAAGCCAAGGAAGCTTTTCAGAAAGATTTCTAAATCTTTTGACGGAAATTATTACTTTTTTGGGCACAATGGGAGAAAAACATGTACAATTGGAAGGTCTAGAATAGATTTATGGGCCATTACAACTTACATAATTTAAAATTACAAGGAAAAAATATTATTGAGCTGGTCAGTTTGGTAAATGCTTCTAAACAAAATTAAAAATTCTTGCTTTACAATTAAAATGGCAACTTTTTAAACATTTAGCATACCTAGAAAAACATATTAAACTTTCTGGTGAATGTAATATTGAAATATTTGAGAAACGATTTTAAAAAAATCTCAATAATCTTCAACCGATTTTTGAATTTATTTCATTTCCCTTTGAAAAAATCGATAACGAGAAATATAGCTCATACTTTCAATTAAATTCATCGAATCTAGAGTTAGAAATTTTAACATTACAATAAGATATAATTCTGAAATCACATCCAAATACAAATAATTTTTGTAGAAAAACCATTTTTGAGATTGTTTGCAATGAGGATATTTGCATTTTTTGGTTCCATTTATCTATGTGAAGCAGTGTTTTCTCAAATGAAAAACATCAAATCGCAATTTAGAAATTCTCTGACTAATAATGATCACTTAGTGACAACTTTTCGATTGTGTATCAGTGATTACAAACCTAATTTTACAAGACTCTTTGATGAATTCGAATGTCACACATGCATCAAAAAATTAATACACAATGTTTTATCAAAATAGTGAACACAATGTATTTATTTAATATATTATTAATAAAGACGTTAGTTAAATTTTTATTTATTTTTAATTCAACCCATTTTTGGAAGTCTATCGCGCATAAATAAAAAAATTAAAGTCGATTTTACCAATAATCTGTTTGCCCACCCTTGGTCTAGGAGATCAACACATTCCATACCAGAATTATATTTTCTTATAACAGTTGGTATTGACTAGATTTCGTCCACCGTTTGGTATTTAAGCCATCCTCCTCCATAACAACGTAATTGGTTGCCACTGACAATTCCGATTTGATTCACGCAATCAAATCGGTACTAGAAAGCTCCTCTGCCTTTTCCTTTAAGCCTTCAGCAGTTGGCAAAGGACAACGTTTGGTTCTGTTTTCACATATGAGACCAATTGCGTGAGCTTCTTGGTGATAATTTGTGAATAAGTTATTGAAATTGATGACATGACATTGATAAGATTGAACTAGACTAGCAAAATCCAAAAATACACGAGACCCAAGAGGAATTATGTGTGTTTACTCCAGAGGCACCACTGTACAATTTAATATCGAAGCTTTAGCCGTCAGCTTCATATGCGACCAAATTTTTGAAGCCGAAACGATTAATCTTATTTTGCATAAATTGCTTAAAAGAGTTGCTACCAAAGTAGCGAACAATCTGCTCATTAATACTAATATTCTCTGAAAAAAATTCGAATTTTTTAAAGGATGCATTTAATCTGTTCATCAGAGGCTTGATTTTGTAATCTTTTGGTGACTCGGAGGAAATAGCAGGATTGTCAGCAAAATGAATAAAGCGCTTTATCTTCAAAAAACGGTCACGCGTCATTGCTTGAGTAATAGTAGATGTACGTCCTCACATGCACACCAATATAAGGTTCTCTTGGAAGCTGGTGATAGCCACTCAATATTAGTATTCAAATAAATGTTTTCAATTCATCTAATGTCAGATCATAGGAGTGTTTATTTTTTATCGCCCCTTGCATACAAAACACTTTGTTCTATAATATAGAGAAGAATTTCATCTGCGAAAATGGTCTTAAAGACTTCCACGGGATCTTTACCAAATATGGTATCTTGGATGATCATGTCACAATGGGTATTCGAATCATAAAAATAGACCTTTTTGAGGTCGTAACAAGTCCGTCTTTTCTTCCATGTTGGTTCAGTGGCTTCATATGCATCAAGGTCCTCTAAAGAAACTTCTTCATCACTTTATTCGACAACTAATTATCCGAGGAACATCTCTACATTGTGTTACTGGAACCAAGTCATCATCTTGAACATCATCTGATTGAGTGTCCACAATTTTCGGAGACATTAAGATTTTACAATGAATTTTCCGATTTCCTTTAATACGTTCATTTGCAACATCCTTTGTAGTTCGGAAAAGACCTTCAATCTTATTGATAAACGTGGAACATTTACAGACAACAAGTGGAATTTAGTTTTAACTACCTAGATATTGTCATTCATACTATCACCATTTATTCATCCACACGCTTCGCAGATAGCAAACTTTGAAAGATTTTCTGTAACAAGATTTTTATTATCCCTCATTGTTCTCAGGCAAAAAACAATCACCATTAGTTTTAAAGCAAAAGAAAAAGCTTTGTAGTCTTTACGACAAGTTAAAAAAATATAACTAGAAATTAATAACAAACCAATGTTTTCAATAAGTCCAGAATCTTTTATTAATGTATTGAGACGGTTACAGAACATTTGCCGACATTGCATGTATTGTCTTTTCATTGCTTGATTTTTTTTTGTATAGCTACGCAATTACATTAGTAGTATATTTAATTATTGATATATGTACTGGTCAGTGTATAATAACTGTAATTTATGAAAGAATTCGGCATCCTTGTAATATTTCGCGCAAAACGGTAACTGTTAAAAAATCGCGATTGTTGATAGTAATTGATCAATTTTCATCCTCCAGTTTGTGATTCAAGTATTTAAAAAAAATTCTGGCTTGACTGGATACGTAGTAATTGTTTTCGATAGGTTAAACATTTGTCAATTCACAGAGGCATAGGCGATTTTGAGTTGTCAATTCATCGTCTTTTGCTGTGATCTCTACGATGGTCTGCGGAGGTTAGCAAGTTTCGTATCCATTAGAGAATATTTACTATCTTGCTGTCACTTTGCTACACGGTTCGTATTTATTTTGATTTGACTAACAATGAGATGAAGCTTTAAATCGCATATAAATTGGATTGAATCTTGAGTAATGTTGCGAGGCTATTACACGAAATTATTTATTTTCTCCAGGTCGATTCATTTCAGCCATTACTCGAAAATATTGTTTTTAAAGATAATGCTTCCAGAGATGTTTCGCCTCTAGACGATTTTTCTCAGTTGTTATCCTAACGGACTAGACAGGTTTTCCTCATACTATTCCTACTTATCCAATTTTGATTTGTTTAGACTCTTATTTTAGTTCCTCAGCCATCTTGGACACTCTCCTGTCTCATAAGGTGCTACCTTTGTTCCTTGGTGAGTCCGAAGTTCTAGGACTTCCGTTGGTCTCAGAGACATTATAGATGGGTCAGATGAAAGAACAGTTCAGACCCGAGGCTTAGTTAGATCAAGCCAATTGCTGTCCAGACTTCTGAATTCTCAGTGTAATTGATTTCCTTACTGTATCTCAAGTGAATGATATCATTAGTCTGGATTTTCTGAATACAAAACAAAATAAAAATTGTGCATAGCTTTAATAATGGATTCATGGTCAAATCAAAAGTATTTTGTGTATGTTCCAGAAGTACTTATTGTGTAAAGATTTTGATGAATGTTTCAAACTAAATGGTGATGAAAAGACATCAATAACATCAAGAACTCTAAATATATATATGATCGTGTACATCTGCATTTTTTGTTTTCTAATCTAATCCTTTTGTAAATTAACATCTTTTTCGATTTTTATTGCAAGTTTCATATTTAATTTGATCATAATACTAGCTCAATTAAAATTGACTTCACGAAAATACGTAAATCTTTGGAAATTACATTTTAACTTTTCTAATTCACTTTCAAATCAATTAACTTTTTATATTTCTTGTGGCAACTGCATGGAGATAATTGTTTAATTAAAAAAGAATTTTTAATTTTCCAAAGCTTTTTTTTAAAGCAGTTAGAAATCGACATTTGAATAAAAAAAGATGCTGTCACGGTTTTGAAAGATTTTTTTTCACCAAAAAATTGCATCGAAAATTTCGATAGTAAGAAAAGCTTTCAAATTTAATATAATGCATAACATCATTTTAAAGGAGTAACAACTTTGGAAACTACAGAAAATTCTAAATTCTCTGACGTAGTCAAAATTATACTTTATTTTAAAAAAAACCTGTGGAAAATTTTCATTTTTTGATAGTGAAAATTTAAAGAGTAAAAAGTGAAGAGACAAAAATTATTTTTATTGAAAATGAAACTAATTGCAAATTAAAATAACTTCATAATTAAATTCACTACATTTTAAATAAGTTCTCGTTTGATTTTCCTCCAATATCGAGAGCTGGATATTTATATTTTTTGTTTTTAAAATCAAATCTTTAGGTTTGCATTTCTTGATATTTATGAATATTTCTTTTTTATTAGTTTTCTGTTAGTTCCACACTATTTTAAAAAATATCTCACAACATGTCTTTTATGAATATATTTTAACTATTGCATTTGCTGTGGTTTGACAAAACAAGCATAAAATATATACAAAAAACACAAAAACTAAGTGCGAATCAAGTGAAAAATCAAGTGCGAATATCATAAATCAAGTTTCTAACAACATTAAATTCGGATTTTTTAACGAGTCATAAATTTTGTGAAATTATTCCTTTCGATTTTTAATGTCTAAGGACTGATTAAGATTCTTGCTATAAATTAGTGATTGGTTAAAGGAAATGGAAGAAAGGATTTACTTTTCAATCTATTAAAATGCACCTGAAAAAATTACTTTTCCATATTTTTTATGTTATCGCAAGTAAAATTATTTTCCAATTTAAAAACTATTACGTACAAAATGATCTATTTTTGTTAATTAAGGCAATAAATTTCTCATAATCATGGATATATTTATATTGCTTCTTTTATGTTCTTACATTTTCAAATTTCTTCCTGTTTTTTGTTTTCCAAGTAACTGAATAATAATAAAAGTTACATTTAAGTTGACATCTCTTCAGAATTTTCTCTAATTTCTAGATCTCGTAGAAAGTTATTTTTATCTTTAAAATTTATGAAGTGGTCAAATTCCTTTTTTAAGGTTAATGACTGTTATGAAAATCTCTAAAATAATTTTAATAAATAATAAATAGTAGATCTCTGAAAGCATTCAATATTTTAAAACTTATTAAAGAGATCAAAGAATTTTTCCATATTTAAAACTTATAAGATTCCATTAATTTTAAAGGTACTGGCGTTGTCGTCCGTTAAAACACTCGATTCAATCTAAAGATTTATTTGCACAACATAGATCGATAACTCTTAAACAGTAGTGTATATTGCACAATTACTAACACATTGTATACAGTAAACGGATTAAACACAATATCATTACTGAAACCTTATACCAAATTAAATAAGATGATAAGATTATAAACGGATTACACTCATACAAGGTTTTTATTTTAAAATGGAAATAATAGGAACACTTAAAATAAAACATTAATTGAAATATTTATCGCATATAAATTACGCTTCTTTTCTCATTGAGTGGAACTATTATATTTTTTAGAATGATTAAAATAAGATAAATATCATCGACTAAAATATTTTAAACAATATACTAAAATTTAAATTTTTAACTTCATGCAAAAACAAAAATATTTCTTTCTAGTACGAGCAATGTATAAGTTTTATGTCTAATTACTTGGACATCGTTTTATAACGAATTCTTATTTTCTTCAATAGAATTGGCTCAAATATAATGTTAGTTTTTAAAAATAATTTCGACGGAATATAAATTATATTCTGACACAACATGTCTTATATTAAAATAACAAGACCTAACATAATAAAGTTTTTTGTCAATACATTAACAAATATTTCGAAATATAACCAATAGGTTGTACTATGAATAAGTACTACGAATGACAACTACTTCAAACTACATAAAATTAAGAAATTATCAATAATTCTCTTTTTTAAATTTTTGGATACTTTAATGCAGTAGCTGCCTTTTACAAAACTGTCGCTCTTATTTCGAAATTTTCGCTTCGACTTTACTCCTGCTTAATTATGGCTAAAACGACATCAATTAAATATATTTGCAAATTATATCACTAGTTTCTAAATCTCCTAACTAAAGAAATAAACCAAATCTCACAGTTAGTTAACCACCATTTGATGAGCCTTATTTGTTTTCATACTGAAATGATTAATGTTGTCAACAAAAATTTAATTAATTAATTTTTATTTGTGTAATGATGCTTCCTACTAGGAAATTCCAAAGGAGCTCCAGTAAATATAAATTTATTATATTCGTGCTTATTTTTTCATACTTTTTATTCGAAGTCTTCACATTCAAATTTGAATTTAAATTTTCCCAAATTTTATTTGCTTCTATTTATATAAATTCAACAATAATCAAAATTCTTCGAATTATTTATTCTAATTCTAATTTATATTTTGGTATTGAGGTCATTTTAAAGCTTACAGCAATTTATAGTTCTGAAAAGAAAGAGACTAATCTAATACAATCTATCTTCTTTTCTTTCAGCTTTTCTAAACGGAAAAATAACTTTTTGTGTTTATAGTTACGTAGAAATTCAGAATCACTTGAATTTGAAATACATAATTTGCGATAATTAGTAACAGCCAATAAAATCGGTTTCAAATCATTTGATAATTTTTTTCAGATATTTTTTGTCATTATATATTTATATTTGATAACACTTTTTAATTCAATTCAAACACAAGTTTTCGGCATTTTTATTTCGACTTTTTGATTGTCATCTGAAAATAATGGGTTTATAAATGATAAGAGTTCGTTAGCAAATATTATATTGCATGTTAAATGAAGCATACAAATTAGGCTAAGTTCTGATCTGTTTTGGCTAAAATAAATTGCTCGTATTTTGTGATATATTTTTATGGAGTACTTTTTATCGTCAATCGACGGTACTTCGGTGCGAATATAAGTTGATATTATTATTAGTTCTTTACATTTTTGAAATCTTTTTCACATCAATGCAGATAAAATATCGTAGAATATCATAACAACATTTCCAATATAAATGACTATTTTGAACATCCAAAGAGACAATTTTTTTAATTTAAAATGTTGGGTTATTATTATTGAAAGTCGGTTCCCTCTGGCTCCTCGTGTCCTTTTCGAATCAAATAAGCAAACCCAAAACAGAATAATTTTATTTGCACCCTTCAACCACCGAATAAATTTGATCACTTTAGCGTAGGTTATCCAATGGATAATCAACTTTTCTGATAGATAACTTTTGACTTAACTTGGGTTTAGACTCTTTTACTGGCCTGACTAGACTACTTGTTTGCTTCGAAAACTGGCCATTTCGCGTTTTTCCCTTTTCCTTTTATACTCCTGTTCAGACTGTTTTCAGACAATTGTCAACAACATTTGCTACATTATTAAAAATAATTACTTCCCACAGACCACCTTAGCCGACATTTGTCAACAACGTTTGCTACATTACTAAATTAGGAAATAATTAATTACTAATGGGAAGCCTGAGTCAATGGGAAATCCGAGGAAATGGGAAACCCAAGAGATGAGGAAAACCCAGCGTGTAGACGCAATAATATAAAAGGGTAAATTGGCCTAAACTATATTAAATGGGCACCACTGATCTATGGAGAGGTAATTTTTTTAATTATTTTTTTTTTTGTCTTATTTTCTAATATTTTTATTATTATTTCTGGACTCATCTCTCAATTTGACGTTCAACCATACCAATTTTCCCCGATGAATACTACTTTCGAATTTTTGTAAATTTTTTAATTAATGTTGCCCTTTTATCATTTTGGTGTTTTATTGATTTTACTGTGCTTTTCGTAATACCCTAACAAAAATAAAAATTATATACTTTTTATTTTTCCACATAATTTTTATTAATAATGATATATTTTACTCAGCAATTCAATACAGATCTAAAAATCTTTCGAAGAGATTTGTTCTTTTTCGTTTAGATTTTCCTTTGATTCCAATTTAAGACATAGTTGAACAAAAAATCGCTATCCTTAGATCTCAGTTATTTCGTCAATATTGTCATTACTCCGTTTTACAATAACTTTTGAAATTTGTTGAGCTGCGAAAGCATGAGTATTGTCACACAGTACTTGGCTCGTAGGATCATATTTTCACTTATCAGTCATCAAAACTCAAAACTCCACATGGCACATTGTCATTATGTTAAGTAATCTGTAAAACTTTAACAGAAAATAAAATCACAGAGAATCAAATAAATTAATATATATATATATATATATATATATACTGTTGCTAATAGCAACTTGCTGTTATTAGATAAATAATTATATTACATTTTAAATTGTTATAAATACAGAATCTCGCGGATGTGTGGACTTAGCGCTTCGAGGCCTTAAAACCGTTTTTTAAGTAAGTAAATATTGGTACAGATTTGAATTTAAAAACAAGTTGTTTATAATATTTGTTTCAGATTTACAAAATAAGGTTCTCCATAAACGATGTCTTTCTAATTGGATTTATATCTTGCATTTACCGAAGCTTACTGAATTAATATTTAGAATTTTATACCTACTTTTTGATGTTTATTTTTTTTACAAATTTTTATTGTCTTATTTATTTGCAAATTTTTAAAAAAAATTCATTTATATATTCTTATAAATAATTATTATTATAATAATTATTATTGTAATTATAAAAGCCGATTAATGAATGAATGCTTTAAAAAATTATAATTATTAATTTAAATGAAAATTATATGGATGAAAAAGATCTAGTTTGACTATTAATTGATAAGGAAGGATGAGAACCCAGAAAACTCAATTATATCCGAATAAATCCTATCGCTTTAATATTTCTTGCTCATTAGATCCACCAAAGAATTGTAAACCAAATCTGGCCTACGGTCTTGAAGAAGTTGGACGAAAATGCTGTAAGAGACATTAGCGGTGCTTTAAACAATACAAGGACAGCCGTGTCTAACATTTAACACTCTTTTATCATGAAACAAACGTTTTATATAAATTCAAGTATAAAAAGACGGAAAGGAAAAATTGGAAATTATATTCATTTCTATTTAAGTGCCCATGGAGTTTCCTCCAATTTATATTAAAGATCGGTGCAATTTTTTATTTCAATTAAATTTTTTCGAATGATGAAAAGCACACAAGATAAAGGCTATTTAGGTTATTTGGGATCATAAAATCACTGATTTCGATAAAAGTTAATATTCTCCGACAAGGATGATTTATGACCTGAAGATATTTGACAGCTGAAAATGTTCCACAAACACTTTGAGCATCTCTTGCTTTAAATGATGAAAATGCAATTTACTGATTAATAATTCTCTGGAAGCCTTAACAGTCTTATTTCTATATTCCATATCCTAAAAATGCTTTTATCTTGTCATCATTTAAAGCTGTTTGTTTGTGTAGATATTCTAATATCTGTTTATATGCAAAAATAAGAAGGCATATAGCGTTATTCATTTCATATGCTATTCATTTATTAAAATTTACACTACACCGAAGGGCAACAAGTTAAAGCCTTAATGACAATAAATGAGAACTTCAATAATATAAAAATAATAAAATAACATAATTGAAATCAAGTAAGGACTTACGATATAGATATAGAAATTTTATGCAACGTTATTCTGTGATTTCTCCAATTAAATTTTTCTAACAAAACTTGCAAATATTTAGACAAAAAATTAAGGGCTGTCAAATTTTACTCTGTGATTTCTCCAATTAAATCTTTCTAACAAAACTTGCAAATATTTAGACAAAAAATTAAGGGCTGTCAAATTTTATTCTGTGATTCCTCCAATTAAATTTTTCTAACAAAACTTGCAAATATTTAGACAAAAAATTAAGGGCTGTCAAATTTTTAAACAATATATATTTTACCCATGCAACCCAATACAAATATTTTTGCTTATCACCTTTGCTAAGCAACGTTGGAAACGCTATTTATTATAATCTGTAAAAACCCTTATTATATAAATACGTTAACTTCGGAATTGAGGTCGTTTGGCTCACAAAACTATTTAGTCCTAAGTTATGCTTCTAGGTTCATATTAATCAACGTAGAACTTAATTAGTGGTATACATAAATACGTGATTAGAAGAATTTTAATGAATTAGTATTAAACTTGTAGAAATAAGTCGATACACGATATATAATAGAAAAACGAAACTACAATAAGTGTAACTATGAATGACAGACATAGAGTCATAATGTCTCGACGGAGGTCAATGCACAACACTAGAATCCTAATATCCAACGATTGGAAAGAGGGTGAGTCAATCGTCCCTGTCGATGTCTACTGGTAGACGTCGACGTTTGGGGTACCTCACGAGCGGATTTGGAGTATATCACCCGGCTCCTCTTGCACGAGGTTGCCGGTGCTACCACAGATCGGATGACTAGAGATGAGTGATCAGTTGACATTTCCGTTTCGATTGGCGGGGGATTAAGCATCGTAGAGATGCTAATTTGGGTGGGTGATTCGAATCCCGCTGCGATGATGTTGATCTGCGTTGAGGACGGGTGACGAAAGAAGGGCAGCACCGGCACATAGATCACATCCAGATCCGATGCGCGCCGATCCTCTTCTTCGTACGCAGTCGGTAATTCGGCTATCTCCTCAGGTTCTCCTGGCCATAGGTTTGGTTGTAGCAGAGCATTTTCTGCCCTTCGTCTTTTCCTACGGCGACGGTTCCTATTCGGCCGGTGTCGCTGGCTTCCAGACCTGTCCTCAGCATTTCCGGCCGGGGGAGGCACATTGGGCAGTTGAATCGTTGGTTGAAGGGGTAGGTGATGCGCAGGAATGATATCCAATTCCTTGGCTAGTCTTCGACTTGGCAGACAAGTCAAGAGCTCATTTTCCGTGAAGATCTGCCGGAGCGCAGCGCTCTGTTCGGATATGGTGATCGGCTGGCTCCAATTTTCTATGATTAGGTCGTCTCGGGCTTGAGATAGACGAGATATCTTCTGATATAGCCCTTTAGTGGTCTTGGACGAGCTCCATGTGCCCTTAACCCTCTGGTATTTCTCCCGTAGGATAGTATGCTCCCTCTCTAACTTGTCTAATTTCTGTGTCATTGCCGCGACGGATGGCGAGATTTTTGGGATTCTCGGTAGGCCGGATAATGCTGACATTAAGAAGGTAGTCAGAGGTAAAGCTGATTCGTTGTAGATTTCGCAGATGATGTTTGAACTTCCTTTCGCGATAATCGGTTCGAATGGGTAATAACTCAGAAAATTGGAAAATGTATTATAGATAAACAGCTAAAAAAGAAAAAATTAGTATGGTGGGTTACAGGGTTTCATTGTTTGGTTGAACTAATCGGTGGTTGCCCTCGTAACGCCATACAAAATGATACTAATCGCCACTTGGCACCCGTTGCTAAGCAACGTTGGTAATGTGTTCAAGTGGTGGATTGCCCGCAAAAATTGAGTACCATTGGCTAGTACTATAGATGCTCGGACAACCCTCGGGTTCACGAGCTGTCGATAGAAGACCTGTGGTCGCTTAGCTCTGTCCCTGTGGAAGTAAATTCCCGATCGAATGTGGAAAGATGACTTAAAGTTGCGACGCGGGTACTCATAATAATATCTACGTGTAAGCACCCTTTAAGAAGTATTGTAACCGTAAGCACAACTATTTTATTTTAAATCGACAGAAGTGTGAATTATCAACAGTAAATGAGACGGTTTTGATTGCTGAGCAGCTCGGCGTCGAGCACGTTCTTTGCGTCCCGGCCGACGATTTATTGGTTGAGTTGAGGACTGCTCTACTGGTTGAGGGTCTTTCTGTATCCTCTGTGTCGGGGCGAATATGAGCGGGTAGGTGACCGCTTCCCCCTCCCGACAAACAGCTAGGGCCACTTCTAATCCTCGTATCTGGGTGCGCAGGCTCTGATTGAGCTGTCGCTCTTCGGCCCACCCTTTCTGTGCTGCAGATATTCGATGGTACAACATTTTGACTCTTTTCGGGTCCGACCAAGTAACTTTGATCTGTTGGACCTCTCTTGTCAGTTGGAGTATTTGATGAAGGAGATCCGCATTTGTGCTCCGCGCGCGATCTAGTTCCGCTTGTAATATTTGGTTAGTGGCCATAACTATAATGGATAAGTTCGTTAAATTTACTAGTAATAATTTATACAAGTTATTTTTATCATTATCGCAAACATATCAATTGAAGCGAATATTCTTAAACAAATGAGCAAACGTAAAACGGGGGTAAAGAACATTTCTATTTCACTAAATAACAAACATCAAACTAGTTCATATAAATTGTTAGAGTCTCTGGAGTTCTAATTTCTTCGGAAAGGACTTCCTTCGGCTCTTTCTCGGAGGAACCACTGGGTATGGGCGTCTGGTATCTCGGACTGGGCGAGGTGGGTATGCTTCTGCGATTCGCCCGGCGAGGATGTCATCTTCTACGTTGGCGAGATACATCCTCGCCTTGACCACCTGTAGGTCCACTTGTTCCTGCACCCGTTCCCATTGGGTGAGGAGTTCTCGCGCATTCATGTACGTTTCTGCGGCCGGGTATTGTTGTCCAGCGAGTCCGCATGGGTCGCTGTTTAGGCCCAGTACCCTCCAGATAGTGGGGTACGGCCACCGTTGTTGAATCCTATCGAATATGTCTTGTTTTGATTGTGGTTCCTCCCGGCATGGGTCGTCGGGCATTTGGATGTCAGTCCTTTCGATCGGCATATTCTAAAACGCATCAAAATCAAATATTGGCGTATATAATGAGAAAACAGTTTCATTTCGATAATCTCTCGGGTTGGGTATCCGACTCACTAACTACTATTATCATGCAGGTTGGGTCACTTTGTGGGTCTGGTTCCTTAAGGGGCACTCCTTTATAGGGGAACTATATGATTAATCGTATGGATGTGGTAACCTGATGTTTAACCTATTTGATATATGCGTCTTAACATAGAAGTCTTTCATGTAGGCGGATACTCGTACGTTGACTTAAGGGAATTTGGACATTGATTTAAAGTTTGTTTACTAACTTTAATTACAGTGGCTCGCATTTTAAGATTTAGGCCGGATGTTGATCCGAGATAACTTAGTCGCGTGTAGGTGTATCCTGGTGGGCGAATGATTTCCGGCGAATGTTACCATTATACTTAAGCGGTTGACTAAAGGTGAATTACATTGTTTACATCCGGTGATTGTATTATTCGTGTCATATTTTCAGAATTACTGGTCAAATGTTCGCCTACACTCGATTATCTCAATTTCCGGTAAGTTATTTCGTTGACTAGTTTAAATGTACTTTATTAGCAACTATTAGGAAAACTTCTACGCTTACCGAGGTTTCTAAGTAGATGCGATACCCTTTTATTGGAATAACTTCGCTATGTGGAATCTTGTTTGTTCAATACACATTTTCGCTTGTCTTAAACTTTGGTGTTTTTTCAATTATATTGGTTTAAATTACGTAACTATTCATTCACTTTACCGCTAATTAATTTGCTATAAATCCTGAATTTACGATAATTGAAGAAACTTATTTTATAAACTTATGAGTTATTCTAATCTAGTTAAGAGATTATATTATCAGTAATAAATATCGACATCTGTTATTCCAATTTCTAATAGTCTTCCCTAAGGCTATTTGGGTCAACTATTACTTTAGCCCACAAAGTTATTTTAAGGCTAATCGTTTTAAATCCTTGAAATCCATTTTTAATTTAACTTACAGTTATACGGTTATTCAATTCATCTCTAATCTTAATCTATGAGTTACTTTAATCCACTAATCATAGTTCATTAAGGAACTTATTGTGTTTATCCTTATTCAATATTTTACTTTACCAAAATTAGATTATTTGGGTTTTTTCTTAATAGTTATTTGCACTAATTTAATCATTTTTACTGTTATCAATAAATTGTTACAATTTAATAAACGATATATTTATTTTTATTCATTTTATTTTTAATCAATAATTTAATCTAAATACTTGATTTGCTCAATCACATCTTCAATTTTATCAAAATGAATTAACGGTGGATTATGGGGGTGACATTAAATTTTAATCAACAATTAAGTTAAGGGATTTCATACTGTTATTCGAAAATCGTTTTACCTTTAATTGATACGTTTCTTTATTTGAAATCAATGAATTCGATTCTTAACTGCTTTCCTTTTTATCGGGGTTGATTTGATCAATACATTACTCGTTCTTACTCAAAGTCCAGATTACTTTTATTGAAATGAATTATAATAAATTAACTGATGAAATCATTTGTCATTACCCTAATCCATAATTTACGAGCATTTATATTATCTTTACCCAACATTTACTTTAATTTTTAGCCATAAAACACTTTACTTTTACAATCAATGGTTATTTTAATTTTTATCGATAATTTCAATTTAATCGAATTCAATGACTCCCAATAAATTTTATTTATTTCAAAATGTTAACCCAAAATAGTTATAACAACGATTTCAGTTAATTTAACCCAAGTACCCTTTCCCTTTAATAGGCCTTAGACGCATATTGTGTTCATATTATATTTATTGAGTGCCCACTGGACTACTCGGTGTGATAATTTTAAGCCGTATGTAACATAATTTTAGGTCGATTTTACAGAATTGAGAAACGAGGAAGCAGCCAGAGACTTCTTCCTTATTTCTCGCTTCAGCTATAGGGATAATATTGACGTTACGACCCCTGCGTTTCTCAACGCCGAGTCTTCACGGGTACATATCATTGGCGATTTTCCACGCACTTACATGCATCTGTACTATGTTGATTTTACTATCTTGCGTGATGTGTCGGCTGTGGGCCGGAAAAATTTCGACATTTCAATTTAGTTTATGAAAAAATATATATCAAATAATTCATGTATATTAATAATATTTATTAATTAGGACAAAATAACAGAATTACCCTTCGTAACCATTCCAAATATTTCAGACAATAGCATAAAATATCATAACAGAAAGCATAAATGCCTCTCTCCCCACGTCGCCGTGGAAAGAGAGCTCCAACCAAAATATTTCTCACCTAAAATCAATTGAATTAGCTCAAACAGCTTGAAAATCAGGTTCTAAAATAGCTTCACAACGATTGGAAAATAAGATTTCAAAATAGTCTAAAATCAATTGAATTAGCTCAAATAGCTGGAAAATCAGGTTCTAAAATAGCTTCACAACGATTGGAAAATAAGATTTCAAAATAGTCTACAAACGATTTCAAATAGTTTTAAAATAACTTCTAAAATGGTTTTAATCAGTTTGAAAATATGGTTAGTCTTCAAAAATGGTTAAAGTCCAAAATTGGTTTGAAAAATGGTTAGTTAAATGTGAAAATGGATCAGTATATATACCTATTTGTATGACGTGTGAAATTTGATGCAGTAAAACAAAATTCGACCTTGTTATTTTCTAGCAAATTCTATTATTTATTTTTATTATTTTTCGATTTATTTTTATAATTTTTTATTTAAAATTTTTATTGAATTATTACTAATTCAATTTTTCGATTTAAATTTCACTTTAATGAACTTTTATTAATTTTTCTAATTTTGTCGAATTTGTTGTGTTTTCTTGTTATATTTGTATAGATATCGTGCGAATCTTGGTGCATTTTGTTAATATTTTAATTTATTTTTATGTTTATTATTTTATATTTAATTCTTTTATTTCTCAGATTTTATCGGTTTAATTGGTGTTTCAGTAGGTTTATTTAAATTGCATGTTGTATTTGCGTGTGTGTTTCTGATCCATTTAAACATTCTTCAAGGCCGTTTACGTTCTGGCCCAACAAGTATAATAAATTATATTTACTTAAATTTTCGGGTTAGGATATGATTCTTAAGGAGTAGTTATACATACACTGCAAACTTATTTAATTAAAATACATCTTACGCGGCCAAAACATTATACTAGAATAATTAGGCTCCAGACATCTTAAAGTGCATCTATTCCCGTTCTGGAGATGATATAATATTTACTGATTATTACCTCTCCCATGGATAATTCATTAAACTTAATCAATCAACCTTGAATTAACATAAAATGTACCGTTTTAAATTTCAACATATGTTAATGACATTAGTAAATTTAAAATTTATATTTAATTAACGATTTTCAATTGGAAGGATAAGGGATTCGTCCAAAATTTATAATGGAACAACATTGTAATTGGGTATGACGGAAGGCAGTTTTATGTCGGTCTTGCTTTCTGGATTTAGTTTCCAAACCATATTATCTAAATTTAATTTTTAATAACAAGATTAACGAGTTTAATTTTTTATTAAGGGACCCTATTACGGAAACTCTATTGTTCCAAGAATACTAATCCGATTGAATTAAGCAAAAATTTATTTAGGGTAGATTGTCGGACATTCACACACATTCTGACGCAATACTTAAAAACTATCAATGCTAGCAAGTGGCTAGAAAATTCTCCTTGTAATATATTAAATTCTAAGACCCTTGTCTATCGTCATTAATAAACAGACAACTTACTAATTTTCTGAGGTGATCCTATTGTTAAAAATTCCAGATGTGATGCAGTTAGAAATGTTGGAATAAATCTCTTCGGTATCGATTATTGCGTTCCGGTATGTGAATGCATAGGTGATCTTACTTTGGGCGTCTTCTCTGCGGTCATTTGTAGTGATATTTATATTCAATGTGCTAATGTCTGCCCATAAATTAGCATATCGATTTTTGTGTCAGTGGTTTCGGATTAGGATAAATATGTAAACGGCAATATGGACTTTGGTCGGGAAATTTTAACTATTAGTTTGTTTTCAAATAAACAGCCGACTATTCTTTGTGTTGGCGTCGCCCTAGTTCTCTCCTTATTGACGCTTATTGAAAAAATATGGGGTTTTACTACGTTGAAGTATTAAGGGGTTTTTTAGTCTATCTATCTATTATGGACAGGCCTATCTGTAGCTCTCAAGTTGCATACAATGATCGTGTTTGTTATCTGAAACTTCCCAGTGTTCGAAGAAAATTTTCACATCATTCAATCTACAAACATCTTGATACCAGTATCTTATTCCTGCTGCCCAGTCGTAGTATAGTAGTGAGGTTTTTATAAAGATTCAACTAATGATCGTCCAGCGATCACCCTTAATACCCCTAACTAACGGCGCTCTTCCCATGATTTTTAATTTTTCTGCTCATCTCGACCGACGTTTCCATCAGCCGTTACGAGTGGTAAAACGGTGCCTTGCGGGTAGAGTCCTGAGTCTTACGATCAGACCTCGCCGCGGACGAACCAGTTCTCAGGAGTGCTCGGCCCGCGCTCACAACTAACGAAAATTAATTTGTCAGCCGGACCACTGACCTGCCCTCCCGATATCTATTGCCATACATAGATATATATAGTTATCGGGACCTCGGTATAATTTATTGATATCATAAATGAAAACATTTTTATGAGATAAAATTATTATTACAAACATCGAAATTATATTAACAAAAAAAAACTTATGACAAAAACATAATAAAATCCAAAATCCTTACTTAGCTAAGATTTCACAAAAATTAATGATCAAATTAAGTTGAAGTGGTTTTGTAAAATTTGCCAAATAGTGAATTTGGTCACTGTTTATATAGTAATTTTATGCCTGTGTGTGATCAATAGGCGATTTTTCGCCATTTTCAGGGCTTTTTATTATTTTTATTAATTTAAAATCATTTTTATAATTTATTATATATTTTTCTTTATTTTTTGATATATTAACTTAATGCTGTTGCATCTACTTTTTATTGTTATTTTTCTATGATATTCTTTTTAGCCCTTAAAATTTTGTTTCTTGGTCGCCGCTTCTGCCAATGCTTTTTCTAAACCTTATTTTGCAAGGTTTTGGCAGTTTATTTTGTTTCGTATATGTTTCTTTTTACCTCTGCATGCGTTGATCGATTTTATTAATATATGTTTTAATTAATTTTGTTATATTTTAGTTTGTTTATTTAATGTTTTTATTTTATTTTTGGTTTCTGCTTGTGGTGCATGTGTATGTACAGTGACGATTTTCCTTATCTTTATTTTATTTTTTTGTTTTATTTCGTGTTACCATTTTTTGTTTTAATTTTGGCTTTAAGCTCAACATTACCAAGGCTATAATTGTTTGGACGTACATTGGGTCCAAACTTTTTTTAATTTTGAATGTGTTAAAAGATAATGAATTAAAAAAAGAGCTGGAAATGAATTAATTTTAATCAGTAGAATATATGAAAATAAAAATGAAGAGGCAATAATTAAGGAGAATATCAAACTTGCAGATGTAGTAAGAAATTCTACAAATTCTCGATTGATATTAAAACCATAAAATGTTTATCAAATAAAATTAGCCGGCAAAAAAAATTCAATCCAGTTCGAGATCCATCCACTTTTATCCAATACATCAACTTAATGAATTTGAATTTCAGAAAAATTATAGACCAAAGGCCAAAATAAGGAAAAATGTTTTTACCAAAACTTTTTTATACGTACTTTTAAAGTCTCAAAAAATATCGGATTTTATAAACAAAACTTTATTAATAAATCTTAAAAATGTTTCTAAAACTAATTAAGTGAATGGTAAAAGAAGAAAATATAACGATGAAAATTTAAGGTTTGAACCGATAATGAAAAAGAACCAATTGGTGTTTGTGGAATGCGAAAAAATTATAAGTAACAGTAGCTTAAATCCTTCAAAACTAAAAAGACATTTGGAAACAGTTCATCCTGAATTGATAACGAAAGATAATGATTATTTTAAAAGAAAAAGTAATGAGCTGCAATTTAAAACAAATTTTTTTTTCAAATTTTATAAAGGACGAGAATAAAAATGCACTAACTGCATTATATATGGTCAGTTTAAAAATTGCTCAAGAAGGTGAGCTTATTCTATTGCTTACGAATAACAACAACTTTTCTCGATATTGCCAGTTTATGTAAAGATAGGCATGCACACCCATCCATTGATTTAAAAATAAAAATATTTATTTAAGGTTTTTATATTGGTTAAATATTGTATTAAAAAATTAAATTTATATTTAAAAAAGTTAATTAGGGTTCAGCTTAAAAGATTTTTTTATAAAATGGTTCCAGAAGCATATAAAGTTTGAAAACCACTGATCTAATAAAACAATTTTGTATAATAATCCTCCATAAACAAATTAAATCTTTTTAATTTAACAAAGATGTGTTTAAAAAAATTATTTATCCTTTATATTGTTTTTATTTTGTTGTTTATTAAAACAATTTTTGAATTTTTATGGATCTAAAAATTGAGATAGAAAATAAATTCGGAAAATCAGATATGTGAGTAAGCTTTGAGAATTATTTTATTATTTTTTCAATTAAACATTCCGTTTCCAGCAGTCAGTCGAAAGTTAATGAAGTTAAGAAACAATTTATCAAAACAAGGAATGACATCGCGACATTATTTTATTTGATTAATATTATCAAAATAGATATCACTGTAACAAATTGGGAAACGATTTTAGTAATTGTTTTCTGTGAAGGTTGACTTTTAATTTTATAGGAATGATAAATTTAAATATTTTATTATCAATGCAAAAATTAAAGGTTTAATTCATGGGTCCCAAGGCGTGGTGTGCAAACCGCTCGCGACTTTTTAGCAGAACCAATAGAATTGCACTATTATTAAATTCAAGCGCATTTTAAGTCTCTTAAATGAGTTTGTGCACTTGTGTGTAATTAAGTTACTTTTCATTAAGCAGTGTATAGAATCTATACAATATACTATAAATGGAGAAATAAAATCATTTAAATTGCAAAAATAAGTTTATTAATTTCGGACAAATATTTTGAGATTATAGGTAGATTGTTGGCTGAATCTCACGGAAATTTTTATGATTTAACTTTTCATGGATAATGTTTTGATTTTTTTTCAAAGTACTTTTACTTGTTAGTATTTTATTTGCAGGAAAGTAAATTAATTGAAAATTTGTTGATTACATTAATCAGTGTTTTTGTGAAACGTAATCCTCAAGTTTGTCAGGCATAAAAACGGCAAGTCAAGCTGCTGTAGAGTTTTAATAATTTATATTTATTTATTTTGCAATATTACCAAAACTGGGAAAAGATTGTAACAAACAGACGAAAGCGAAAATGAAACAATTAAAAATTTTGATAAACCTAAATGTATAAGAGGATTTTTCGGTCTAGTAAATTATTATCACAGATTTATAGGAAATTATACAAAAGAATCAAAAGTATTAGAATCTCTATGTGGGAGTAAGCAAAAGAAGCTACTACTGACAGATGACTGAAAATTCCTTTCAAAATTTAACATTAAAATTAATGCCTGTTTTAAAGTTTCAAAATTGTACTAAGCCGTTCATATTCGATTCAGATGCTAGCTTTGATTGCATCGATGTGGTATTCTCTAAAACAGAAGGAAATAAAGAAAACTTATTGCATATGGAGCTCGGGAGATTAATAAACATGAATTAGCCTATTGCATACGTGAAATGAATTGTTATCTGGATTTTATATACACCAAGCGAAATTGAGATAAATCACCTATAATATAAAAGAAAATCAATAAATTTATAGCATATAAACACACCAACTCATCTTGAGGTTGCTTGTAAAATAGTCAATGAGACAAACCCTACACTATAGAAACAGAAAAAGTGACCGAGAAATAAAATAATGCACATTAACACAACCCATAATAAAACATGCATGAAAAGTTTTAACATGTAGCCATCCGAAGTTGAAAAAATCCCTATAATAAATAATTTTATAGACATTTTTGAGATAATTTTAGAAAGAAAAATGGCGGAAAAATTTTTTAATTTAAATTTTGAGGTTTTTGCTAGGAAATTTCGAGTAAATGAGGATGTATCTTCATAAGATTTATCCTTAAAACTAAAATTAATCTAATATTTCAAATTTTCTGTCGAAAAAAGCAAAACCTGAAATCCGAAAAAAGCATAAATTTTTAAATTATATTGGTAAGTTTTAAAAAATAATCATAAACCAAATTATTTTGTGTACATAATCGATGATTTTTTACAAAATATGTATAAAAAATATAATTATTTAATGCAAATAATAATTTTTATAAGTTCAAAAATAATTTAACTCACATTTTTTGAATAATATCCGAAAAAAATACATATTTTTGGAGATTAGTTATTGTTACTTACTTAATTTCCTAAATATTATTTATAATAATATATATGAAATAGTTGATCAAAGTTATATTTAAGAGCTTGAATTATGATCATATTTCCTTATGAAATCATAATTCAACTCTTAAAATTTAACTTTAAGTTATATAACTATAAAAAAATAACTTACTTAGCATCCATTTAAAAAATGGCTGAAATGCATTCCCAAAAAATAAATTCCGCCAAGTTGATTTATGTATCAACTTGAATTATAGCGGAATTTATCTCAGTGACAGCTGGTGTATATCATCTACAACATATTTTGCACAATCTTTTGTGCACCTTGTTCAATTCTTGTCGCATGACCTACAATTGGAGATGAATTTGAGTTATCTCTGTGTCGACTGGCTTTGCGCGTTTGCGGACGGTTTCAGTTGATGCGATATGCTTGGTTTGCTCCTTGTCTGCAAATGTGCCGATGCATAAACCAATGGGTATGTAAAGGCAAATTGGCTTGCAAACCCATTAGTGTCCGTTAGTCCATTCACGAATATTGTATATATATATATATTTATATTTGAGTTGAATTTAAAATTAAAATTAAAATTTATTTTACAAATAATTTTAAGATTTTTTATGCTTAAGATTTAATACTAAGAACAGATCACAAAAAGTTATTACAATTATAATAACAATTATTCGTAATCATATCTACGAATGTTTTGAATGTTTTTAAATATTTTGAGTATTTTTAATATTGATAAATTGAGTATTGTTTCAAAATTTTTAAAATTTTTAATATAATTAAAATAATTTAATTTAATTTATAAAATATTACATTATTATTTTAAAATTATAATATAAATAAAAATTATGATATTTATATAAAAATGTTTTTTAAAAAATTAGTTAAAAGTATTTAAATATTTTTTTTAAGTATTTATTTATTAGAATATTAAATTAATATAAACAAATAATTTGTTTAAATTATAATTTAATTCATAATATTTTTAGTTGTTTTTTATGCCTGAAGATAACAGGTAAACTGTCGAAATATATATATATATATATATAATTTTTATAAATTCAGAGCTAATGTTTTATGAAAATAATTTACGTCATCGACCTTTTTTTGCTCTCACACTTCAATCTTTATTCTTGCTTTCATTCTAACCAGTTTGTTTTGTAGCAAAATGGTTTTCATTAGATATTTTTGAAGTAAAGCAATTTCTAGAAAAGGAAAACATATCCAGTTGATATTATTATAACCAATTATTAATAAAAAATATTGTTTAGGTCATTAATATTCATGATTAAAAGAACAAAATTCACCATTTGACACAAAAGAGGTGCAAAGACAGATTTCTCCAAAATTATTTTGTTTACATGACTTGTTCAATAATCAATAAAAATATTTGTTTAATCAACAGAAATTTTTGTCTTTAAAACAAATAAAGGGATTTAGAAAGTAAAAAATTCTTTTTGGGATTATGTTTTCCCAAACTGAGGCAATTTATCGGAAGACTCGACTAAAGATTTGTTGCTCAATTTGTCTTTCTGGAGCCTTTGTAGGGTTGATAGTTGAATGTATCGCTGCGTATCTTTACGTTGTTCCATACGTCAACGAATTGAATTTCCGAAATAGTTCTTGTCAATTTCTAAATTTGAGCCTGGCCAGTAGTGCTTATAGAACGTGTGAAAATAGAAATACAAAAGATGTCATTAGGTTTCCATGTGTAACGATATTCATTACCAATAAAGACAATCAAACTGCAATCTTATATGAAACTATTTACACTTTTTTACAATATAAATTATTTCAGGTAATTTAATATTTTTTAAAATTAATTTGTTTATATTGCCTAAGTTAGTTTGATGTATATTAAAAAAAATTAATATTGGTATTTCAAATTAGAAAGTATTTTAAAAATATTTTAAAAATAGAATATTAAACTAAAATAAATATTACGAACAAACAGATTGAAAATTAATTTTTTTTACAAATTTATAAAATTTAATTATATGAATGAACCTTATGATGAATTGAATTTATTTGTATTTAAATATAAAGGTTTTACATCTACAAAAAATACGTTCATAAAATTTATTAGTTTAAAAAATGCATATATTATTGGAGAAAATAAAAGTTTCAGTTTTATAATTATTCATATAATTATTCAGTAGTGGAATACCGGCCATCTAGCTCACATACCCCCACCCCCCGGACAAATATTTTTTCTAAGTTTAAAAGTAAAAATTTTTTTAGAACAAAGACAATGTCTCATAAAAAATTTTTCAAGGTCATTTAAACAAAGACCATGACTCATTCAAGGTCATTGGATGACTCATGATACTTTTCGAAGGTCACATAAACAAAGACTATGACTCATTCAAGGTCATTGGATGACTCATCATAATTTTTCAAGGTCATTTAAACATAGACTATGACTAATCAAAAAAATTCAAGGTCATTCAAAAGTAGGTCAAGGTCAATGGATGACTATTCAAAAATTTTCAAGGTCATTCAAAATTTCTCAAGGTCATATTACATTTAAACATTTTTTAATTTTAATTTACTACTTATTTTTATAAGTAGTATATATTTTGTAATTTTATTTTATTTTAATTATTATTTTTATTATTATTTTTTTATTATTATTATTATTATTATTATTATTATTTATTATTATTATTATTATTATTATTATTCTTTTTATTCTTTTATTATTATTATAAATTTTATTATTATTATTATTATTATTATTATTATTATTATTATTAATGTTTTTATTATTATTATTATTATTATTATTATTATTATTATAATTAATATTTTTATTATTATTATTATTAATATTTTTTTTATTATTATTATTATAATTGTTATTATTAATATTATTATTTTTATTATTATAATTGTTATTATTAATATTATTATTTTTATTATGAATATGATTAATAATATGAATTATTAGTATGATTACTTATTTTTATTATTATTATTATCATTATTATTATTATTGTTATTATTATTATTATTATTATTATTATTATTATTATTATTATTATTATTATTATTATTATTATTATTATTATTAAAAGTTCACGTTTTATTATTATTAATATTATTATTATTATTATTAATGTATAATAAAAACAAAACCACTACATAAAACTTTTATTATTAGGAAATAATTTTATTATTATTATTATTAATATGATTATTAATATTATTAATTAGCATGATTACTTATTAATATTGTTTAATTATTTTTACTTTTATTATTATAATTGTTATTATTAGTATTACTATTTTTATTATTAATATGATTAATAATATGATTAATTAGTATGATTACTTATTTTTATTATTATTATTTTTTCTTATTATTTTTCTTATTATTATTAGTAGTGGGATGTGTCACCTCCAGCACATGTCACCTCCAGCACACTACCCCTTCCCCTCCCCCTCCCCCGCTGAGAGAAAATTTTTCTAAGTCCAAAAGTACAAATAATTTTTAAGACAAAGACAATGACTCACTCAAGGTCATTTAAACAAAGACCATGACACATTCAAGGTTATTGGATGACTCATCATATTTTTTCAAGGACATTCAAACAAAGACCATGACTCATTCAAGGTCATTGGATGATTCATCAAATTTTATAATATATATTTTTAATTTTATTTATTTTTATTTAATATACTTTAATTGTTTGTTTTAATCAAGTCAATTATTTTATTATTTTATTTTTAAATTATATTATTATTAAATTTAATTGTTTGTTTTAATAAAGTCAATAATATTTTATATTTTTAAATTATATTATTATTATTAAATTGTTTGTTTTAATGAAGTGAATATTGTTTTAATCAAGTCAATAATATTATTTATTTATTTTTATTTTATTTTATTTATTTTACATACTATAATTTTTTGTTTTAATCAAGTCAATAATATTATTATTTATTTTTAAATTATATTATTATTATATTTAAATTGTTTGTTTTAATCAAGTCAATTATTTTATTATTTTATTATAAAATAATATTATTATTTTATTGTTTGTTTTAATGAAGTGAATATTGTTTTAATCAAGTCAATAATATTATTTATTTATTTTTATTTTATTTTATTTATGTTATATACTTTAATTTTTTTTTGTTTTAATTAAGTCAATATTTTATTATTTATTTACTATTTTTAAATTATATTATTATTATTATTGTAATTGTTATTATTATTGTTATTATTATTATTATTATTATTATTATTATTATTATTATTATTATTATTATATTTATATTTATTTATTTATTATTATTATTATTATTATTATTATTATTATTATTATTATTATTAATATTATTATTATTACTGTTGTTTATATAATTATTATGATTATTATTATTATGATTATTATTATTATTTTATTATTATTATGATTTTAATATTATAATTATTATTATTATTTTATTATTAATATTTTTTATAATTATTTTATTATTTTTATTATTATTGTTATTATTATTTTTATTATCATAATTTTTATTTTTATTACTATTATTATTATTTTTATTATCATTATTTTTATTTTTATTATTAATATTATTATTTTTATTATTATTATTAATATTATTATTATAATTATAATTATTATTATTATCATTAATATAATTATTATTATTATTATTATAATTATTTTTATTATTGTTATTGTTATTATTATTATTATTATTATTATTATACTTATCGTTTTTACTACTATTATTTTAATTATTATTATTATTATTTTTATTATAATTATTATGATTATTATTATTATTTTTATTATTATTATTATTATTATTATTATTATTATTATGATTATTATTATTATTATTAATATTATTATTATTATTAATGTATAATAAAAACAAAACAACTACATAAAACTTTTATTATAAGGAAATAATTTTATTATTTTTAATATGATTATTAATATTATTACTTATTAATATTGTTTAATTATTTATTTTTATTATTATTATTATATTTTTATTATTATTATTATTATTATTATTATTATTTTTATTATAATTATTATGATTATTATTATTTTATTATTATTATTATTATTATTATTATTATTATGATTATTATTATAAGTTCACGTTTTATTATTAATAATATTATTATTATTATTAATGTATAATAAAAACAAAACAACTACATAAAACTTTTATTATAAGGAAATAATTTTATTATTTTTAATATGATTAATAATATTATTACTTATTAATATTGTTTAATTATTTTTTTTTATTATTATTATTATAATTGTTATTATTAGTATTATTATTTTTATTATTAATATGATTAATAATATGATTAATTAGTATGATTATTTATTTTTCTTATTATTATTTTTTCTTCCTAATTTTATTATTTTCAAGTTCATTGGATGAGTCATAATATTGTTTTTTCAAGGTCATTTAAAAGTAGGTCACGGTCATAGTATTTTTAAACATTTTTAATTTTAATATACTACTTATTTTTTTAAGTAGTGTTTTTTAATGTTTTTTAATTTTAATTTTATTATAATTATTTTTATTAATATTATTATTATTATTATTATTATTATTATTATTATTATCTTATAAGTAGTGTTTTAATGTTTTTTAATTTTTATTCTATTATTATTATTATTATTTTTATTATTATTATTATTAATATTACAAGTTTTTATTAATTATAATTTTCATTATTATTTTATATAAATTTTCAACAAAGTATATAAAATTAATATTGAATAGGAAAAGTTTGTTCAATTGTGGTTCATAGTATACAGGGATAGAACAATTGTAAATGTTTGTAAAAAGTTAAAGAAAAATTCTATATTTTTAAGAAAATATGTGCAAATAAATATCAAAACTAATTATGGCTCAAATGTGTTTTAAACTATCGATATGTTACAGTGTTTATGGAAAAACTTTAATGAAAATATGTGTAATTTTTCAACAATTTATGAAATATTTATTTTATGGCTAATAATGTGTATGTGTTAAATCATAAAAATAGTTCAATATTTATGTAAAGTTTGAGATTGTTAAGAAAATGTATATAATTTATGATACACACGTGTTTTTTTTGATTGAAATATGTGTGTTTGTTTTACCGATATAAGAAAAACTATGGACAATTTTTAAGAAAATACACGTAATTTATGATTATCATGGGATTAGAATTTGATTAAAGTTGTGAGAAAGTTGTTAAATTTGAGATAAAACCGATTAATTTGTAAATAATGTTATTATTTTGAAGAAATTTTAAAATAAGACCTTCAGCAAATTGGTAAGAAAATAGTAGTTATTGAGTAATACTTATTAAAATTACCAAAGTTTTATAATTTTTGACAAGTCTTGATAGATCTTTAATAAAATTTGTTAGTACTTTGAATAAGAATTAAAAAAAAAGTTTCAACACAGTAGCAAATCGTAAAGAAACTAGTACTTATCAGTTAATTAAATTAACTAAGTTGTAAAATAATTGAAAAAAAAAAATTTGTTAGATTTTTTAAAATTTTAAGATTGTTAGGTAATTGTTCTAGGTACTTGTTGAATAAAAATTAATGTATTTTATCAACAGCTCATAGTTTTTAATCGTACAATTTCTCTTCATTCCTGGAAATAATCGTAAATATTTAAATTATTCAGAAAATTGTCAATAAAAACATAAATAATAGGTAACCAAATATTTTTAAATACTAGTCAATTTTAGTTTTTAATTTAATTACAAATATAATAATAATAAAATAAATACTTGTATACAAATAGTTACATGAATCAATCAATTTCTTAGAACTGAAATCTTATCGATATATTCTGATTAACCTTAAATCAATGAAAAAAGTAACAATTTTCCTAAGTATTTTATAAATTCAACCAACTCAATCCCCTTTTAAAAAAAATACTATAAACTCGACTCTCAACCAATCATTCCTCTTCAAATGTCATTTTTCACTCCATTATACCAACTATATTCATAATTTTTATAAAAGCCTATCAAGTAGATAATATTTACCTTTTGAATACCAATATTTATTCCAGTAAATTTCTTTAAAAATATTATAAATTCCTCTCTTGACCAATCATTTTCCATCAAATAACAATATTTCCAGCCATATTCAATATTTTTCATAAAAAAAAATCATAAAAATACCAATTTAGATTATATTTACCCTTTAAATAACAATATTTAACCAACCCAACCCCTTAAAAATGACAACAAACTTGTTAATTGACTATTTCTCACTAAAGTAAATTCCACTCTAGACCAATCATTTCCCATCAAATAACACTTACCCCTACCCTACCAACTATATTCATTATTTTTTATAGAAATCACCCTTTAAATAACGATATTTAACCGACTCAGTACCTTAAAAATATCAACAAATCTGTTCTTAATCGATTATTTCCCCTTAAAAGATTATAAATTTTCTTCTTAGCCAATTGTTTCTCACTAAAATAAAATAAAATTTACTCTCAACCAATCAATTCTCTTTAAATGACATTAATCCAAGCTATATTCATTATTTTCATAAAAAATCACCGACTCATATCGATATTCAACCGAATAAATTTCTTGAAATCCCCTTAAAATAGAATTCATCTCGTGACCAATCCTTTCCCCGTTAAAAGATCATAAATTTTCTTCTTAACTAATCGTTTCTCTTTAAATGACAATATTCTCACTCTCTCAAAAGATTTACACACATATTAATATCTATTTGAACAAATCCCCCCTAAAAATATTATAAATTCTTCCTCTATATTCTCCATTTAGAAAATATTTACCCTTTGAACACAGATATTCAACCAACTCAATACCCTTAAAAATGGCAACAAACTTGTTCTTAATCGATTATTTCCTTAAAATATCATAAAATTTCCTCTTAATCAATAATTTCCCTTGAAATGACAATTTTCCTCACTGCACCAACAATATACATATTTTTTGTAAAAAAAAAGTACAAGGTAAAATTTTTTAGAAATCTATATTTAACCGAATAAGATCCTTAAAAATCCATCATTCGGATCATATTTACTATATGTATTCAACCAATCAAATTCCCACTTAAAATTATCATAAAAATCTGAATTTTACTAATAAAAATAAATTTTCTTTAGTATTACAAAATTGTTATCGATACCCAACATTTTCCGTTGAAAATCACCACAATTTGATTCTGGCAAAAAATTCTATCAAATAAAAAATTCATCAAAAATGACTAAAATCGAATAAAGTCTATGTTTCCCACATAAATTAAATTATTGTAAAATATATATCATGTTGCTCAAATAATTAAAATTAATCAGTAAATCAAGTATAAATTCAATAAAAATTACCAGTCAACCCATAGAGATATATCAATGATTTTCATAAGTATACTGATAACCACACTGAGCATTGTCTTAAAAATCTCTAAATTATACTACTTTTGTGATTGATATCCATGAAATCAATAAAATTGAAAATGAAAGTAATTATCGATCTCTTTTTTACACTGTAAAATCAATTAAAATCTTAGGTTTCACTAAAATATTTTTAAAAATTAACTGATTTAATCAACTATTTAAATAGAACATAAAATTATAATTAAAATATCATTAAATCTATCAGTCAAATTTGATTCTAATTCTTAAATAATTATCTTAAATAGATGTTTCATAAACATTTTGATCATAAATTTAACTTTTATTTAAAATAATCCTAAAATCAAGTCAAATCTAATAAATTTTCAAGAAATTAAGTGTTTAAAATTATAGATTTACCCTAATTTCTTCAATAATTTCATTTAAAACATAATCAAAACCTAATCCATTAAAATTCAAAAGAAAACCATAAATTCACAAAGATGATTAAAATTTACTAAAATAAATACATCGTAAAACTAGATATCACTTAAATTATCATAAAATTTCCCTAAAAGCTCTAATTGATTTACATAGCCTAAAATTATTTTATTTTTGTCGAATACAAATTTTCAGTGAAACAAGTAATATTGGTGAGAGAGTACATTAAGTAACTAAAATCGGTGAAATTACTGAAAAAAGTGGGATAGTTAAAGATATCTACTAAATAGATGAAATATCAATTGCTATATTAAACACTTACAAAGGTAATATACTTTGAATGGAGAAAATATACATCGAAGGGGAAAATATTCATTGAAGAGAAAAATATTCGTTGAATAAAGAAAACATTAATTGAAGAGAGAAAATATTCATTAAAGAGGAAAGCAATCATTAAAGTGAGAAAATATGAATTGAAGCTAACAAATATTCGGTGAATCGAGAATTGCTTATAATAAACTAGACGGTAAATTTCTCAATAATTAGATGAAATATCAATTAAATATTGGGAAATACTTTAAACGGAGTCTGAATTATTCATTGATCAACAAATATACTTAAAAGATGAAAATATTCACTGAAAATGAATTGTACTTTAAGAGTGGATGAATTACTATTATATTCAATTAAAACTTTTTAACAATTGAGTAGATTTTGTCGGTTAATTATATTTAAATAGGGATATATATATATTTTTTGATAAACACTTATGGACGGATGAATATTTTCTCTCTTCAATTAATGTTTTCTTTATTCAACGAATATATTTCTCTTCAATTGCTATATTAAACACTTACAAAGGTAATATACTTTGAATGGAGAAAATATACATCGAAGGGGAAAATATTCATTGAAGAGAAATATATTCGTTGAATAAAGAAAACATTAATTGAAGAGAGAAAATATTCATCCATTTCCATTGAAATAACATTCCCCCCCACTGCACCAATAATATACATATTTTTTAAAAATCTACAAGGTAAAATTTCTTTAGAAATCTATATTTAACCGACTCTACTCCTTAAAAATCCATCATTCGAATCATATTTACTATATGTATTCAACCAATCAAATTCCCTTAAAATTATCATAAAAATCTGAATTTTACCAATAAAAATAAATTTTCTTTAAAGTATTACAAAATTGTTATCGATACCCATCATTTTCCATCGAAAATCACCACAATTTTGTTCTGGCAACAATTTCAAGCAATTAAAAAATTCATCAAAAATGACTTAAATCGAATAAAATCTATGTTTTCCACATAAATTAAATTATTGTAAAATCACAAAATATATATCATATTGCTCATTAAAATTAATCAGTAAATCAAGTATAAATTCAATAAAAATTACCAGTCAACCATTAGAGATAATTCAATGATTTGCATAAGTATACTGATAACCACACTGAGCATCCCCTTAAAAATCTCTAAATTATACTACTTTTGTGATTGATATCCATGAAATCAATATTAGAATTGAAAATGAAAGTGGCGTCTGAGCTAGATGGCCGGTATCCCACTACTTTATTCAATTGAACGATAAAAAAACTCTGCGGTTAATAAGATAGAATTATAAATATTTGAATATTTGTAGTATATTGAAATTGAATGATGATATTGGTCAATATATTATCTGAAATTAATGAAATTTCTTTACAGAATTAACAAAACCTTTACTTAACTTTAGTTAATGCCCAGCATTTTGTCGCTTGCGTCTCTGTTAATTCAAAGATATTATCAAGGGTTCACAGCACCAGAAAAGTCAGGAGACACTTTTTTTTAAGGGTTGCTTAACATTTAAATGTACAATATAGATTTTACATAATCATGTTTGTTTCATTACAATTATGATTATTTGTTTCTTTGCAATGAAGCAAAGATGAATTTCAGCAAATAATTTTGACTTTTACATCCAAAATTTCAAAAAAATTTTCAAAAAAATATGTTTGTATTAAAAATTTGGGGCTTCTCTATTTATTCATGCTTTTAAATTAAACTTTCCAAATAGAATTTCGAACTTTTTAAATTAACACATACATTTTATATAGTTTTTACTTGAAATTTTATTATTTCGTCAAACATTTTCAAAATTGATAAATTTCGATACTTTAATAAATTTTCATTATTTTCATTTATTTGTGATATTATTCATAATAATAGTTGTTTAATATTAAATAAGTAGATAATAAAATAGTTGTTTAAATAATCATATTTAAAGAAATTAAACTAATTTTCAAAATTTAAAAATATTACCCAACAAAATCTTTTAAAAATAATTTAAAAATTTAATTTATTACAATAAATGAAAGTTAATAAATAAAAATTATAAATCCAAACAAATGAATATTCAAGATTTATTAACAAATAAATACGTGAAAGAAACTAAAAATGAATTTCAAAATCCTTTTAATCAGGATATAGTAAAATGGGAGAAAGAAGTTATCAGAAAAGAAATTAACCAAATAAATGAAGGATTAGAAGTTATTTGGCCGACTTTTATCAAAACCGACGAAACAGTTTATCCAATCGAAAACCGAATAAATCCCTCCTATTTGTGGCAAACCTCTAACTGGGAGACTGAAATAATGCTGACAAGTCAACCTGAAATGCTACCAGAAAATATCAGAAAAATCCTAGAATATGAGTACAAACCAGAAAAAGATAAAAAATTAATATTCAATGAAAAAAGAATAAAAAAAATTCATACAAATATTGCAACAAATTATGTGGCACAAAATGATTATTTTTATAATTTAGACGTAAATTATATCAAATTATTCGATTTGAACTCTGACAACTTCCTAAATTCCTGCCCAAAAAATGAATATTTACAAATTAGTAATTGCAAATGGAAACTTTCTGATGAGTTGAAAATGACAGCCACTGAAGACAAAATTCTAATTTATGAATCAGCTGAACAGCACCCCCCTCTACGAATGTTACCGACTCTCACATCAAACATTCATACATATTACAATAAAAAATCAGATTTATGTAAAGAAAACCTCATAGGAACATTAGTTCCAATAACAAAAGAGCGAGTCTTTCTTGGTTATCTTAGAAATCAAACAAATCTTTTAAAAAATAATCCTGCCTTTCAAAATGCTCCAATTTATCAAGCTGCTATAGAAAACCAATTTTTCCGTACTCCGGTTTATCAACAGAAATCATCTGGAAATGACTTCCTTCTAATATCAACGAACAAAGGATTTAAAATACGAAAAGTAGACAAAATTCTTCTTGGAGGCAAACAAATGCCAATGATAAGAATTCCCCATCCAGATTCCGAGTTCTTATCAGACAACATTTTAAAGATTATTATCTACTTTATTAAAACAAAAAATCATATCCATAATAAAGATTTAGTTCAGATCCTTTCCACATTCCATTTTCTAGAACTTGACAAATTTCTCGAGCATTATATTCAATACGACAAATGTACAGATTGTTGGAAACTCATAGAAAATGCCGAATGTGACGCAATTGATGATTCAATAATCGCAGAAGATTTCTATTTGAGTGATTCAATCATGTCTTACATGTTCAATTATCATTACTATGAAAATAAAACAAATGTCAAAAAACAAAATCAGAATAAAGATGTAATGACTCCGTGGAATATCTCTAAAGCTTACCTTAATGGAGCTTATCAAAAAGGATATTGGGACTTGAAAAAGTTGGAGAACATTTTACAACATAACCAATCCAACTCGTATCGTTATTCAACCAATTTCACATTTGTCAACAACGGCGTCAAGGTAGACCTTCGGAAATTGACAAAATTCGACTATATGAAACTAGCAAAACAAATGAATGATACTAATTTTAAAAGACTCCAAAGACGATGGGACATGTGTCACGCGTTAACGGCAAACGCAGCGGTAATGGGAGACGAAAATTATATGAAATACGCAAGGGAAAACGAATTGAATTACAAAAGATTAATGAAAGGATATTTGTTGAATTGTCAAAAGATTTTCAATCAACACTTTCTTGATTTGACTACGGTTCCAAAATCCCAATACTCAAATGTCGAAGAAATTGATATGGATAAAATATCCGAGGAAGAATATAAAAAGCTCCTGGGAAAAGAAAAGAAAATATCCAATTCTCCAGTATTATGCAATCCAGCCAATGCTCTAGAATTTCTAAACAAGCCTAAAAAATATCTCATCATTTATAGAAAACAGAAAGATTCCAACAAAGTCGAGAAGATCAAAATCGAAATTGAAACGTTAGGGCATGAATATTTAAAAATTTGTGAAAAAAGAACTTTCAATGAAAAACTTAGAGCTTGTGGTAGTAACGTTTTAGACAAAAAAGAAAAAGCAAAAGATATTGAGAAACGGAAACGAATTAAAAACTTTCAACACAAACAACAAGAACTGAATTTACCATTCGATCCAAATTCAGATGCTACTACAAATAAGAGTTGTACAGTTTGTGGCAACTTTGGTCATATGAAAACCAACTCCAACTGTCCGATGTTTGAATCTACATCTAAACGTTCTAAAGATTTATTATCAAAACCTAAAAGACAAAAACGAAGATTTTCCGAAAACTCAGCCAAATCTTTTAAAAGACAAAAGTTAATTCAAAATTAGATTAAACATATTTTCTTTTTAAATTGGATAAAATAAACAAACTTTGTATTTTAAAAAATTAAAAAATTAGAAATTAAAATATTTATTTTTTATAATATATTTATAAAATCTATACAATGTTTAAAATTATGTTTTAAATAATTAATAAATAATAAAATATTAATAATAAATATAAAAAAATATTTTTCAAGTGTTAAAATAAGTAAAACAAATTTTTATATATTATCTTTTATATTTATTATCTTTTAAACAAATAATCGAAAATAAATGCTTGATTTGTACATTTTCAGGAAAAACCTAATCTCCACCATACTTTTCATTTCGTAAAATGTAAAAAGGCAGTTTATCGCAAGTTTTTAGTTCATCTCATGACTGGTAATTCGCCACTAGTTCATGTTCAGCATTTGAACTCATTTTTAAAGTTTTTTAAAGCTTTTATATTTTAAATGGTAACTGAAAAATAATTTGGTAATTTAATTATTTGAATTCAATTCCGTAACTATTTTATGGAGACAACCTAATTTATTATTGAGACAAACTTTTGCAATACCAAAAAAAATATTTCTACCGTCTTCTTTTATTCAACTTCTATTATTAATTCTCCCAATTGTTTCATTTATCATTAATTTGTTTACTATTAATTATTAATAATTAATTAATTTGATAATTTACGTTAGTTAATTACTTTCATAATCATTAAACTTATTAAATTTTATAAAAGATACACAATACAATTTTTTTGAAAATGTTTTATTAGTCGATAAAATTGAATACAATGACGAGGTCAAACAATTTATTAAAACTAATTATTACATTATTACAATACATACATTCAAATCATTACATTACATTTATTAAATCAAAATATTTTATAAAAAGAAACAGAAAAAAAATAGAATGAATTTATTTACAATATTTTTTGTATTAAAATAGGATTTTAAAAAACAAAATGTATCTAAACTTTCGTCTTCTAACCTAGACCCTATTCTCGTGCAAATTAATCCTGCGGCTGAAAAGGCTCTCTCGGACTCTACACTAGTAGGACGAATGGTTTTTAAATATTGGTAAACCATTTATAAATGTTTACCACGAATGTTTTCCTCGCAAAAAGTTTTCATTTCTTTGCGAATCGTAGTTTGTAAATTCGAGCTTTTATTTACTCTTTCATTTCGCACATTATAATGAAGATTTTGATGCATTTTTAATATAATTTTTCTTTTTATGAACAAAAATTGTTGTCACTCAGCATATCTTCATTTAAAATAACTTCTTCAGGATTTTCATCATCTTCATTTTCATTTTCCTCTTCGTATAAATTTAATTTCTCTATCAATTCTATTATTAATTTGGTTATCGTTGTTTTCGAAGGTAATTTAAATATGCTGTGATAATTGTGATTTTGTTGTTCTGGGTTGTGTAGAAATTGTAAAACTTATGAATAAATTGTTATTCTTTCTTGTATTCTGTAAACAAGTTCACTTTTAATTTGATGCTTAATGCGCTGTTCAATGCAGTTAATTCATCTAACATGAATATTAATACAACATCTGCAGAAAGTAAATTAATATCTGATCCGCAAAGAGCTTCCACAGCAACTTTTACTTGTTGCAAAGCGGATATAATATCGTGCAATAATTTTAATTCAGACTGATTAAATGCAAAATCTAGGTTCAAATCGATAATGCTTTTACGAATACAATCTTTGAGCTCATAAAATCTTTCCAGTGTTGTTAACAAGCTATTCCATCTTGTTTTTGAGTCATATAATAATGACTTTTCTTTTCCAAACTGTTCAATCACATGTTTTTGCAAAACTTCATCATTTTTTGTAGGTGATTTTTTAAATATTTTTATAATCGTTCTAATTTTATTAATTAGACAATTGACGCTAGGATCTTTAATATCATTAATTAGAGAATCGTCCAACATGATTTTAGTACCCGAGTCATCTTCAATATCTTCCTCGTCTTCAAATTCAATAATTTCCTGGTCTTCAATTTCAATATTTTCCTGGTCTAGATTTTCAATTTCGTCAATTTCTGTTGGTTTATCTTTTTTATATAAAATTTGTACAACTGGTAATTGTATACCGTGAGCCATACATAATTGGTAAATAATATTTAAATTAGATCCAAATTTGCGCATTACTGATGCACCATCTGTTATGCAGCCGACAATATCTTTTAAAGGTATGTTAAAATTTTCCAATTTATTTCTCAAATTTTCTTCACATTTTTCTGCTGGAATTTTCCCGTGAATTCTGCTGAGGCCGAGGTTCCAAAACGTTGTGCCATCGTGCACATTGATATTTAAATATCTACGATTTCTAATCGATGTCCCTTCATCAAGAGTCAAACTAAATTTGATTAACTTGCGCTTTCTGAACAGTAATTCATCTGTTACTTCTTTCTTGACATTTATTCCATGATTGATAACAATATTTTGCATGGCACTTGGAGATTTTGGAATATTTTCGTATTTTCCTTCAAGCAGTTTTCGTATATCGTATGATTTACATATTGAAATAAACGGTAGACCATCTACAGCGATCATACGCGATATTACAGCTGGCAAAGAGTCGTCGATTTTGTTTCCTCAAAAACGATGTGATTTGACCAGAACGAATAGTTTCCGATATTTCGACAACAGCATCGTTATTGATGTGATCATGGGTCTCTTTTTAATAAATTAATATTGTGCTTGGTTCTTAAATGGGAATGTAATCCACTAGTACTGCTACCAGCTGCTTTGATGCGCTTACCGCAAGCTTGTATTTGGCATATGCCAGTATTCTTTTCTCGTTTGGAGTATTTCCATGACGTTTCTTTCTTTCCGTTATTGTGCTGTAAAATAATTATTTATTTAAAAAAATATAATCGATACAAAATAAATAAGTAATAAAAAATAATTAAAAATTTACCTTTTACAGAAACTTTTAACGTCGAAACTTTTATGTATTTTTTATTGAATTGTGCATAATAATGTTCACACGTAAAAATCTCGACGAACTTGACGAGCCGATTCTTTTTATGCTGCGCGTATTACTGATCAGTAAGGATGTCAAAACAAAAATGTATAAATTTGGCGACTCTTTTGAGAAACAGACCGAAAAATATCTTGCCTTTCCGGTCGGCCTTTTTTACCTGCTATTCAAAAGAGCCGTCAAATGTATTGGAATTATTTCCGACGGCCATTCGCTGACTCCAATCCGTCCAGATAAATTAGATATATTGGGGGTCATAAAATATAAAAGCTTCTTAGAAATGTACACCAATCTGTTTTGTGTTGATGTAGACGTAGACCATGAAATGCCAGTCAGCAAAGAAATAGGACTTAAAATATAATTAAAATATATCATTTTTAACGAAATTAATAAATTTCGGTAATTACCGGTTTTTTATTTTGTAATACCGGTAATACCGAAGATGTAGTTTTCATCAAAAACCGGTATTACCGGTAATGGAATCTCTAGTTGCTGCGATCTCAAAAAAAGGAAATTCAAGGACAAAAAATTTTAAAAAAAATTAAAAAAAAATTTAATAAATTAGGTGAATTTATGCAAAAAGAATTTTACCAGAATTAACAAGTAATGATGGATCATGATTTTGAATTTGGAAATAAAATGATTGTAAAAAGGATATTTGAGCTTGATTTGGCTAATTTAAATAAGCTTAGAGTAAAGTTGTCTTTGGCTTTTTAAAATAACAGTAAATCGCCAAAATTGTTTTGGCTGGTTTTTGACTGTTTTAAAATAAAAACGAAATGAAAATTTTATAAAATATTAAAAAATTAAATAAAAATCCAATTAGGAAAGAGTTTTAAAACCTCTATCTACTCTTATTTTCATATATTACAAGTCCTTTTATTTTGCAGACTGTAACTGTGAAGCTAATTCATATGAAAAATACTAATGATATAATTATAATCTACACTTTGTTAATATATAAATATTCATAACTGTTTGAAATTATTCTCTTTCTCATCTTTTCATGTAGTCGTATCTCAACGATTCTAACTCTGTTATAATAATTTCTTACCTTCTTCCCAATGGGCCCCTTTGGTCAAATTTTAATTTAACAAAAATATATCGAAATAAAAGTAAATGAATGCTAATAAAAATGTTTGCTTTTATTATTTTCAGTGTTCCACTGTTCCATGTTCAGTCGAAGAAGTATACAATCAGGTTTGGATACAAAACTTGGCAGCTCGATTGTCAAAGCAAAATAAATTTACTTGTTATTATAACATTTACAACAACTCAGAAGCTCTTTTATTTAAATTAACATCTCTAAAGATTCTTCTTCAACTGCTGCTTTGGCCCGGTATTTTTATGATATTTACACTAATATCTTCAGTATTGTTTTTTGTATATTTGCAATGTATTATAAACAGGGATAAATAGTGACGAAAATGACATTATAATTATTGGAAGAATTATTTGTTTTAAATTTCACGGATTTTAGAATATTGTAATGATTGTGTTATAACTTTTAAAAATTTTATATGTGAAATCAATAGTAAATAAACCTTTGAAGAAAATTTCAAGCTTATTAAAACAAAAAATGATTATTTTAAACTTTTTCATATTCAATAATTCTAATTTTGGTTTTAATAAAAATAACCATTATTTTTCAAAAAAATCAAAACAATTTTCCAATAACAATAATATTAAAAATAATAATAATAATAATAATAATAATAATAATAATAATAATAATAATAATAATAATAATAATAATAATAATAATAATAATAATAATAATAATAATAGTAATAATAAAAATAATAATAATAATAATAATAACAATAATATTAATAATAATAATAATAATAATAATAATAATAATAGTAATAATAATAATAATAACAATAATATTTAAAATAATAATAATCATAATAGTAATAATAATAATAATAATAATAATAATAAAAATTATAATAATAACAATAATAATAATAATAATAATAATAATAATAATAATAATAATAATAATAATAATAATAATAATAATAATAATAATAATAATAATAATAATAATAATAATAATAATAATAATAATAATAATAATAATAATAGTAATAATAATTAGCCAATTCCATCGTTTGACAAAGGATATCCAACCGCATTAGTTTCGAAAAATGTAAAATCTCCAACGCAATAGTCAGATACAGATTGCTTTGGAACTACCAAATTTTTTGGACCAAGATTCTCGGATAATTCTATTTCTTTAGTGAAATATTTGGCAATTATTTGAAGACACCTAGTTTTATATTCCACACATTGTACGACTGAATGAGAGGCATTGAGATCTAAAGCTCCAACATTGACTTGAATTTGATTTTTCATGAGTCTAAATGATTCATTGAACACCTAAAGGCCATGTGGCACTTGTCAAGGCGGTTTGTCTTTGTCTTCGAACGGCATAGAATAAATTGATCACTTGTATTTCAAAACTCATATCAAACATTCGATCAGCTTCATCAAGAACCAAATAACGGACATCCTTCCAATTCAATCCACCTTTGCTCATTGACAATTAAATTTCAAAATAAAAAGTCCAAAAGAAAAATTTATTTATTCCACAAATTCAAAAAACATCATATAAACCAATACAATTTTAAAAACCGACGCCAATTTATCACGAATAAACAAAAAGCTTCCGATTCACCAATTTCATAATAATTCCAACTTAAGTTAAATTCCAACACTCAATCGCACACGCATCACAAAAAACTCCAAAATTAATACAAAACCTAAAATGCTTGAGTCTGATTATTTTAAACTTTTTCATATTCAAAAATTCTAATTTTGGTTTAAAATAAAATTAACCATTATTTTTCAAAATAATCAAAACAATTTTACAACAACAATAATAATAATAATAATAAAAATAATAATAATAATAATAATAATAATAATAATAATAATAATAATAATAATAATAATAATCATAATCATAATCATAATCATAATCATAATCATATTAATAATTTTAATAATTTTATTAATTATTATTATTATAATAAAAATAATAATAATATTCAATTTTTGTTTAAATTTTTTCAATATTTTATTTAATTTTGGTCACATTTGAGGTCATTTTTTCGTGTATCAAAACTTGTAACAAATTCAAAGCGATTTGATGAGTTTGAATTAGTTTTATCCAAGAAATAACATAAATTTCCTTTTATCCTACAGGTCATTCCATGTCAAATACAAACTTTATGACAATTAAATTTTTAAATTTTATATTTATAGATTTGACAGTTTTTACATTTAAATAATTAATTTGTTTTTCAGTAAATATTAAATGAAAAATTTATTTTTAATTTATTTTTAATTTTATTTCTTAACTTTCACCAGTTATCTGGTTTATTTTGTCTTTTTGTTTTTTTGCCATGTGCTCATTTTAATTTTATTATTTTTAAAAGTTTAATATCTTATTTTTTTCTTATTAACATTAATTATATTAAATACGTTTAAGTAGATTATAATTATTTGAAATACACCAATGCAAAATGTAACACTGACTAACATCTCTGGTTCTGCTTCTTTAAAAAAAATTTAAAATTCTTAAATTTAATTTCAATTTAAATATTTATATCAATTTAAATATTTCTACTTCAATAATATTGCTTCTAAAAATTATATTTTCTACATTTTCTCTCAATTTTACACAGTCATAATCAATAGACATTATTAATTAATTATAAGGCCCTTGTGAGAGAGGTCGAACGGGAATAAAAAAAAGTCAAAATTTAAATCAGGGATTCCTAACTTGTTCATGGTGAACTCCTTGGGGGTCTATGCAAAATTTTAAAGGGTAGATACAATGGCGTAGCTAGACATTTTGGGCCCTTGTGCAAGAATCAATTTTTGGGCCCACCTTCAAATCTTTTCTTATTATATAAAATATACTAAAAACCTTATGTGTATTTTATGTTATTTTATAAAAAGTTAAATAGTTTTTTTTCTTGTCTTTGATTCTGCGATTGTATTTATTAAGTCTTTAAGGTCCATTTTTGAAGCTTCTGTGTATTCGATAGATATTAGTGCCATTTGATGCAATCTGCTTTGTCCGATTGAATTCCTCTGGTAGTTTTTTAATTTTTTTAATTTGCTGAAAGCCCTTTCCACACTTGCAACTGTTACCGGTAAGGTAAAAAATAAAAGAAATTCCACATGTAAATCAGATAAGTCGCTTTCCATAATACTATATTTTGTTGTTAGAACATCTGCAAATTCTTTAATTGTCATGTTTTCTTTCAAATCGTCTTTTAGTAAGTCAGCGGGCTGTATTAACTAAATCGACAAGTTATTGATAAATACTTCTGAATATTTTTTGACATATTAGAGCAAGCTATCTTCATTTCGTTTTCAGAAAAAGATAAAATATTTCTAGGTTGAAGAAATGCAAAATATATATTACCTATGAAATGTTTTTCAATTTGGACAATTATTTTGTCTAAGGTATAATAAAACAAATTTACTCTAAATCTCTCCTCTAGATTATTGAAACGATAGTCTGAAGATTATTCGTCAAAATGACGCTTCACTAGGCGTTGCCTTTGACTGGTACAATTTATATCAATTTTCCAATATTTTCCTAACTCTTCACTTTTCTTTACGAATTCTTTGAAAGAATTTCTAATTTTTTTTTAGTTTAAGAGTTAATGTTTCTAAAAGAGAGGTCGTTTCACTTAAATCAATGCTTATTTGTTGCAACTTTTTAGAAACGAAATTTATTTCAATCATAATTTTGAATAAAATTACTGTAATAAATACAAATTCAAGTTTTTCAATTTTTTTTATCGCAGTTGCTTCTTTTCTTTCATCTGCTTTGTTAGACTTTAATCATATTTCTGAGAGCGCTTTCAAAATGTCAACAAATCACACTTTAATTGCAGCAATTTATTGAATATTTCCTAACCATTGAGTTTGGTTAAGCTTTTTCAAAACCACTTCTCTTTCCCGGAAAATGATGATCGAAGATCCCAGCGATTTTTACTATACCTAAAGAAGGAATATGTATTTTGCAAAATTGTATGGTATGACATAACATCGTGACATCCGACTACACTATAATTAGTAACCAAATTCAGACTGTGGCTATTACAATGAACATATTCGGTATTGAGTTGAATTTCTTTAATTTTTAAATGTAACCAATTGTAAACACCAGTCATTAAACTTGCACCATCATACACCTGACCGTAGCATTTTTCTATCGGAATGTTCAAACTATCCAGTATACGGAAAACTTCGTTGGTCATTCCAGTAGCAGAATGATCTTTCAAGTGAAAATTCCTAAAAAAGTTTTAATATATTGAAACTAATTGAATTATCATTTCAGTTACGATCTATATGAACATGCATTATAACTACAGTTAGCTGGTCTCTTTTTGTAATATTTTAGGTCGTGTCTAACATCAAAGCATAAAATAATGAACAATTAAGTTTTGCAGTTAATTGCTTTAATAATTTTTCTATCAATATTTATATTAATTCATTTTGTATTTGTGGACTTTGGTACGTGGCTGAACCAGAAGGCATTTCAAGGACTAGTTTCATTACATTACTTGGTACTTGGTGCGCCCAATAAGTCCGTGCAATATGTAAGAAGGAAATAATATTTTGTCATGCAATCAAATTTTTATTTTAGTTATATTATTATAGGCCTCATTTGTGTAGTTTGTTTTAAAATTATCAATACAGTTTATATTGACGTTTGCGAGATTTTGAAATTTGGTACAAGTCAAAATTGATGCAGTGATTTATCACAGCGTTATCAAGTTTCTAGTATTAAGTCATGTTCCCAATGACTAAATCTTTTCCCAATTGGGAGAGACATACGGCAAAGACTCTCCATCACGCAGAGCAATGTACAAGTGAATTATACTATTTACAAATGGGCAACAGTCAGTTTATGATGACCAAAGGACTAGATACCCATGTGAAATTTCTGAAAAATTAAAGAAAAGTGTGAATCTTTACTTTGAGAAAACCGTCAAATCACAACGCATGGCTGGCTGATGCTGTGAATGTGAGCCATACAAGCAATTCTGTATAAATCGGGAGTCTGGAAGCTGGGATCCAGATTTTCCCCGCTTTCTTTCATCAGATATGTGGGAGAAGCGACTGAAGTGCTCTCAGTCAAACCTCCTTTTTTCCAACAGCATGATAAGTCGTTCCTGCGTAATATCATCAACTAAGATAAAACCCTTCTCAGTCTGTATCTGCCAGAATCTAAACGTGAGCCAAATGAGTGGAAATTTCCAGGAGAATCAAGTTTCAAGAAGATGAGATCTGGAAGCTCCAACAAACAATGCCTGATGTTGAGCATGTTTTGGGATGCCCATAGTGTTATCCTTGTCGATTTTGCTGAAAAAAACACCAAGCTCAACTTTGCATACTACCATGACTTTGTCTGTAAATGCCGACATGTTCAACGAAAAGAACGGGGCATTCCCATGTGATTTCTCCAAGACAACGCACCAATTCACAAAAGTGCAGCATTCATTCGAGTTCAGAAGGAAAGTGTATTTGACCTATTGGACCATCCTCCATACAGTCCAGACCTTGCCCCTAGTGATTTTTACCTCTTCAGGTATATCAAGAAACATTTGCGTGGCAAACAGTTTGCAAATAATGAAGATCTGAGTGAAGAGGTAAAGGGTTTCCTGCGTAATCAGCCCTCGGGTTTCTTCAAAAATTCATTCTCTGGACCTATCCAGGGCTGGCAATAGTGTATGAATGTAAATGGCTTTTATGTTGAAAAATGATGTCGATACATGTTATATACTATTGTGTAAAATTTTGGTGTTTCTATTCAATTGATTTCCTAGTTATTGCATGCACCTTTTGGGCGCACCACGTAAATTGATAACATTTTCCTAAATATTAGCAGAAATTTATTAACTTCTTAAGCCAACTACTTCAATAAATAATAGTAGAGGATTTGAAGCATCTTATTATATTTCTTTGTTAATTTCCTATCCAACTGGCAAAAAGTTAATATTACCAGTATTGGGCTGGATCTGAAATTTTTAATTAATCGTAATTAATCAATTTTTAAAGGTGTCAAAAAACATAGGATGAAAATCGCATCAAGATCATTTAAAATTCATTATCTCACACCAATTAAAAAAATAATAATAGAAACTAGAAGAATAAACATTTAAAATATTTAATAAAATTTAAAAATACAAAATATTTATTTAAAATTAAAATAAATTAATAAAGCACTATAGTGCATAACTATTACCATCTTAAATTGAAATTCCATAGTATCGACAAAATAATGGAATAAAGAAAACAGCTTAAAATATGGCTGTATTAACAAGCGAAAAACCATAATTCTGTAAAACAAAAGAGCTTGAATTATGGTAGAATTTACAAACAAAAGACCATGATTCTGTAATAATTGAATTAATTGTGGCTTGAATTATCAGACAAAAGAGCCATAATTAAATACGTCATTTTTGATTTTGAAAAAAAGGATGAAAAAGAATTAATAAAAAATTAATATAGAAATTTCTAATAGAAATTTTATAATTAAAATTTAATTTAATTTACTAAAAACAGGTACATCAAGATCACGTTAAGAATGAAAATAAATGCATGCAGGAACGGAAAAGGGTGGGCGTATATTCAATGCTCGAGATAGTAACAAACATACAGACACAAAATCAGTGTATAACGACTCGAAAGTTTCATTTTTCAGCTCTGACCCACGATCGTTGTCAGACAAGTTTGGATTTTTTGATGAGGTAGTTTTATTTTAGTCTTCTAAAAATTAATTTTACATGGTTATATAATAAAGGTTTTTGTTTGTTTGTTTTTTTTATTTACTTCCTTAATTCATTTAATTCTCATACAGCTCTCAAATTCAAATACCATGATGAGAGATGCCGAAAGTGGCACTTTCAGACTGATAGCACATCTGAATGTATCACCGATTAAGAATTTCTCTACTACATTCCACTCTAAAATCAAATTAATAATTTGCATAGGCAGAGCCACATACGGTAGTAACTCTCCGAATGTTTACAGACCCGGAGTTGCATCTTAAAAAAATGCTACTATTCAGGTTACACTGAACTGGAACTGTGTCCCGGTGGTCTGAAACTAGCCGAGGTAAACGATAAGTTCGTTATCTTCAACCAGCACTCGTTAAAATCCAATAAGCTATTATATTATTATTATTATTATTATTATTATTATTATTATTATTATTCTTATTATTATTATTATTATTATTATTATTATTATTATTATTATTATTATTATTATTATTATTATTATTATTATTATTAACACATTCCCGAACATAGTTTTAACCATATTCTGTCTTGTCCAGTGGAATAGAATAGTTTCTGTCGGTAAATACCGTCTTGTTGCGTTAAGGTTGCTAAATTTAATATTTTTATACATTTAAAATATTTAGAAGATTTAAAAGGTTTCCAAAAAACAATGTATTATTAAAATACATTTGTTCAATAAAACTTGGAGAATTTAATTATGATTTCTCATGTTCTGAGTGATTTCAACATACTGCAATCATTTACATACTATTTAGTATATAAAATAATAAAATTAATATACATATTTATAGTAAAGATAAATTAATTATTAGATTTATATCAAAATAATAATAATGATAATAATAAGGATAATAATACTCATAATAATAATAATAATAATAATAATTGATTAAAACAATCACACAAAATTGGCTCTTAACTAAATAAAGGAAAACATCAATCCAACATATATATTCTACTACTATATATTTCGACAAAATCACTGTCATCGTCAGGTAGCTATAAACTTAAAACTATTTAGAATAAATTACTGTTATTTAAACAAATTTCTTCTTTAATATTATAAAAATATTCTATTAAAAATTTAAAATCTTGCATTTATAAATAACAAATTTTTTTAAAATTTTTAAAAAATTTAATTGTTAAAATTTTACACAACCGAGACTTTAACAAAATTTCAAAATAATTCTCAACAAAACATTTTAAAATTATAAACAAAACTATTTAACATTTAGTTTCACCCTGCATCACAAAATTGTGTTTACCAATATCAATCAATTCACTAATATCAAATGTTCCAAGTATAAAATATTTGTATAAAAAGTTAATTGTGTATGTGCACATAATTTATTAATATTTTCTTGATATATTAATAAATTTTTTCCAAGTATTTAAAAAGAAAAATTTTGATGTAAAATTCTGATGTTAATGAATTAAGTCACCAACATATTATATATGGATCTATTCTGGAAGTGATACTAGTTTAAAGTTTATATTTAAATAGAAATGTTATTTAATGAATTCTAAAAAAATCAAGTCAAACTTATAATACATTATTTAATATATTATTTAATTACATATTAATTTAATTACATATTAATTTAATTACAAATTCTATATAATTATTTGAAATATTATCATTACATTTATTATATGTGAGGCATTATTGATAAGATTAATGTGCAAAGTGCTATGACGCCGAACGTTTTGAATATTTTGAGTATGTTAAATTGTGATTAATTGATGTTTCAGTATTTTTTTAAGTTTAAAAATTTAATATTTATAAGAAAATTTAAAAAAATTAGTTTAAAAGTATTTAAATATTTATTTAAATCAGGGGTGAGCAACCTTTTTAACCCACGGGCCAATTTAAATTTTAAAATTTTGTTGCGGGTCGCACTCATTAATAATTTACAAAGCTTTATATATACTAATAAACATTATAATATTAAATACAAAAAAAATGCTTGGCGGGCCGCGGGTTGCTCATCCTTGATTTAAATATTTAATTAAAAAATATAAAAAAATAATTTGTTTAAATTATATAAATTAATCCATATTATTTTAGTTGGTTTTTGGTGTCTGAAGATGACAGTTAAACTGTCAAAATATAACGTACAACGAGTGTTTGAATGGTGTTTTCTTTTATTAATTAATTCTTATTCTTATTATATAATTTTTTATTTGAATTATTCTTATGTTTAGTATTTAATTCTTTTTATTTATTATTATTATTTTCAAATAAAATATAAAAAAAGAATATGATAGAAACAAATAAGTATTTAGTTAATACCAGGTACAGTATGTGGTTTTATCTAACAAATAATTACAAATAGTGTTTATTTGTTAGATATAAAAACTGCAACCATCAAATTGCTTGGTTTAATAATAGATTTAGTTGTTATGTCATCCTATAAAAACCATGAGGATTTTGTAGTACTCTATATTTTTTGCGAAATATTTTAGACATTATTATCCCTCACGCCATGGGCAATGCGGATATCACATTTCACTTATTCTATACAATTCCATGGGGTACACTATTATCTCGTTGCATAAAATTTATTAGGATATTTAAGCATAGAGAAACGTTACTTCCCCATTTAATCTATTTTATTTTTAAAACACCGGAGGCGTGTTTCCTTCGTTATCATATCTTACATGTAAACAGTTTGATACAAAAAAATAAGAAAAACTGCAAAGTTGGAGTGCAAAAATTAAAAGGAAGTGACATTCTGTTAAAGGTTATTTTGTCACATACCGCTCCAAAAGAATATTTTTGTTCTAAAGATTTTCATGTTATGAAAATTTATTAGTTTTAAATTGATATCTGAAATTTATTTATGATAATTTTAACCAATAAACATATTTATATATTTACGCATAATAATATTTTTTGTGAATCTGTTAATATTAATATTTATTACTCTTGAAAAACATTTTTAAAATATTACTTTGACACTTTGTTTTTGGTTTTTAGAACCATATCTAAAGAACATATTTTTGTCGCCCGAAAAAATATAACAAATATAGAACATGCCCAGATTGCAGTTTTGCATTATTAATCCCAATGTAAGCAGAACAACCACATATTCCTCTTTATCAAGAATTGTCAAACTTTTCCAAACCTCTTTCTGCACATTTTAATCAGCGTAATATTAATTTACATAAAAATATTATAAATTTCACCGAAATATTTACATTCTGTTATTTTTGGGAGGTAAGCCGTTTTTAACACTGGAAAAATAATGTATAAATATATTTTAATAAGAAAAAATCCGGATGAATTTCAATTTCGGTGGGTAAACTGTAATGTTTGACAAGGAATCCAGATGTTTTCCGAATATTAATGAAATCTTTAGACAAATAGAAATGTTTCTTTCGAATTTTGGAAACATTTTCAATCAAAATATTTATTTATTCCCAAATTTGTCATTGATATTCCAAATAATAATTACGAAAAATAAACTTTGTAAAATTGTAACTATTTTATGATTTTATATGCAACTTAAAATAACAATTAAATAGTTTTAAATATAAAGTTAATTAAATATATATATAACATCCATATAATTATTGATTCATAGTCAAATAATAAAAAATTCAATTCTTAATGTCATTGAAAAATGAAAAAAAATGATAGGTGAAAATCAAAAAAAATTGGGATAAATAATAAACAATGATATAAACAAAGGCTCAAGACAATCAAAAACAATTAAAAATGCAAGCATTCATACACATCCCAACACAATTATCACAAATAATATTTTAAGCAATATGTTAGATATGGAAAAATGTGATTTATAGTTGTAATAAAATTATGCATGTAAAGATAACTAACTAGGTTTCAACACCTGATTACTAACAACTTGGTACTAAACAACTAGATATCAACATTTGGTTACTAGACACTAAATAGCTACAACTGGTTACTAACAATCAGCTACTTAGCAACCAGCTACCGACAAAATGTAACTGATTAGCAACTGTTTAAATAAAATCATATTAAAATAATCACATAAAAGGCTGCAGAATAAAAAAGAAAACAATTTCAAATACACGTTTATTAATAATTTATTCGATAATTAAACAAAAAATGTATATTCGGATGTTAATAAGGGGAAATTATTTTCCATTGAAAATAGAAAAAAGGTAAGGAATTAAACTTATATTTATTTCTGCCATTAGATCTGAAATCCTTTTATTTGCACAAATATTCTATATAAATGAATTTTAAGAAATCAAACAATTATAAAACTATTTTTATTCAAACTGACAAAATGTTGAATCTCGTTACCTGATAATTTGATTAGTTGGTAAATTAATTTGAATTTAATCCAATTAAAAAAGATATAAATGGAAAAATTATAAACTTGATGTGATTTCTTCGTTTGGCTATTAATTATTGTCACTGAGAGTGAATCCATGTGAATTTTTTCCTAGGAATTTATATTCTAAACTTAGAATATTTTTTGCCTATTTATCTTTCATAAAAATGTTGGATAAAAATGAATACGAACGGTTTTGGAAAACTTCAAAAACCTAAATACACCATTTTGCAGACAATTAGTAAATTAATAAATTAAAGGAGTTCACGCAGAATAACTTTGTAGTGAAAAGCATAATTTCTTAAATATTTCTTATACATCAGTTGTTCCAAACCTACAGTCGCTAGCAACCTCCGGCCAGCCATGTCTCTCAGAACAGCCCGCAATTAGTTATAAGTGAAATTTAAAATATTTAGTTTTATATATTTTTAATTGCCCAAATAATTAATGATATTTGTTGAGGTTTAAGTTATAATAATTTGGCACAAAAACTGAAAAATAAAATAATAAAATTATTAAAATCAATATTTCCCGTGGGAAATGGGTATGTGCTGATGCCACTTGACGAGAACTGGAATTTAATAAAAATGTATTTTGACACTTATAATAATTACAAAATTGTTTTAAATAGAAATATATGAATTAAAAATATAATATATTTAAAATAGCAAATATTGTTGAAATAATATTTACAAATCATAAAATTGAAAATATTAACAATAATTAGTAGTGAAAGTTTTTGGATTATTTTATTTGGAAATTTTGAATACGTTTCACGATCTTATGCTTAGCTGAATTAATAAACAGGAAATGACCTGAAATAGTTTTTATTTAATATAAATAAATAAATATCAATTAATATATTAATTCGAAAAATTGCAATTTAGAGAAAAGTTTTATTAATTGATATTTTCAATTTATTCATTATTTTATTGTTTTAATGGTAATTGCAATTTAATTCAAATAAATATTATTTAAATTTAGTCGAGTCACTTTTTTACCCTTTACTAAATATAATAATAATAATAATAATATATCAGATAAGTGAATAACAAAATAAGCCCTTGCTGCCAAGTAATAATTATATTGTTGAAAAAGTTTCGATTATTAAATAATCCTCTTCAGTTTCTTGTAGAATTTGCTATTTACAATGAGAAAGTGCCAAAGTACGTTCTGATTTTCCATTAAAATTTACTTTTTTGTTTTGTAGTTGGCAGTGAATGGGTTAAAAATACAGAAAATGTCACACAAGAAAAACTGCAACATTATTACCAATTCTCAGATCAGATTTCTTTGAATGCTTCGGATACCTAGTATATTGTAGAAACAGAACTATAATATCCAGTATTAGCTACAAAGCTTTTGTATTTTTAACGTCCATCAATAACACTGAGAAAATGATTTATTTCACGAAATTCAAATAACTGTTATTTATCAATATTATTTAAACACAATATTTTTGAGAAGTTTTTCTTCAGTGTAAACTATTGATGTTTTCAGAAGGACAGATTTCATTATTCATAGATTCAATTCACAGTAATATACTAAATTTATTATTTTATATTTACAAACATTATGTTAATTTGAAAATACTATTTTAATAATATTTTACATAATTAATATTTACAATTATTATTTAATTTTCAAATATATACTTACATCCAGAACTACTCTAATCGTTCAAAAAGTCCAAATGATAAACTTTGTACCACAGCATTTCAAATCACAGATAAAACAAATTACGTTCCAGATAAAGACAAAATTCATAAACTTATCACTTCTAAAATTCCTATTTGTCTATTTTAAATAATGTAGATAAATATATGGATTAATCATATATGTGTAAATACTATGTTATTTATAAATAAATATAAATATAAAATAAAATTTTTAAAAAAGTAAATTTAAAATCAGCTAAATTTGAATGAATCTTGTTGTGTTGAAATTTGATGTTAATCTCGAAAATTACCGAGATATTGTGTTTGTTATAATATATCTCGGCAACAAAAGGAAATAAATGTATTTTGAAGAAATTTTAAAGGGCTTAATAATGACGGGGGTATATATTGTCAATTGGCATCGACCCATAGCTATTTCCCCTGAAAAACATTGATTTTGATTTTTTGATTATTTTTAATTAATTATTTTTTACCTATTAATTTCAATTTTTGTAAAATTGTATAACCCCAGCGCACACACACACACAGATATATATATATTATATATATATATATATATATATACTAAATCACCTTGAAATCAAGAACTATAGCAGACTAGCATAATGTCCTTATCACATCAATAAATCGAAGAGATATGGATGCATCCGGATCTGGTCAAGAAGTTGATCCAGCAAAATGACATTCTAAAGAGGCAACATGAAGTCAACAAGTCAACAAGTAATCAAGTTGCTTAGCCTGTAACACGAAGATATTCTTGCCGAAATAGAATTGCATCACAGTACTCCAGAGCTGACACCAACAGAAAGGAAAGAAGTTTAACAGTACGGGAAATTGTCAATGTAATTAAGACACGACCCAATTGAATTAACGTTACAGTGTGGAATTACTTCCAGTAAACCACAAATAGGGAAGGCTGAACGCGCAGAATAAAGGCTAAAGACAGCAAAGTATCTTGTAAAAATGACAAAGTTAACATGCGATATCCTGAAAAATTGAAACATGTTTAATTTCTTTTTATTGGTAAATTATATGGGTTTGTCTCAAATCTTCTATATTGTTTCAACTGACAATTGATAAATATTTATTGCTTTTGCATATTTTTGAGTTGGACTGATTTGATTTTTGGACTGTTGATATTTCGAAATTGCTGAAATTGTTAAAAATTTTTTTCTGTATTTTAAGCTTCTCGCTGTTTTTCTGAATAATAAAACAAACTTTTTCTTCTCTATTTTTATTCTATTATTTTATATATATAATTTATAGTTATATTTTAAACTTATATATACTGATATGTTGATTAATAATTATAAATATCAATAAAATCTTATTTGTTATATTTAAAGTGTATGACCAGTACATTGCCCACCTCCCCTTTTGACAACGGAGTTAAATCTAAAAAAAAGAAAAAGATAAGGTACGAAAACAAAGAGTATTTTCATGAGCAACAGATACATCTATTTAGTGAGGCATTCATAGGCTCACTCTTGAGTGATTTAATATTAAGATGAGCTATATTGTTCCATTTCGTAGAATCCGTATGCAAGTTTAACCTTCTCTGTGTTTAAAATCACGGGTTTACTGTTTTTTGTTATTGTGCTGTTATTTTTGTTGAGTGATATCACTTGGTAAGGTCCTAGATATCAGGGTTTCAAATGATGAATATTGCGAGCTTGAACGAAAACGTGTTTGTATTCTTGTCAGATCAAGGAAATGTACACTTTGCTACATGAATATGAGTTAAAGTGTGGATTTGTGGTTTCTTGCGGACTCTAAATTTTAAATGGGTTATCCATATTGCTAGTGAAGAATCCTATAATTTATCTACGTTTCCAATTTTTAAACAACAAAACATGCAAAGAAATCACATTTTTTATCTGCATTACTGATTTTTCAGTCCATATTCACCCGATCTTCACCACCTCAGCACCTTTGAAATAACAACTCCACAAATCCCAAAAATCTATACTTATCTTCCAACAAATGTTTTTGGTTTTTGAAAAACATTGTTTATCAAATCATTTACACAATATGCAACGCAAAGTACATATGGGAAATAAACAGAACATTTCGAACTCGACTCGCTGAGCACATCTACAACAAAACCAGTAATTTGCACGAACACTTGGAAAAAGTACACAAATCAGCACCATTAGTATGCGAAACAGAATATCAAATACTACTAGACACATTAAAAAATAAATCACTAAAATTAGCCGCAGAGCCGTTATCAAAAACACAAACCATCCATCAATATTCAATTAACATAAATAAAATTCGAACAAAAAATCTTTAAAACAATGTTAAATTTTAAATTTGATATTTAGGATTTGAAATTTGAAATTTAAAACTCAATATTAAAATTAATTAAAATCTTTATTAACCAATAAGATCAACATAAAATATAAAACAAATTTTTTTTCCCCATTTTACATAATTAATAGATAATGATCAAAATCACTTGAAAAAGGGCTGCGCCAAAAATTTGTGAATATCAAAAAAAATCGATATCGTTACTGATTCGTAGTCAAAAAATAAGAAATTCTTAATGTTATTAAAAATCGTAACCAAATCAGAGGTAAAGACCAAAAGAAGTTCTTATAAATAATTTTTTAATTTAATAATTTAATTAATTCCTATAATAATTCCTATTAATGAATATTGAATTAAACAATTTCTTTTTCCGGGGCATTTCATTGAATATTTACTATTAAGTTGCCTGCAACTATCATATTAAAATATATATCTTTGAACTAAAATATATTTTCCGATGAATTCTCAAAATAATTCTTCGAATCCTTGAGCATAAACAATGTTGTTTTAATAAGCAATTTTGGTAATCGATTTTCTTCATTATTTCTTAGACAGTAAATGAAGGTTTATTAACTAATTAATGAGAAATTTAATTACCAATAATCAACTCATATATTATATATATATTTAGTGATATTCAGTACATTATCCATTTTGCTTTTCAGGAAAATGAGCTGGAAGAAAATAATGAGACAAACACTATTACGATTATTATTATTATTATTATTATTATTATTATTATTATTATTATTATTATTATTATTATTATTATTATTATTATTATTATTATTATTATTATTATTATTATTATTATTATTATTATTATTATTATTATTATTATTATTATTATTATTATTATTATTATTATTATTATTATTATTATTATTATTATTATTATTATTATTATTATTATTATTATTATTATTATCATTATTTTTATTATTAAAAGATAACGCCAATAAAAAACTCTTCGTACGATATATTTCGACAGCATAACTGTCATCTTCAGGTACACAAAACAAACTAAAAATATTATCAATTAGCTTATAATTTAAACAAATTATTTTTTTTGGATCCAAAGATTAATGTGTAAAGAGCTGTGACTGCGAATGTTTTGAATGTTTTTAATAGTTTAAGGATGTTAAATCATGTTTATGTATTGTTGTTTTTAAAAAAAAACTTTTTAATATTATTAAAATAATTTAATTTATAAATTACATTATTTTTTAAAATTATAATATAGATAAAAAATTATAATATTTATATAAATAACATTTTAAAATTAGTTAAAAGTATTTGAATATTTTTTAAATGTTTATTTATTACAAAATTAAAGTAATATAAAAAAATAATTTGTTTAAATTATAAGTTAATTCATAATATTATTAGTTGGTTTTGTGTACCTGAAGATGACAGTTATGCTGTCGAAATATATCGTACGAAGAGTTTTTTATTGGCGTTATCTTTTAATTAAATCTTTGCCAAATTTATTTAATTATTATTATTTTTATTATTATTATTATTATTATTATTATTATTATTATTATTATTATTATTATTATTATTATTATTATTATTATTATTATTATTATTATTATTATTATTATTATTATTATTATTATTATTATGGATATAAAATATATATGCACATAAATTTAATTTGATTTACATAAAATTACTAGATCACACACAAATTTTATTTTTGACGCTTAAATTTAGAAAATGCCTTTATATCGACACATTATTTTACTACAGGGCACACAAATTTAGAAAGTTATTAATATTAATCATCCCGATTATTTCGAAATCTTTTTTAAATTTTACATTATAATAGGGTAAATGGCAAAAAATGCAAGATCGAAGATTAACCGGACTTTAGCATCAAATGATAATGAATTGCAAATTTATGTGCGAAAAATACCCAACCGTTTCTTAAACATCTTTTATTTTTTTTGCATTCATTTTTAATATTGTCACTCTTTTATAAAATCCAAGACAGTAGTTAACTATGTTAAAGCCCAAAATTTTGCATAGAACCCTAGGAAAAATTAATATTAATAACTTTGTGTGTGTGATTAAGTAATTTTATGTAAATAAAATAAAATTTATGTGCGAAAAATACCCAACCTTATTATTATTATTATTAAAACAAATAACAAGGTTAACCATTTTCCCCAATGTTTATTCATAAAATACGAAATATTTCGGCCGATAAACAGCCCTGATAACTCAATTAATATTTTATATATATTTATTTGCATTTTTCTGAACTGCGAATTCGATTTTTAAATGTTTAAAAAATTTTTTTAGATCTGAATGAATAATTTCTGATTTTTATGAAATTTAAAATTTTAATTCGGATCTATTGAATTTATAATATTGATAAATCGAATTTAAAATTTGTTTAAATAAATATATTTGCTGGACATATTTGAGTGAAAGAAAATATCAATCAGAGAAGAGGAGAAAGCGAAAGTCTAGGTAAACTTTGGTTATGAGTGATCAGGGCTGTTTATCAACCGACATATTTCTTATTTTATGAATAAACATTGCGGAAAATGGCTAAATTGTCATTTGTTTAAATTCTATTTATATCAAAAATTCCGCCACCGACACAAAAAAAAAGATTTTAAAGTTTATTATTATTATTGTTGTAAATTATAACGAAATTCAGTGGTATAAGATTTATTATTGAAAATCCAATATTAAATTATAAGTTTTTCGTCATCTTCATAGTAATCTTCATTTTGTCGCTTTCCGAATCTAAATCAAAATGGAAATATTACGAAATAATTGAGTAATTGTTAAAAATTCAGAATGAAAACTTTATTAAATAATTTGTCATAAATACCTTTTAATGTAGAAACTCACAATTTTTAGCTGAATATTTCACGATGCTTATAAATTTTATTTCATTTTAGTTCTGTTTTGCCCAAACCTTTGCAAAGTTTTATTCTTCCATTAACGGTTGAAATTTGATTTGAGAAATTCACTTCATCTTCATAAATGATTCAATATTTTAAAAGCTTCAAAATTGCTTTTAAAATAATTTATGTTGACTTACTATGAATATTTAATTTATAACTAAGAATAAGAAATAACCATAAATGTAGGCAAATGTCAACTATTTATTATGTCGAAAAAATTTTATATTTTTGAATAATTATTCATGTATATTTATGTATAATTTTTGTATTATCTTTGCACATCTAATATATTCAATACGTTTTACAGTAATTTTTAAATTTTATTATTATTCCTTTAATGCTCCTTTTAATCTGTTTCTGTTTTTTTTTTAAATTTTTTTTATTTTTTATTACCATTATAAATCAAAATACTTTCTCCTTATGAAATAAAGTCAAATGATACAAAATGTTTATTATCAGTTTTTAAATTGTGATGTTCGTTCGTTTGAATTGTATAAAATTAAAAGCAAAAATTTCAACATTACATATTTATTTTCTCATAATTGTCATGTTTTAGACAACTTTAACAAATTGTGTTAAAAAATTGGTAAATCATAAAATTAAGTCGTTCTGAATTTAGAATAGTTTTCTTTTTTTTTTAAAAAATTGTTTCAACCCCGAGGCCGCGGACCATTAACGGTCAGCGGAATAAGTAGTACGGCGACCAAATAAGAATAAATTACTTCAATTTTATTTGCTGTGATGACAGCAACCAAAACAAAACAGAATAATCTAGACCAGTGTCTCTCAACCTTTTTTATATTGCGACCCATAAAATATAAAAATGCGACCCATAATACATAAATTTATTGAAAATACATTTAAAATGTATCATTTTCATATTGATTTGGCTGTTTTCCACGATGTTTTAATCTGAAAGTGGAATATAATGAAAAAAAAATGTATAAAGAAATATATCTTTAAAATATTTTATTTCTAATGGCTAATTTGTTGTTGAAATTCATTTACCAACTTATTAAATCTTCTGTCAATCGACTTGCTTAACGAAATTCTTAATGTTTCACCAACATCTTCCAGTCGATTTCTATATTTATTTTTGGTACCAACTAGAGATGAAAATCCAGTTTCGGCTAAATATGTAGTTGCAAATGGTAGAAGCATTTTTATTGCTTTGTCATACAAAGTATTGTATTCATTTCGTATTTGGATTCAATATTTATTTAATTTTTTTTGATTATTGAACTGCAATTCCAATGTTTTATCGCAAGACAGTTCAATTGATTTTTCTTCGTCCAATGAATAAATTTATAAATATATTTTAAATTAAACATGAGAGTACTATGAATTTCTATCTATGATGCTAAGAAATAATCCTAATATTTAAATATTTAAAAACAAAATAATATTTGAATTTGACATAGAATTTTAACATAAAAAAAGTGACCCATTTTAAATTTTACGCTACCGCAAATTGGGTCGTGACCTATGGGTTGAGAAACGCTGATCTAGGCATAAGCAATACACTTCGCGTGTCATTGTTTCCTATTACCCAAAGATGGAACTGTCTCTTTTCAAAAAACAAGCTCAGAGTTCTCATTAATTTAGCGTATTCATGAATTAAAATTATAAATCACTTTATATTCTTTTTTTTGTGTTATTGCATTTTATTTTGATGGCACTTTTAAATACAATTAAATTTAAATTATTAAATCAGAACAATCTTAACTTTAAAAAATAACGCTCATCTAAGTAGGTCTTCGTAAAATTATCAAACGTTGATTGATCTGAGGCGAAAGGTTGAAATCCTTAAATTTTAGTCTCCAGTGTGCAAACGAAAAGATAATGAAAATCAGTAAACAAATTGCAATTGTGGATTAATTCATAGGTTCATAGTTCTAAACATCATAACAAAATCATGAAAAAAATAGGAATAAGCTGGAAAATCTTATTTGCCATTTGGAAAACATTTTTGCTTAAAGCAATATGGTCCAAGCTGCGGTTTGGATTTTATACACGAGATTGTAACTACAAGTATTTGCATGGATCTAATAAAGAAGGAACGAATGGTTTTTGTAGGTGTTGGAATTGAAGGAGGGATTTCTATCTGTTTGTAAGAAATATTTCCTGGCAGCGTCTAAAGTTTCGAATAGAATATCGGTAGTAGGTAATTAACCTAGGAAACATTTCCCAGCTCCGAAAAGTAGTTGAACAGGAGAGGTAACGTTAGCTGAGTGGAGCGTGTTTCACTAATTTAAGAGAACAAGAGACCAATTTGTTGTAATGGAAAGACATCTGAGAGAGATTTTTAAAGATTGATGGAAACGTTCAATCATGCCGTTGGTTTGAGGGTGGTATGTTGTTGTGTGTGTGTGTGTGTGTGTGTTTAAAACCGATTTTTTTGGAAAGTGAGAGGAATAGGTCGACCTCAAATGGATTGCCCTGACAAGTTTTTATGTGATTTAGAATGCCAAAGCGTGTAAACCAACAAGAAACAATGTTTTTACAACATTTATGGCTGTTAGATAAAAGAGGCTCTGGTTTAAAAAGGTTTATGAAATTATGGTTGAGATTAACCTTTAAAAAAAATTTACTTAAGGGAATTTATAATAATATGAAAAGCCTTAGTATATCCAAAAACCTATGAATTTTATTTTCACTTTGAATACTGGATTTATAAACGATCCGATCAAATATGTGCTGATTCATATTTCAATGACTTTCCTCCATTATCGGCACTTTATGAAATAAAAAGAAATTATTTTCGAGTTAGGGTTTTAATAGTTGGGATAATTTAAAAAATGTAATTATTAAATAAATAAAATAAAAAAACAAAGAAATCAATAATAAGTCATAAAATTATAATTTTCATTTATATCAGTTTAAAGCTTCGAAAAAAGAATTGACATTTTTTATTAAAACAAAATTTAAACGAACATTTTATTGAAGTAGATAAAATGACAACTACTCGACAACAAAACAAGACAAATAGGAAATAAACGACATAAAAAATTTACAAATTAATATAAATTACCTTGGTTTGTTTGAATGTAAACATTTTTCGATTAAATACCTGAGTTCTGCCAAATCCTTCACTGTGCTTATCTTTCTGGTGGTAATTTGGTTGCAATAATTTCCGGCTTCAATGTCAATGATTGATATGTTCATTATGACAAATAGTAGTGCGATTATAATATTCATAATTCTCCTACAAATAATATTAATGGCATATTAAATAAATTTATATATTAATTTGGTCTTTAATATAATTGGATGTCGATGGAAATAATAACAATTTCATTCATCTTGATTTGATATCTGAAACGCAAAAGACATAGATCAAATTAAATGTCAGCAATTTGTTTTAATGATATAAAATGTAATAATAATAATAATAATAATAATAATAATAATAATATCAATAATAATAATAATAATAATAATAATAATAATAAAATACTATTAATAATATAGTTTATCCTTATATACTCCCAGATTTTCTTTGATAATATTTTGTTTGAGAATTTGTATTTCTTTTATTCTTTTCCTGTTATAACACTAATTTTTGAATCCTCAATTCCATCTTATACTTATCGGCATCAATTGGTATAAATTGGTATAATTTTCTTGTCCTGCTAGTAATGTTCTACATTTATCTCCCAGGTGAGATCTCCACTAGTAACTACTTTGCAGTCATTGCTGTCCATCAATTGTTTGAATAACTTCATTTTGCCTGATAGTATTTAAAGGAAGTTTTTATTCTGTATGATAAGCATATTATTACTGAGTTTCAGCATTAGGAGGTAGCTCATTCCAGCATTATACACACACAAACATCGCTGCCATTTTCGTTCATCATGCCCTATTTAATTCTTAAACATCCGAAGTCATCGTTCTATTCATTTATCATTCATCATACAAAATAGTTGTGCACACAAACATCTTTTATTTAATATGACTCGTATATATATTTTTGATTTTTTTTAACATACTTGTTTTTAGTGTTTAATTAAACTTGGTACACTATTTTCATACTATGTTACCACTGCAGAGAAACAAACTTAGTTTTAGCCCAACATTCGAATGAATTTTTTCTGCTATTCCAACGAATATGGATGATGGACCTTCAGCTCTTAGAAATATTAATTATTTGATTTTCTTGTTATAACAATACATTTTTAGTTGTGTTGATTCATTTTGTGAATTTTTCAATTATGTTAATGTATATTTTCGACTAGTTAACATAGATCTTCCTAATTAATCATTTTAAAAATACCTTTCATCAATTATCAATAATTAATGACATCATTCGTATTGAAAGAAAAAGGGGCCACAAATCTGTAATGACTTGTGACGAAGAGAAAAGAGAAGGGATGTTTTTAGAAATATGAAATACATCACACGAAAATACATCAAACATTAACACGTTTATTTTTTGATTATTTTTTATTTGTTACGCTCACCGTCATATTTCATATTTTAATCACTCTGTTCACTGAGCGCACCAGTATGGCAAACGAGCTCATTATTTTAATATTATCTGTAATATTAAACTTCTAATATTTTTAGGGAGGAAATAAGTGCCGAGCTTTGTATACTTGAAGGAGCATAATACTTTGCGGCAAAGGAGTGTCAAAATGAGCTAAAATTGTGTGACATAATTTATGGATGGTCCTTAACTTTATAAATAATCCATTTTAATTGTGAATAAGAAGTTCAATAAGTATTTCCAATTTCCGAAAAATTTTTATATAAATTCTTATAAAAACTATCGTTGAAAAATAACACTTCTTTTTTTATTATTACTAATTAATTACAAAAATATTACTTTAATTATTCTTATATATATATAACTTATATATAATAACTTATATAATTATCGAGAGTTATAATTTTGTCAATTAGAATATTGATAATTTTCAAAACAATAAAATTCTTATGTTTTAATTTATCAATTAAATTATACTCTAACCTAAACTTTTCTATTTGGTAACTATTATAAATAATTGTATTTCTATGTCGAATACAGAAAGCATTTTACAGGGATTTTCTTTGTAAATAATTATTTTTCATAAATAAATATTTTTGTCATAATTATACATTGATTCATAACGTTTTAAGAAATTGGATGAATTTGAGAGATGCTGGATCAGGAAAAATTTTGTGGCAAGGAAGCGATGATTTGTAAGTGAATTCTTTAGTTTTAATAGATTTTACCAATAGCATTTATAATATTTATTGTTTTTTTATCAATGTACATAGCAAAAGCAATCATAAATTTTAAATTATCGTTTTAATATATTCTTATAGTTTTAAATTCATTATATTTAAATAACCATTATTTCATTAGTTTTTTTATCAGTTTCATGTTTTTTTTGCTATCAATATCCTTTTATGATCCAATTATTATTTTTAAAGTTAGCAACATTTGATAATTATTTTTAGTTAAAAAATATAAATTTGGTTTGAAATTACTAGAAATTGTTTTGCCTAATAGTGTTAATTTACAAATAGTGATTTCAATTTAAATAAAAATTTAAATCAAACCTGATTATTAATCAGATTATTAATTAGTGATTAACATGCATAAATATAAAAGTAAATTGAACAAGTAATAAAAAAATATAATTTGTTCTTTGGAAATCTTGGCTCATATAATCAATTTCTTTAAAATTAAAACATTATTTTAATATTATTCATTTTAATATTATTGTCTTCTCGAAATCTTGGTTGCCATGGTTGCCTAATATTTTATAAATTTCTGAATTCTCTACATTTTTGTATAAAGGAAAATTTCAAAATTCTCAAAGAATCTTTTTCTCCTTGAAAAATTTTAAATTTCCGGCAACATGATTCTCAAATAGATACGGTAAGGTTGTCGTCAGAACAAATATGCATCTTGACAATATCTTTATCTTTGCAAAAAGAAATTTAAAAAATAATCAAAGCCTCGAACTACAGTACGATAAAACACAACAGAAAAATTGCACCTTTTTGCACTTAAAAATCAATAATTTTATTTGTCTGTGCAAAAGTACCTGAGACTAAAAGCTCCTTGACTATAGTAAGAAAAACCGAAAGCGTCTTGTATTATAGTCAGAAATTGCACTTGCACTTGCACTTAAAAATCAATATTTCTATTTTATTATAGAAAAAAAGTACCAGAGACTAAAAGTTCCTTGACTAAAGTAAGAAAAACCGAAGCGTCTTATATTATAGTCAGAATTGTACTTGCACTTAAAAATCAATATTTCTATTTTCTAATAGGAAAAAAGCACCAGAGACTAAAAGTGCCTTGACTACAATCGGAAAAACTGTAAGCGTCTGATTATTTCATCTGCACTTAAAAATCAATAATTTCAAGGCTTTATTACTTTGAGAAATAACTGATGAAACGCTTGAGAAACGCTTAAATCTACCTACTAAGTAGGTTTAATAAATTTTTCTAATTTTTTAAAAGAAAAATTGATGTCGATTTCCTAAATATTTATTCATTATTCCGTTAAGAATGTGGACTAAATGTTCATACCAGAGGTGAAAATAGTTATATTCTTGTTTATCCAGGTTTAAATATACAGCTAAATCAACACAATATGATCCACAATATGCTTTGGCTTAGTGATAAACCATATTGACCTAAATATAACATACAACGAGTGGTAAAAGTCCTTAGATTTGTACAGAAATAAAATTAATAAATTCATGAATTGTATAAATAGGGATACGTTCCATAATTTTCGAAAAGCACATAAAAACAAAAAATCATTTAGAGTTAGCGGAAAAATTGAAAAAACATAAAATTACGTAATAATACATATAAAGTTTAATAACGGTTTTTGCTTTTAATTTTCTAAAAAATTTGAAACGTAACCTTGTGATTTGAATGATTCTCTATTCAAAAATATCTGGTTGGTTTAGGTTTGACGAAGATTAGTCCTTTTATGATCCGAGGAGGAAAACCGCATAACTTCAAAACGCATAAAAAATAATTGACTGTATAATTAATGACTCATAGCCATTAATTACTTTTAAGAGAAAATGAAGGTTTTACACGAATTACTTCTATAGAAAACAATATACATTGATGAAATTAAGCTTTCAATAAACTATCATGAATGTTGTTTCGTTTCCTTTACTGTCTGATAAAATCTGATTCATAAATTATCTAAATAAATACTTTAAAATATTTATTTTGTAAGCTTTAGTGAAATAATTAGAAAATTAAACATAAGGAAAATATAAGATAAAAAGTCCTGATATATCGTAAATGCGTGGCGCGTTCAATAAGTAACCGGATTAGTTGTAAAAGCAAACTAACAGGAGCCGTATATTTTAACATAAGAGCTACAAGGATATGCAGGCGATGCAAAATTTCCAAAAAGTCATTTTTGAAGAAAATTTAGTTTTGATTTTGTGATAAACTGAAATAATGATTAAAATTTCGTCTGATCTCATCCCAGTCAATTCCTGAACGGTGATCTTGGATAATAAGGTTCTCTGGCCAATAGAGAAATTTTTCTGCTACAGCTTAGGAGAGTCACGGCAAAAGTTGATAATATCCATTGCAAGGTTTAAAAAGTTGATGAGAATTGGACTCTTGAACAGCAAGATTCACGGCACAGTATATAAGGATTAGGTATCCTTCATTCTACGTCTGCCTCTGTCCAGTAAAAGATGCTGCTCAAAAGTTCTTCAGATCGAGACCGAATCTGATAAGCACATCCTTCGAGGTTTACGTGATCGCATCACTACTGCAATTAAACATCTTCTTCAGGTTTTAGATTTTCTGTAACACCGCGGACACGCAACCAGTCGCTCAATTCTGTATAGGTCAGCTGTTTTTGTAAATTCTTCTCGATATCCCTAGTAATTGCGATAGCCATTTTCCCTGCATATTCACTCTTAATTTAACTGTAGTCGATTTTCACTACACATCAGTCGTAGCTGGTGAAAGTTGGTGTTCTCGTATGAGTAAACCTTGTCTAAATATATATTGCGTTGTCATAATAACAAGTAGAATGTTATCGCTTCTTTTCGTTTATTTTCAGCATCAGCATCGAGACGCATAATACCTTTGTTGCTTGCTAGAAAATTTGAAATTTTATTAAATAAGCCTCATATTTCTTTAAATTGTCAATTTTTCCAATTAGTAAACCCAAACTTACTGAAAACAGTTTCTGGCATTGATAATGCAGATATTTCACACAAATATCCTTGTCAGCAGAAAAAGCAAAATGCAGCTCTTTGACCTTATTCAGATTCATCTCTATATTATTCCAGCCAAAAAAACTTGTTGAAAAATTCACTGTAAAATTGTCTTCTCTTTCTGCCCCTTAGAAACGAAACATGTTGTGGCTGATTTGGTTTGTCTTGGAATTTGTTTGATAATATTTGTGCTTTTGACAATGATAATGGAGGGAAATCCGCACTGACAGTAATCGTATGGATTAGAAGAGAATTCGCTGGGGAATAATGAAGATGTGTCACTAGCAGTGTCAGCTGTAGCGGTAGCAGTAGCAGTAGCATAGATGAATGTGGGTATCAATGGCGCAGTAAAAAATTAGTTCTATGCTTATTTGAAGGTAACGACATGATTTTCATCTATTGAAATCGTTTACTGTCGAAAACTGAATTTAATTTCAAGTTTGGTGTGCATTCAAGAACCGAAACAAGAGCCCGTAATAACTAATCTAACTAAAGGAGTCAACTTAATACAAAAGAAATAAGAATTTTCAAAATGCTAAAGAAATTATTAATTAAATTAACTAAAAAAGATTAAATTATTAAATTTTGTGAGTTTAATAAAATTTCCAAAGTCAACAAATTATTTAATGGTTAAAGCGTTGAAGATCACTAACTAAAGAGAATAATAATTAATTAATTAATTAATTAATTAAATAAAGCTCCAATCCAACATATATGTTATACTACAATATATTTCGGCATACTCACGGCCATCGTCAGGTAGATATGAACTTGAAACTATATTGAATAAATTATTTTTATTTTAACAAATTTCTTCTTTTATATTTCAAAAACGTATTTCTAAAAATTTTTCTAAAACCGATACTTTAACAAAATTTAAAAAAATTCTAAACCAAATACCTTAAGAAATTTTTCTTCGCGCCAGGTAAGTGTACAACAGTGTCAACTATAACTATAACTATACTATACACTCATTCTGTATTTTACTTGTAGTGCGCAGAAGTAAGATTGTATCTACCATGGTTTCAAGTGAGAGGAGGTTTCAAGATAAAGATTCGTCTTTTTTATTGTCTCAAAGCTAAGCATACGAAACTTATTTGGTGTCCAGTACAGCAGGATAAGTGTATAACATTGTTAACTTTGCACTGTTCTACACTTGCCTATCGCGAAGAGAAATATGAGCGCCTCCCGCACAGTACTGATGAGAGCCATTAGCTAGAAACTAGTCTACTATTGGGAATTGCACTAGATATCATGTTATGTTTCCTCTATATTTTAATTAGAATCAGACATTCGGGAATAAATTAAATACCTTAAAATTTTAAACAAAACTATTTTGCATTTATTTTGATCCTGCATCACAAATTTGCGATTACTAATATCAATCGACAACTTGAGAGCGGAAATAACGGGCAGTCATTCCAATGTATGCGGCATTACACCCATGATATATATATATACACTAGAGCCTCGAGTTGCGTTGTTCCAACTTGCGTTCTTTCGAGTTGCGCCACAAAAATTTTGATAACCTAATTTTTGCTAATTTTCGAAATGCTTCGAAAAAAAGTTTTAAAATAAAAAAAATTTTAAAAAGTTTTAAAGATTTTATCGGAACCTATTATATAAAAACAGGTACAAATGTATACAAAATTAAAATTCGAATTGCGCTGTTTCGAGATACGTCGCGATTTATTGTAACGCATTAACGACGCAACTCGAGGCTCTAGTGTATATATATATATATATATATATATATATATATATATATACATACATACATTGAAAATCAAGATCCGAACAAAAAAAGTAGGACTTGAAATCTACTTATAAACACAAAATTCCCTCGGCATAACTAAACGTCCGTTGTAAAAATTAGTTTTAACATAATGTTGTGATTTTCTCGATCATATTATTAGCATTAAATATAAAAATTACGGTGACCAGACACCTCATCATACGAGACATTTCATCATTGCAACATTTCATCATTATAGCAATTCATCATTGCACATTCTATAATGATGAAATGTCTTGTATGATGAGATGTCAGGGAACCAAAAATTACACCTTCATATCCAAAATTATCACTTACTTATGTCTCTCAAAGTTCAATTTTCCTCTGAAAGATAACTGATAAAAATGTACCAATAAAAACGTGAATATTCTAAATTAATTAAAATATATATCTATTATAGATCACGCCCAGGTAAAGAACATGAAGGTAACAAATTAAACTTGTATAACTTATGCATGTGAAATTTTAGCGAGGGTACCCAAAAAAATTTTAAAGTGCAAAGCAATATCTCGAGAATTAAATTTTTCTTCAAAGGAAAAAATGGAAAATTTCCGTTTAGAACAAAAAGTTTTGTTCAAAGGTCAAAAGCTTGAAGGTTTCAATATTTCTATTGAAATGTAAATAAATATTTTCAGAATGGTATTTTGATTTTGGGTTTGTAATTCCCGGATCCACAAACACCTGGCAATCGGTGATTGAGGCAGCACCAGAAAGTCAAATGATGTCAGCAAATGTTCTCAGGTTTCATTGATATATTTAATGGAAATGCTTTGATTAATCGGGTGTTTTTGTCTTTTCCTAGCGGCAATATCGTTATAGAAACGTATTTCTACGACGGCGGTGTTCTCGTTAGTACTTCAAAAGTTCGCATATATTACGTGTAGACTTTCTTATAGATTTCAATTTGGTTTTTAATAGAAATGCAAAAATTTTGAAGTCTGACAAAAATCATTTATTTATAAAATCTTTAGTAATTGAAACAATTCTAATTTGTCGTGAGAATTTCGCCATTAAACTTTTGACATTCCAGGACTCGCTCCACATATTTGCGGTATATTTGTAATAATTCTTTGTGTTTGTACGATAAGTTGTCTGAAATAAAATGGTTAATTTATATTTATTGTTTTTTAATATTTCATTTAATTATAATATTTTTGGATTGAATATTTTGAATATTTTTTTTATTATTAGTTTTTTTTAATGTTTTGGTGAGTTTATTTCATTAAATCGAATTATTAAATTAATATATCAATAATTCAATTTAAAGATTTTGTATTCTATTATAATATTGATTCAAAATTTAATATATATATATATATATATATAATATTGTTGATTGTTTGATAAATGATATCCAAATGCATTAGTTTCGAAAAGCGTAACATCTTCAAAATAGACCGATACAAATCATTTAAGAACTACCAATTTTTCTAGGACGGGAATTTCGGATAATTCTACTTCTTTTAAAGAAGTGAGCACTACTCCTTGGGAAACCTTCGCCTTCGGGTTCTTGACGGCCGATAGAAGGACTTACGTCTCACACTGCCTCTCCACATGACTTTTCCAGCGTTCACTATTCACCCTCCTGTTAACCAATATTGGTCTCATGTATACCCTCGAGAATATTGATTTAAAATATACATTTATTATATTTAAATAAGCCAAATCGGTTGCTTCCAAAGGAATTTATATTATAGATTTTTAAAAGTTCTTTAATATATTTTAATTTTATATTTACAAAAATTAATTCTTTAACCTTACCATTGTTTTACCTCATCCAACTTGATCATTAATGTCCTATTTATAATTTTTTTTTGCAATTCTAATTATTTGGCAACTACTGTTACAATTGCTAAATCCTAACGAGCATTGATACCCTTTTGCCGGTCTGTTATTATTATTTACACCTGAAAAATCAATAAAGTTAGAATATAGGAACATACATACTTACCCGTGTCTGCATGTAATTTCTTCAACTGAATAAAAACTTATATTATAGGAAGTAAGGAATTAGAAGAAAATTTTTTTTTAACGTAAAAACATAATACATAGTAAATAATGCATGCAAACTTTCAAAATGTAGAAATGTTCAATTCATTAAAAACTCTATAAAACTATTTGTAGTAACTTTTTAGACAAGTTTTTTTTAAAATTAAAGCCGAAAATTTTTGAAAAAAATACCGATAATTCTACTTGGAGTTGTAGAGAAAATTAAGAAATAATTTCGTAAGATTTTTCATGAAATTCAACCAATTTAATATTTTTTCAACTTTTCAAATATTTCAAAAATATCCATCGAAACTCTAGGTTTTTGAGCTTTTACCTCTTTTGCAATTTACCAGGAGCAGTGGAACCAGAACCTTCAAATGAGGAGTTTAAAAAATACGGAAAACATAAGTTTTCCGATAACTTAAGTTAAAAATTTTTTTTTATAAAGTATAAAAAATCCAAATCATTAATACAATTGAAAATGAGGAAGATTTTTATAAATTTGGGAAATTAACAGAAATTTCCAAAGCCTCATAAAATCAATAGTTATCAAAAATTTGGATTTCTGTCTAAAGGTAAAAAAGATGGCAGCCAAAACAAATTTCCAAGGAACAGAGGAATAGTTTATTCGAATATAGAAACTTTTTAATAATAAATTTTAGTTTTCAATTAATCGGACTTGAATTTATTCGAAATTAATTCCATTAATTTACATAAATTGGCATAAATTCCTAAAAAACCTAAAAAAACTAATTAAAAGTAAATTTATAATAAATAATGATGAAAAGTATTATTTAAGAGCTTGAATAATGATCTCATAAATATACGAGATCACAATCCAAGTTCTAAAATATACTTTATTAAAAAATTACCTGCCAGTCATTTTAAAAATGGCTAATTCATAAACTTAACCATAATTGTAATTGGTTGTTCATTAAAACTTCTATTATAGAAGTTTTTAATGAACTGAATCAGATTTATTGGGTTAGGCAATCAATCCCCATGTTATATTTAAAACAGATATCCTCATGCTTGCTTACGAAAATTATCGCCAATCAAAATAATAACAACTCCAACTTCAGTATTAACAAATTACTATAACTATATAAATAAAAAAATCATAGATAAACTAAATTTATAGTTATTGATATTAAATAAAAAAAAATGCAAAGAAACTTATTTGAGATTAGTCAATTTAAAAATTCCAAAAATAACAGATATCTGGAAAAATAAGGATACGGAACGATGAGACATTGAAATTTTTCAGATTTAAATGACTGTGGCTATTTAATCTCAGTAAACAATAAGATCTATGAACTTCTTCACTTCGCTCTCGTCCATATCGACGGGAAGCTATCGGTGTCGTAGCACTCGTTCGCGCCATACTCAAATTGGTGAACTGGTTGCCACACAGGAAAACTCGTTGTACTAATCTTCTTGGGCCTCGATTTCAAATTGTTGTTTTATAGGCAATTAACTTTCCAGCCGCTCAATATTTATGTATCACATATTATCAGTGGTAGCGGTGTGGATTCGCGATGGTCGTTGTTCCATAGGCAAAACCGTCGATTCGATTTCAGAGGCAAGTTGAACCTTTTGGGCTTAAATATCTGAGACATTTGCAAGAATCTTAGCGCTCTCTACCCTGCGCTGTTCTCGGTGTTGTTGAATTTTGCTGGGGTGGTGCTTCTTGCTGGCTCTGGGAGTCTTGATATTTGTCTGTGGCTCAATCTCAGCACATGATGCTCCGGTAATTAATTTAGGTTTTGAGCCAGGCGTCAGCCAGGTAATCGCCGTTGTAATTCGGCATCAGTGAAAGATACTATTAGGGTCGCGCTTAGGTCCACTATAATGATTCTCTGAACTCTGCTTTCCGAGATTAGTTAATTCCGCTCCTGATCAGCCGGCTGATTCGCTGGTGCAAATCCTTAACTTTTACTGGGGCGAACCAAGTCCCTTTGAGGCGTTCATATTACTTCTCCAGCTTATTATACTTGACTTCCAATTGGTTTGCATTTGTGGGGTTTGTGGTATTTAACCTTGACCCCATGCATATAACGTTTCCTGCCCTCCAATGGTTGCCCGTTGCTAGGCAACGTTGGTACTGCAACCACTGGTTATGAGACCGCCAAAGGTGAACTCTATTGCACGAACCCTAGTTCACAACTTCAGTTAAACGGTTTTAATTTTCAAGAATTAACAAAACGAAACAAAGAAATAAATGAAATAACATTGATAATTTATTTGTTGGTACACTAATAAATCAATGCGAAGCCTTGGTATGTAGCGCGCGTCGTTTAGCGCGTTCCGCCTTTTCTGGGCGTCGTTGAGAAGGTTTTGCCGCTGGCTTGGGTGTATCAGTTGCTTTTCTATATGCTAACTGAGCCGGCGCAAATACGAGTGGATACGTTACGGCGTTGCCTTCCTGACAAGTCAATAACGCCACCTCTAAGCTGCGGATTTGAGTCTTCTGAGCTTGACTCAGCTGCTTTTCTTCCACCCATCCACGCTGTGCGGCGGTCAATCTTTGATAAAGCGCCTTCGCCTTTGTTGGGTCCATCCATGAAGCTCTGATCTTCTCGATTTCCCGCGTCATCTGGAGAAGTTGACGGTTCAGATCCGCGTTCACTCTGTTCGATTTCACCAATTCCTTACTTAAAGTCTTGAATGAGTCCATATCTACAATTAGACGATTCATTAGAAAAATGTCATATTTATATCTGTAGAACTTTCATTATTTGTGGTTACGTCAAGTGGTTGTTATGGGATTAACGTTCATCTACAAAAAACTATTAGGTGTATGTAGAACTGTATAATAATAATTGCTTTATCCCCTATTAATATTATTCCAATCTCGAAAGGTTAAATAATTGATAAGTAAATAAATAAAATTCTAAAATTCAATATTTATTTTCCATAACATTTTAACGTCGCATCGAATTTCGGTAGTATGAACTTGGATTCCATCTTGGACGTTCTCGAGCGTACGAATGGTTTTGTCTTTCTATCGGGCTTCTGTCTTCGTCTCGCATATCCTTGGGGAGCAACCTCTTTAGAATTACCACGTTCATAGGTGTGGAAAACTCATCCAACTTCGGATCATCTAATTCTTAGGATATGTCATACGATGGCGCATATCCGTCCGTACTCGGAATCCTTCCGGCGGCAATATCAGAATTTACTCTGGCCAGATGGCGTCTAGCAATTTTTACCTGCCAATTTGTCCGTCTCTGCCGTTCTTCAATGCGAGCCAAAATATATTCCGCGCGGTGTCGGCTTTCTCGGGCTGGGTTTCGGCCCGGTTCTCTCTTGATTGCGATATAAGGAAGATTCACTTCATCATATTCGTCCAAGCGACCTTCTCTGGACTCCCTCACAGGTGAAATCGAGAAACCTGCGTCCCACATTGCCTGTCTACATCTTGCGGCAGATCGTGCTGGGAAGCGCACGGTGATGCGAGAAGCGTCAATCTAAGATTCATCTATGACATGAAATTCATTATATGGTTTCTCGAAATGAGTCTAGTTTATAAAGGTCATGTCTCTCGCGTGATCCTTATTGAACTGAATAACCTAATAAGATTTTTACTGTCATCTATGCCTCAAAACTAGTGTATATACAAGCATGAAGCTTGTCATCTTATTCTCTGTAGACGGCGTTCAAAAATGCGGATACTTATAGAATATCTATCAATTCCCCAGTCATGAATACTATTTGATTATGCTGACTTAGTCTTTCTACAAATTTGGTTCACTGGTAAATATGTTCCTTCATTTCATTACGTGAATGACAATAAGTCGTTTTTATCAGAACTAAAATCACGTTGATCGTAGAGAATTATCATTATGGAAATATCGACCAGCTAGGTGTATTTAACTAAAACTATATTAAACTTTGAAATCATTATTATAAGAATAGAAATAAAACAATTTTCATTAAAACAAGAATTTATTGAACGTTTAGAATTTTATATACCCAACCAATGTTATTTGAGATCACTTTATGCTGATTCACTTCCGCAATATGGTGTCAAGGATTTCAGAGATTATTCGATTCACTTATTTTTTTCAAAACTGTTTCTTTAATTTTTAATTGAATTATTTCCAATTAAAATCATTTGATTTTTCTTCTACTTTTCATTAACTCTTGTTCTTTTAAATAAATTGTCAATTTTCGATCAAATTTCTATGTTCTTTTGTTATTTCTATGTTTATTTCGTTCTGATCTTGTTGATTCTTGTTATTATTTTAATTTATTTTTATGTTTTTGATTTTATATTTTAATTATTTCTTTCTCGCACTTTAAGGTGTGGTGGGTTACAGGGTTTCAAATCTTGCTTATCCTCCTGGTGACCCTAGTAACGACATACAAAATGATTCTGATTCACTTGGCACCCGTTGCTAAGCAACGTTGGTAATGTGTTCAAGTGGTGGATTGTCCGCAAAAATTGAGTACCATGTGCTAGTACTGTAGTTGCTCGGACAACCCTCGGGTTCACGAGCTGTCGATAGAAGACCTGTGCTCGCTTTTGATTCTTAGGTCCCATTATTCTCCTATCTCCTTCAAATGTTAACCTATACTCTCATATCATCTATCTTTATGTCCATTCGCTTAGTCCTTCTTATCATTGTCCATGCTGATGATTATTCTTTGGCCTGTACACCCTTTGTTATGTTAAATACACCCACATTATATCTTTCACCCTTATCCCTATTATAACTACAATGTTTCCTATTATCATTACTAGCGTTATCATTGTTACTATTATATACATTACCTTTATTATTATTTCTATTACTATAACTACTATTATATTTATTGTTATTACTACTATGATTATTACTACTATTATTATTATCATAATTATTATCATCATTACTACAAATACCATGATTATTATTATTATTACCATTATTATTATTATTATTATCATTATTATTATCAATATTATTATTGTTATAATTACCATTACCCTTATCATTATCGTTATATTTATTAAGGTTTTGTAGGGATCCTTCCTTATTCCTCAGCGTTAAAATTGTTTATTGATATACAACATTAGCCTTAGTTCATCTATATTTTTCGGTTTTCGATAAAGTATTTTTGTAAATTAGAAAATTTTAGCAGCGTTCCGCCCTTATTTTACGGTTCATCCCTATTCTACAGTTTTCGACAAAGTATTTTCATTGACTCGGAAAATTTGAGCAGCGTTCCGCCCTTATTTTACGCATTCCATTTTTACGTTATTATTTTTGTTAAGTATTTGAATTAGTTCGGAAAATTTGAGCAGCGTCCCGCCCATATTTTCCGCCTCAACTCAAATAAATTTATTTAATTCTTATTTAAAACATTATTTTTCATGATTTTGGTCGTTCGGATTAATCTTTTTCCGATGGCTATTCATTTTAACTGTTGCAACGATTTCGCAATTTTCCCCACTATCCATTCCCTCTCTTTGTCCTTAAGATCTATTTATGTTCATTTCGTAGTTAATGAGTGCCCACTGGACTACTCGGTGTTAGAGATTTTGAGCCGATTGTTGTTAAAAATTTATGTCAATTTTACAGGAAACGGATGGTGAAGGAGTAGCCAAGGGACTACTCATTTACCCTCCAATTTCCCTTATGTACGGATAATATTGACGTTCCAACTCCTGCGTTCCGCACGCTGAGTCTTCACGGGTACATATCATTGGCGATTTTCCACGCTCTTACACAAATCTGTACTATGTAGATTTTGCTTTCTTGCGTTATGTGTTGGCTGTGGGCTGGAAAAAGGAATAACAAATATTAATTTACCATAGCATTTGGAATAAAAGTTTCGATGCACTAAGGCTGTAGATATAAAATATTTATTCAGCATATTACATCGGCTACATACATTTGAAATTCATTGTATCCATTCCATAAAATTTACTTCGAAAATCCCATAAATTTAATTTGATAAATCATCTATAAATTCAATTGGAAAAACAAAATTATCCATAAAATTAATCTGAAAAATCATCCATAAATTCAATTGAAAAATTACCCACAAATTTGATTCAAAAAATCATCCATAAATTCAATTGGAAAAACAAAATTATCCATAAACAAAATCATCCGTCAATTCGATCTGAAAAGTCATACATAAATTCAATTGAAAAATTACCCATCAATTCTCTTCGAAAAAATCAACTAATAATATTGCACCAGTTGAGAGTGATCGTGTTCAGGCAAAACACTTACCCGTGTTAATTGCCTGAATGCACGGCTCTCAACCAGCCATACAACCAGCCACACAGCTCTGCAATGAAATTTTCCTCCGAAAAATAAGACTGAAAATTTGTGAAAACACATCGGTATTTATACCTATTTTTCTCGCGTGTGAAATTTGATGCAGTAAAACAAAATTCGACCTTGTTATTTTCTAGTAAATTCTATTCGTTAATTTTATTATTTTTTTGATTTATTTTTATAATTTTTTATTTAAGATTTTTATTGAATTATTACTAATTCAAATTTTCGATTTAAATTTCATTTTAATGAAATTTTATTAATTTTTTCAATTTCGTCGAATTTGTTGTGTTTTCTTGTTATATTTGTGTAGGTATCGTGCGAATCTTGGTGCATTTTGTTATTATTTTAATTTTATTTTTATGTTTTTGATTTTATATTTATTTATATTCTCTCAGATTTTAAAGTGTTTAATTGGTGTTGTATATTGTATTTTAAGTTATCTTGGTGCTGGGTTTTCGTGCTGTATTACTGATGCATTTAAACAATTCTCAAGGCTATTGGTGTGCTGGCCCAACAGGTGTTTACTAGATGTTTTATGGGTCTGATTTTAAATCTGCCTGTTATATTTGCGTGTTATTTCCAATTCATTTAAACAAAACTCTGTTCTGGCCCAACACATTTGATTCGAAATTTGGAGTGTATGTTCGGAGTTCTAAAGCCTGTCATAATGATGAGTAATTTATGAAATTTTATCTAAAACAGTATGATCATAAAAGAAGTTCATTAGTAGAATATTTGGAAATTGTTTGAGGCCGATGAGTTTCATAATAATCACCAAGACCTTTGCTCATCGTTAATATATAAAATAATAACATATTCAAAATTCAAAAAATTCCAACTTGATTTTCCAAAATCAAATTCTAATCTAAAAACAAAAAATCTATTTCTTCATTGTTTCGAATACAAAAATTAATATCATTAATTAATTTCAATTAGTCCTAGAAGGAAATTCCATTTTACGATAATATTTAATTTGTTTGTCTTATTCATTTAAATTTTCTATTTCTATGGTTATCAAGTTATTTATTTAAATGAAAAATTAATTTATTAGTAAAATATTTTACTAAAAAGGGTCATTTAAATCCATAATTAGAAATATCGCAAACACAATGCTAAGCTTAAATATAGAGGCATTGACCACATTCTCTTAAACCATTTACAAACACTTTATAAACAGTCTTTATTCAATAAATTTCAAAAATAAAGTGATATTCAAAATAAAGTGATTTCAATAAATTTCTTAATCACATTTTTAAACTAACAAATAAATAACGATAAACTGCAGAAACAAAATTTATTAAAATATACGACATCCAGTTTCATACATAAAAGTCTAATGACAGAAATTAACAGTTAACATTGAATAATATATATATCATACGGTTATTGTACATTTCGCTGCGATACTGAGTTAGTGGAACGAAATTTTTGAGTTCCCGATAATTTTAGGCGCTAAAATCCATATATGTTTTTTCATGACTGGTGTCGATATCCACTGTACGATTTCAATGCTTAGTAATTTTTCATTGTTTTCTTCGATTGTCAACTGCTGACGCGGCGGAATAATTATGGATAAATTTTCTACGTCAATCGTCAAAGTTTACGACAAATACAAATCTTCTATCGTGGAGTTTCATGAAAAGGTTACTGGAGCTTCGATTCTCTGTTTCTGGGACTGTATAATGATTGCTTCGGAGATTTGTTGAGTTTGGCAAGGTTTGACAATAATAGTGCATTTTAGGCGCGTCACTTTTTTCGACGCAGCCGATTTTTCCAGGCTTTTAGTTAGGATAAGTTGATGCGACTTTTGAAGGATGTTTCGTTCGGTCTCCAGAGATGTGCTGTGCTAGGATAAGATTCGTATAGATGGCCAGCGATCGACTCAACATACGTGGTTTCAGATCATTTTTGGAAAAAACTTGACGAAGAGCAGAGCTTTGATCAGAATTTGACAAACCCAAGTCTCAGTGATGATATCTTTACGAGCCCGACTCGGTCGATGAAGTTTTTGTTGGAGAACCGTTTTTGCTTCTGGGAGAACCATGTTCCTTGGATTTTTCATATTTGGCTCGGAGGGAATGATACCGTGCCTCGTAGAGTGAGTCTGTTGACGATGTATTTGTGATTTAGGTGACTTTGTCAACTTTGGAATCTTAATTCATATTTGCTTAAGTATGTAGAAATTTACGGGTTGAATGATTCAGGCTTAGTTCGAAAAAGTTTTTATTGGGCGAAAATCAACTATAATAAGTAAAACAAATGAATAAATTAGAAAACCATCAATTGGTCATGTATTCACCCAATCGGCATTCAGACAATCAATCTATGCTCGCCTTAGAAGTTATGGGCTCAATTAAAAGTTTACTCCTCACTGGCAGCTGGATAAACGGCTTGAGTTGAAAAATTTATCTCAATCACGGGATTCTATTAATTGTCTCACTGATTACGTAACTATTATGTTGTGTGAAAAGCAAATTTCTAAGCAACAAGGAAAAATATAATTTTGGTAGTGGCAATTAAATGTCCTTTATTTGTTTTGTCAATGTTTTAGGGTTTTATAACGAGCATTATTACTTCTTGGATTACTTCATAAAATAACAAAAAATATTTATTGATAAACAATATACTTACAAAGGATTTCAAGATTTTACGTAAATTCTAAATTTTACTTAAAACAAATTCTAAATTATGAAAATTGTGAGTTTAACTGCCACTTATATACTATTTGTGTGTGTGTGTGTGAGTAGGTAGTTAGGGGCACTCTGGAATACAAAAAATTGCATAATAAAATAGAGGGAGGGGGGGGGTTTATTTACAGATTATTTTCGGATTATCTTGATTACATAATGACGTAATCAACTTAATTAATTTTGTGTGTATTTTAATTAATTTTTTCGAAATTTTTTTGTGTGTATTTTTTAGTAAAATTTCTAATTTATTTTCGAATTTATTTTCAATTTTTAAAATAAAATTTTTTAAGAATTTCTAATTAAATTTTTTTTTTAGTAAAATTTCTAATTAAAATTTTTTCAGTTTAATTTTATCAATGTAGTTTTTATATATGATTTTCAAAATATGAGTTTTTAATATAAGTTTAAAATATATACGATTTCTAAGTAGAATTTTCAGTATAATTTTATCGATGAAATTTTTTATAAATTATTTTTTAAGATGAAATTTTTAGTATAATTTTTTATTTAAAATATAATTTTTCAAAGTAATAAATTTTTAACATAATTAAATATTGAAATTTTTTATACAAGGTTTGTTTTCAGTATAATTTTATCGATGATTTTTTTTTAAGTTGTGTATTTTTTCAAAATTTAAAATTTATTTTTTTACAATGAAATTTTTATACATTTTGATTACGATCAAAGAAATTTAACGTTATCAAAATAATAATAATATAATAATAATAATAATAATAATAATAATAATAATAATAATAATAATAATAATAATAATAATAATAATAATAATAATAATAATAATAATAATAATAATAATAATAATAATAATAATAATAATATTAATTCAACCAATTAAAATCTTTATAAAAAACAATAAGCACACAAAATAAACTCGTAAAAGATCAAAATTTATTTACATAATCACAAATCTGCTTATAGTAAGCTCTTTTTAGCTCAGCCAACAAAATATGTACAACTTCCTTCTTTTTGTAGTCTATACAACATCTGCATCTAAATGGACAAGTCAACATTGAGGGATCTGAACAAAAAATACAGTCATCTAAACATTTAGTAGCTATTTGCTATACAAAAAAAATAGGGGGGGGGTTATTTACAGATTAATTTCGGATTATCTTGATTACATAATGATGTAATCAACTTAATTAATTTTGTGTGTATTTTAATTAATTTTTTCGAAATTATTTTTGTGTGTATTTTTTTAGTAAAATTTCTAATTTATTTTCTAATTTATTTTCTATTTTTAAAATTAAATTTTTTAAGAATTTCTAATTAAATTTTTTTTAGTAAAATTTCTAGTTAAAATTTTTTCAGTTTAATTTTATCAATGTAGTTTTTATATATGATTTTCAAAATATGAGTTTTTAATATAAGTTTAAAATATATACGATTTCTAAGTAGAATTTTCAGTATAATTTTATCGATGAAATTTTTAAGTTGTGCATTTTTTCAAAATTTAAAATGTATTTTTAAGATTAAATTTTAAGTGTATTTTAAGATGATAATGCGTATTTTAAAATTTAATTTTTTAGCATTACATATTTTTAAATTAAGTATTTTATAGGAAAGTTTTAGTTTGATTTTTGAATTAATTTTTAATAAAATTTTTAACAAAATAATTATTAAATTTTTATGATAAAATATGTAATGTTTATTTAATAAAAATCTTTATCTTCTTCATCATCGTCAGAGAACTGCACATAGTCTATATCTATTAGTTCTTCCTCAATGTTAGGTTGCTGAATTTCATCTGTTGTAATTTCGTCACCCGATGCATTTTCTCCAATAATTTCTTCAATAAGTTCATCAACAGCAACAATTTCTTCATCAACGTCAATTTCTCAAGATATATTTATATGCCCGTATGCTAAACTTTTATTTTTACCCACCCAAACCCTTTTATCATCTCTATTTGTAAGTGCTATTTTACTATTTTTAAAACTATAAAGTTGATGATTTTTTGTTCCTATTCTAAATTGTGGTACCGAAAAGACTGAGTTTTTCTCATAACACTCTTTATAAGTTTTATGAGTTAGATCGGTATCCTTTAACGATATATCCTTAGCTTTTAGACAAGAAGATTTACCTAACAAACTATAACACTTGGGTCGAAGGAAAACCCATTCGTCATAACCTTCTCCCTTACTTTCGTCCTTAAATTTTCCAATGACCGAATCTAGTTTTTTAGAATAAAGCGGATGAGTAGACGGGTAATTAGATATACCCAAAAGATTATCCTTAACCATTTCAGACAAAATAATATCTAGTTTACAATTTTTAATCTCCAAGAAGAAAGAGTCTGTATCTCCAGCAACTATATTGATCTCACAATTAAATTGTTGTCGATATATTTCCAAGTCCTTATACTGAAGCTCATACATTCTAAGTTTCGACAAGTCAAGCACTGATTGTCCTATATAACTTGGTCGATCTAAACATATCGAATCAGGATTTAACATCGCAGCTATAAGATCATTGTCAATTTTTATTGATTTTTTAAAAGTTGGTTTTGAAGTATAAGTCACAAGTTTTTTATCAGTTGTACAAAGACGCAAATTCATTCTCTTTTTCAGATTTTCAACAGTTTTTCCATATAAACTGTTATTTAACAACTTATAATAATTTTTATTTAATGTGTTTGTACTTTTAGCTCGAAGTTCAGTGTTTATGTCAATGTACTTTTTAAAAATATTAGACTGTTTGTATCTTACTCCTCGATTAACATGTGTCACTTTAACACCGAGAGACATGTATAATTTTAATAATCGCCAATGAATTACATAGTTATATTTAGGATAATGAGTCAGCAACAATTTTTCAATCTTTGAACCCTCAGGTTTCATTTTCTCTGCTGCAATTGGAAAATCATCTAACTTAACATGAAGCTCAGAAGGAATCTCAAGATCAACTTCAAGAGTATACCCATATGACAAAGATTCAAGATTCAAAGTCAAACAATCAGATAATATTGTATCAAATCCATCAAATATCCAATTAAATTCACCACAAGGTAATGGTTGACTTAAAGCCCAACCATATAAATTATTAATATCAATATTTAGTAAATCTATGTTTTCGTCGGTTTTAACATAGTGTTTATTAACAAAAGTAAGACCACCTCTAATACCTCCCTCATAAAAGCTAAACATTTCATTTTCAGTAATTAATTCTATAGGTTCATCCAAGGACATTAAAGCAGAAGACCACGACATTCCAGGAATTCCGAAATAATTTAAAGGTTCTAATCTATTATGTGCTATCGATTTCGCTCGAAATTGTTGAAAAAAGTCTGCCAAAAGAAAACAATCTAGTTTCAGGTAAACTTTCATATAATCAAGTAAAGTCCTACAATTAGTTTCATCCCAAATAAGCAGAGCTTTTTCATATTCAGCCTCAGTGACACCTTTCCAAATTGGGGGTAATTCATAAGTATCATGAAGAACATCTAAACTAGTTGCAAAATTATATGGAAAGATCCCCATTTCATCAACTATAGTCCCTGTAAAAACTGATCGAGTCAAAGGTAAAGTTGTCAAAGTTTTAACCGCTTTTGCTAAAGAATCATTTACAAATTGATAAGTATCAATAAATCTCACACTAATTTTTCCCAAGTGAGCTATTAAAGAAATAATTTTTTCAGATGTTAATGGAATACATCCTAAAGCCCAATTTTTAAATTTACTCAATCCATATTTTAATATATGATGCATATTATATCCCTTCAAGTTATGGAAAATAATTGGTAAAACTTTATTTATTTTTCTATTAATATTACAGTCATTGCAAGTAGCACCCAAGTATTCCCCAGTAAAATGATCATGGTCTCTTACTGGATCCACAATATCTTTCAAACAAAGATAAAATTTTATAAATGTATCAAATTGAAACTGTTTTAAGTTTGTTAAATGTTTAATTGTTTGATTTCCCATTTTATAATAATATGGTAATACAGTATATTTTGCTATTTTTTCAACTGTTTTTAAAAATTGTTCCACACAATCTTCACCTATAAATTCTTTGTATATTGTACTCCCATTAAAATTATTTATTAACAAAAGTCGTGCCGAAATGGGTAAATGTATTTGATGGTGAACGTCATCCTTTGGCAAAACAGATTCGAAATCTGCATATATAACATATGGTGGGGTTACAGTTTTGGACTAATCAGTGAATTTAATAAACTTATTTTCTGGGAAAGTATATAAAGTTGTCCCTAACTGATTTCTGATACATAACATCTCATGCTTGTCCAATGCTTTTTTTATATCTAAATCCATTCAAACATCTATGACACCATAATGATCGAATTCTTTCTGTTGTTTTATTTTTAAAATTCAATAACCTATTGAGTGATGTAATTCCTACATAATGATATTGTTCTCCTTTATTTAATAAAAATAAATTAATAATTGTTAGTTCTGTGATTTTGGACCTATGAATTATGTTTAAAAATGGATGTTTTAAAACAAAGTCATCATGTTCGGGTTTAGCTGTTTCATCAAAACTAAATATATTAATTATTAGTCCTTCGTTATTGGACTCAAATTTTCGAATACCATTTAATTTCATGGGCATATTATTTGGGTCATAATTTAATTCATTTAGATACTTAGTGTAACTATAAATATTATTTCTATTCTGCCTAACAATCTCATCTTTTTTAAGTATTGATAATATGCTATAGATAAAACATAAATTATCACTATTTTTTACATTTGTTATACAGTTTTTGTTAGCCAATTGTTTTGGTGTTTTTATATAACTTCTACCACTTAACCTACTGATGTTACTTATTTTTGTTACTATAAAGTAAATTTCAGTTATTTTTCTAATAACCCAACTACTCCCTAACTCTGTTATTGAAGATATCTTTTCATTGATCTTTTGTATACCATCGTCAAAGAATGATTGTGTAAGTGGTCTTGCACTGTTGCTAATATTATTTAATTTTATCTTTCTCAAATTCAATTTCTATTCCAAATTGAATTTTTACATATCTAAGTTCATCTATTACCTCTCTTAACTTGTTTATTATCTCTATAGGAAAAAAATATTTCTTTAATGTTCAAGTTGGTCGTATCTATACTAATTATTTTATGTGTACCTCGTAAATCACTTTGGATTATAGGCAAATTTCCTCCTATTTGTATATTGTTATTTTGCCCCATTTGTACCTCTTCCATCTCTCCATCCCATGAATCCATCGATCCGATATCTTCAATCTCTTCAACTGCTCTAACCCATGAATCCGTCGATCCGTTATCTTCGTCCGCTTCATTATCTTTGTCCGCTTCGTCCGCTTCATTATCTTCGTCCACTTCATTATCTCCGTCCGCTTCATTATCTTCGTCCGCTTCAACAATTTCGTCTGATTCCATTGTTTCATTCACCATTCCAATATCATCATTTAAATATTCCAAAATACTATTTATAGAATTTGTTGTATGTTCACTAATGGGTTCACTTATAGGGGTTTACTAAATTTAACACTTTTAACATCTTCCAATTCAATTTTAACAAGTTGATCTTGTTTAATTTCACAAGACTTGAAAGGATGGGGATAAGATGTCATTAACTGATCAGTGACTTGTGAAAGTTCAGTAATGAATAAATTTTCTTTAAATGTCTCAGTATACTTTACATCATAATAATAAGTTATAGTTAATCGTATAGTATCAAAATTTCGATTTCTTATTTGGTATATGTATCTGATTCAATTCGTCATTAAAATCTACTTCTTTTTTATTAAATCCCAAGCAATTAGCTTCTTCAATACTATCAAATGTTACTTTGAATGGAAAATATTTACAATTAATGTTCAAAATTTTATTGTCAATATATATCAGATAAAATGTAGAGTTGTGACTAATTGTATAGTTTCCTTCAATATAATAAAAATATTCATAACTATTATGTAATGTACTCTTGGTATATTTGATACAAGAGTTGTTATAAAATGGAAAATTACTGTACACAAAAGTGAATTCAGTTAAAGCAACTTCCCATTCCCCATCCAAGTAAATCTGATTTGGAAATTCTACATTAAACTTTCCAGCTTCATTATTTGGAAATGTAAGTGGACAACTATTACTGGGTAAATTCATGTAAAAATCTCTTTTATTCATTTACTTTTCTAAAATGTAACGATAAATGTGTTTTGGTATCTTTGCTAAATTTTATTAATTTCCCACTATCATCTCGAATATTTATTTCAATGATGTTTATAGTTGAATACGATACTGGAAGGTACATTGGATTCTTCATTTCTAATTGTACAATCTCTCCTTGATCATATTTTTTAATCCGAATTGATTTTAATAGTGGAACTCTAACATCGCCAACATTTATTGGTTCGATAATATTTGAATAAATGAACATTTGTTGATGATGATGTAATAATTTCGGAATTTTAGTGCCTAGTATAGTTTCTGTAAAGTTTGAATATTTTAATCCCAAAGATTTAGCTAAATTTGTGTCAAAAGATAGATTTGTAATGTCATCTGCAAGTGTTATTTTGACCAATTCATTATCTTGAATTATCAATTCTTTAAAAGGAGAAGGATTAAATGACAACAAATGACCTTATAATTCTGATAAAGTGTTTATGAATAAATTATCTTCAAAATATTTTTCAAATTTTGATTTTTCTTCGTAACTTATAATTATCCCAAATTTTTCCATAACACCATCATCAGTAAATTTTGGTAATTTTATTCGACAATGATCTTCTTCACAAATAATTGATGTAGATTTTAGTCCAAAACTAAACGCATGTTGAATATCGGGGAATGATACTTTAAATGGAACATGTGGACAGACAATAACCAAATTCTTATATTTTTCAATAAATATGTCAACATCTGGAGTATAGTTTGGATTTATTAATTCATAAGTACGATTTTGATTATTTATTTTCAAATACTTTATTTCACTACCACTCTTTACAGATTCATGATGTATACAAGAATTACTATAATACGGAAAAGGATTATACACAAAAGTGAAATCAATCAATGCAACTTCCCATTCACCATCCAAGTAGACAGAATTTACTTGTACATTAAAATTACTAGCTTCGTTATTAGGATAAATAAGTGGACAACTATTACTAGGTAAAATCATATAAAACTGGTTTTCTTTCATAATATTTATTTAATAAATTGAGATGAGGATATCCAAGTTGGAGTTTCGTATCCATGCCACTTGACGTAGTATTGTTTATATTTACCAACATTTTTGGTTTTTAAAATCTTTTGAATTCTAAATATTGTTGGAATTGGAATGACTTGGAGTTCTTGTTCGTAGAATTTTCCACTAATTTCTTTATTCTCATGATCTGCTATTAAATACATTACAGGATTCTGTTTTGTTTCTATTTTCTTTATTACATATACTTCATCGCTCCAATTGTTGTCAAAATTCTTGATGAACGGAGAAGTACTGATTTTACTAATTCTTACATGATCACCAACCTTGTATTTTGGCTTATCGATTTTTTCTTTCTTTAATGTTTGGTTTCTGTTGGTGTCTGTAATGTCTACAGGTCTGAGACCATTTAATCCTTTATGTGGCGAATGATTGTAACTAAAAATAATTTTCGGTAAAACATGTATCCAAGTTTTATTACCCTGATGCACAAAGTATTTTTTCAATCTTTCTCTCAAAATTAGATTAAATCTTTCAACATAACAAGCTTTGAAATGCGAGAATATAGAGTAATGATTGGCTTTGATAACTTCTTTTACTTTGCTATTATAAAATTCTTTACCTAAAATACATTAAAATAAATAATTAATAATATTTATTACCCAAATCAGTCTGTATATTGTGAGGTTGTCCATCTTTAAATAATTTTTTAATTGCAATGGCCATTTCATTAGCAGATTTAGTTTTTGTTGGAATAGCACGGGCATATCTACTGAAAACATCAATACATGTTAAAATATATTTGTACCCCTTGTTGATTCTCGAATAAGGTATCATTTCCATCAAATCCATTTGCCACAAATAATTTATTCCTCTTCTTTTGTATGGTCTGGTTGGGAGTCTTTTCAACATTGGTTTATTTTTGAGTCTCTTTTTTAGAATTAATCACTCTTTTTGTTAATTTTTCTACACCACCAAAACTATCTGGATCTTTTGGATTTGTCCAGATTGTTTTGAGTGGATTTTTGGTTAATTGATCCTTCATTATTACAACAAGATGTTAAAATATGTACAACTTTATCTGGTTTAGAGTATTGTAAACCCATTAAGATCTTAGGGATGAAATTGCACTAATTGCGGATAAAACTATAGGAATTAATGTACTCAAGAACCCACCCTTTTTTTATACATTATTCTTTTCATTAAACGTCTATTTTTAGTGTTTATCAGTGATAAAAGGGATCTCTTATGTCTTTGTAATACCACTCTTTTAGCTTTACTAATATTAACATTACCCCGAACTATATTTACAATAACTTCAACAAATCGTCAATAACAAATGAAGGGAAAGCTTGTAAAATTGCTATTCTTTTATTATTTTGTGCCTTTACCAATGCATTGAAATATGGTAGACTACGTTCAAATTTCATGTTTACTAATTACAATTAATTATTATTGTTTATAATTTGATCCACTTCTTTTTTAAAATCTTCTTCTTTTTTAGATTCTTCTTTACTTTTGATTTGGTTTTACGAATAACTTTTTTGGGTTGAATTTAATTTTTGACAAGTACTTTTTTAAATGACATGATTGATAATCATTTATTTGTTTTCAATTTTGTTTATAAATCGTAACCCCTTTTTCATTAAAAATATCTGTTTGGATACGTAAATCATCACTACATTGTTGTGTAAAGTCAAAGAATAAATATCCATGGGAACGCTTGTAGCATCTTGGAATGATTCAATTAAAAATTTTCTATTGTTTGGATAAGCTTGCCTGGCTAAGAAATCGATAATCGTTTGATCGCGAGGATTTTTGAAAATAACTAGGTATTGAACATTTAAATTACGAGTTCGATGACTTCCTCCTTGATGAAATAAATTTTGAGTTATGAAAATAACAGTAACTCCACAATGTCTACTGATTTTTGTGAACAAATTATTGAAATCTTTTTCCTTATTTGCTTCTTGATACAAATCATCTATAATTATTACATCGCCTCGACGTAACCTAGACGACCAGTTTTTATCAAATCCCTTAACTATTGTCATTTTCAATTTACAAAACTGATTTTGTGTCAATCCATGTTCTTCGTCTGCACCCTTATGCCAATATATTTTATTGAATTTTTATTTGAACATGTTTGACTGCAATAAATTACATACAAATAAAGTTTTTCCGCTCCCACTAGGTCCTACAATTTGATATACTGCATCATTTCTTAATTCCATTTAATTTAATTTAATTTAATTTAATTTGTTTATAATTTGATATACTGATTCATTTATTTTGAAATCAGAAAATGATTAGTAATATTAATTATAGAGGAAAATGTGACAGGAAAACCTCAACATGTAGTGGATAGAAGTGGAAAATATCCAATCTTATTCTTCAAGAGAGGAAAATGCAGAGTAATGGGCTGTAAAAGACCATTACAGGAAGAAGATCTCAAATATCAGATTCAAGATTTACAAATTCAATCATTATCTTTGAATATTGACATGGGTTGTCGAATAAACTTGTATGATTTGTCAACAAAAACAGAAAACATTTACGAACCGGAACTGTTTCCTGCATTAAAACTTGTCAAGTATAATCCACTTTGTGTGAATGTATTTGCAAGCGGAAAAGTTGTTGTCATGGGGATAAAAACACTAGAATACCACAGTCTAGTACAAGAAATATTTAATTTTATAAAATCAAAAACTAATAATCTTAATACCGACGAAGAAATACTAGATTATTTATTAAGCACTGATTGTGTTTAAATAGATTCAATTCTGACGATTGTAAAAATTAAAAATGATCGACGAGCAAGAAGCATACGTATTCGAAACAATTCTGATGAAGATGGAAGAACTGTTTCCGAATATGAAAAACAAACTTTCCTATTGCGCTCCTGAATACTTGGCTACACGGATCTATCAAATGACAGGAATCAACATTGAAGAAATTGTACGTATGCACTATGAATCAGTTCAAGGATCTGGTTTGAAATGTTTAGAAGACTGCATTGTTTGTGCAGATCCCTCAATGTTGACTTGTCCATTTAGATGCAGATGCTGCAGAGACTACAAGAAGAAGGAAGTTGTACATATTTTGTTGGCTGAGCTAAGAAGAGCTTACTATAAGCAGATTTGTGAGGATGTAAATAAATTTTGATCTTTTACGAGTTTTTTTTTTGTGGGTTTATTTTATGTGTTTATAGTTTTTTATAAAGATTTCGATCTTTTACGAGTTTATTTTGTGGTTTATTGTTTTTTTTATAAAGATTTTAATTGGTTGAATTAATATTATTATTATTATTATTATTATTATTATTATTATTATTATTATTAATAATAATATTATTATTATTATTATTATTATTATTTTGATAACGCTAAATTTCTTTGATCGTAATCAAAATGTATAAAAATTTCATTGTAAAAATTATTTGAAAAATTTTATCTTAAAAATTCGTATATAAAAAAAAATCATCGATAAAATTATACTGAAAACAAACTAAACCTTGTTTAAAAAATTAATTAAAATACACACAAAATTAATTAAGTTGATTACATCATTATGTAATCAAGATAATCCGAAATTAATCTGTAAATAACCCCCCCCCCTATTTTTTTGTATAGCAAATAGCTACTAAATGTTTAGATGACTGTATTTTTTGTTCAGATCCCTCAATGTTGACTTGTCCATTTAGATGCAGATGTTGTATAGACTACAAAAAGAAGGAAGTTGTACATATTTTGTTGGCTGAGCTAAAAAGAGCTTACTATAAGCAGATTTGTGATGATGTAAATAAATTTTGATCTTTTACGAGTTTATTTTGTGTGCTTATTGTTTTTTATAAAGATTTTAATTGGTTGAATTAATATTATTATTATTATTATTATTATTATTATTATTATTATTATTATTATTATTATTATATTATTATTATTTTGATAACGTTAAATTTCTTTGATCGTAATCAAAATGTATAAAAATTTCATTGTAAAAAAATAAATTTTAAATTTTGAAAAATACACAACTTAAAAAAAAATCATCGATAAAATTATACTGAAAACAAACCTTGTATAAAAAATTTCAATATTTAATTATGTTAAAAATTTATTACTTTGAAAAATTATATTTTAAATAAAAATTATACTAAAAATTTCATCTTAAAAAATAATTTATAAAAAATTTCATCGATAAAATTATACTGAAAATTCTACTTAGAAATCGTATATATTTTAAACTTATATTAAAAACTCATATTTTTAAAATCATATATAAAAACTACATTGATAAAATTAAACTGAAAAAATTTTAATTAGAAATTTTACTAAAAAAAATTTAATTAGAAATTCTTAAAAAATTTTATTTTAAAAATTGAAAATAAATTCGAAAATAAATTAGAAATTTTACTAAAAAATACACACAAAAAAAATTTCGAAAAAATTAATTAAAATACACACAAAATTAATTAAGTTGATTAAATCATTATGTAATCAAGATAATCCGAAAATAATCTGTAAATAACCCCCCCCCCTCCCCCTATTTTATTATGCAATTTTTTGTATTCCAATTTTTTGTATTTTTGAGGGTTTTATTAAATTTTTAATTTTTTTGATGTAACTTTTATTGTAGTTGCATTATTATTTTGTCTTTTATGGCTATTTTATATTTTTCGGGAATTAAGATGTTCTAATTGGTCGTATTTTCCACCTGTGTCTTTTCTTAACTCCTTTTGTAAGGTTCGGAGGTTTATGTTGTTGTGAATCCTTCTGTTGACGTCTTCCTTTCAAATTTTGTTTAATTACTTTTGAGATATTTTTGTTTTAATAGTAAGGCAGCAATACTAACAATTTTTACACAATTGTTAGCAGTTTTATTTAATTAGTTTTAAATTGATTTAGTTAATCATGGATTCTAGTCCAACAGCGAACAAATCGCTAGATTAACTCCAATTAGTTGGATAAGCCTGGGATAGAAGGATATGTAATTATCAAGGTAATTTCTCCAGAACATTTTGAAACTTTAATTGAATTCCCGGGGAACTAATGGATTATAGCTTGTTATCATTTTTTTTGCCTCTTCAGTGAATTTAATTTGCTTTCTTTGTGGATAATTATTATGTTCGTGCTCGTTTCGTCAATTGGTATCGGCACAAACCCATTCACATCAGAAAATGTTGATTTTAATTTTTTAATTAATTATTTTATTCAACAATTTTTGTGCCAAATTATAACTTTGTGTAAAAAAATATATATTAGATAAATAAGGTAAGATTTAAATAATATAGATATATTAAATAGAAGGGATAGAAAGTATGTAAAATAAAAGGTATTTAAAGTAGAAAATAAAAAAAAGTATGAGATAAAGATAAATAAAATGAAGGTTATATAAGATAGAAGGTAAATAAGTTGGAAAATATAAGAGATTGCAAGTATAAAAGTAGAAAACATACGATAGAATGTAAACAAATTAAAGTTAAAATTTTAATTAAAAAGAAGTTTAATTAAATTTATAACTATTAAAATTTAATATTCTACTTATTATTTGGCAGTAGAATAATTGTATATAAATTAACAATTATTATTTTAATAATTAAATTTTCATTTGTATTATATTTAAATAATTAGATAAATGAACAGCCGCCAATATCACAATATCCTAGAAGTATTGGCATTAAATCTTTTGGAAAAGGCAAATAACTAAAAATCTAGGCAATTCCGCGAATTTAGAATCATGTCGCATAATTACATAGCCCGTTTCGTATGGAACGTAAATAAAATGAAATATATATTTTCGAGTAGTGACAGGCTAAATTAAATCGCAGTGAATTTATGGCTTTCTCAGTCTGTATTAATAACTTTTTATTTTCCTCCGTAAACTCTCAATGCCACTCTTGGCCGATATTTATTTCACTTTGTAAGCTTCTATCATTTTGGCCTGTTCTTAAAGTTTTTTCAGGGTTCATCTTAAATTTTCGAAATATAATTAAAAACCCTGGAATCTTTTTATCGTGAATTAATAGTAAATTAATTTCAGACCATTTATCAATATTTTCAAATTTATCATTTAAACTCGAGGTTCCCAAACCTTTTTGTCCTGTAGACCCATTGACAAGATTTTCTGTTTTTGCAAGACACCCTGATTTCCTTAAATAGAACATCTAAAAAAGCATCAAAAATAAACTAGACAGAAATTTTTACTTTGATAGTCTTTTCTATAGAATGAAACTCTAAACTGTAAATATGTGTATTTTTACAGTTATATATCGATTAAAACGACATAAAATGGAAATCAATAACCATTATCATAAAATAGATACTGAAAAATGAATTTTTTAATCAATGGATTAATATGATGCTTTGATTGCAATGAGTCAATATTTGGCTTAAATTTAATCAAATTCAACTTTAAATCTTTTCGGAGAGTAATTTTCAACCTTTCTTTTTTTGTAATGAAATTTACTAGCAAACTGAAACCCTTTTCATATTCCATCACTATATTACAAAATATAGAAGACATTTTAAATATATATTTTTAAGCCGGAATTTCTATTATTCTGTTGGGGTATTACGAAAAAAGCACAGTAAAATCAATAAAACACCAAAATGATAAAAGTGCAACATTAATTAAAAAATTTACAAAAATTCGAAAGTAGTATTGATCGGGGGAAATTGGTATGGTTGAACGCCAAATTGAGAGACGAGTCAAGAAATAATAATAAAAATTTAGTGAGGGGTCCCTAAAAAATAATATAAGACAAAAAAGAAATAATTTTAAAAATTAATTTACTTATGGGAAGCCCGAGTCAATGGGAAGTCCGAGGCAATGAGAAACCCGAGAGATGAGGAAAACCCGAGAGATAAGGAAAACCCGGCGTGTAGACGGAATAATATAAAAGGGTAAATTGGCCTAAACAATATTAAATGGGCGCCACTGATCTAATTTCAAATCAATAATTCCTGGACCTACTAAGAATCTAAATTCGCAAGACAAATATTCCTTGTAGAACTTTACTCACATTACACTACCAACCTCAATTCCTAAACTTTATATACTTCATCTCAGTTTGTTTTTTTCGCGTGATGAACTTTCATTTGTGATTTCTATTAAAACAACTTTTCCAATATCAACTAAATAAAAAAGGACATAATTAATTTTCAGATCTACAGCAGAACAGACATATGAAAACAGTCTGATTTTTCAATAAAAATAAAAGTATCTTTCAAAAAAAACTGCTGTTTGCCTAACTTGATGACATATGCCAAAATTTGCTTGGATTTTCCCCTGATGCAATTACAAATATAAAATTTGGTAAATAAAATTTGACATGGGGCTTTTTTCTTGATTCCTGTACGAGACTTGATTTTATTTTTTCATGTCATATTAACCGCTAGATTATATTCTTTTTGATACAAGTCTTTTTATTTCGATTAAATTTTCGAAGAAAAATATCACGTCAATCACAGATCTCTGGACTTTTGATATAGTGCTTATGAACTCTCAATCATACAGGTTACTTTCATCTATATTTCTTGTTTTAATACTAAACCCATATTATTCATTGCGCTAACAGACTGTTGGCAACAGTTATTAACATAGAAGCACCAATAAATAAACGGTTTTTGTTTAAATTAATATGTACCAAAAAATCTAACAAAATTTAAATTTTCAATTTTTTAAACTTTATATTTCATAAATATTTTAGATTATTTTAATCAAAGAATTGCGTTTATTCTGTTGTTTTTATAATATCTTTATTTCTTATTATTTTATTTATCCATATTATTTTATTTATTTTGATTATTAAATTAAAGTTTCTTTTCAAAATGAAGAAATAATTTAATTTTGCTTTTAAAATTACGTATGTTATTTTATTTTTTTTAAAATAAAAATATGAAATTTAATTTCTTTGCATTTCTTTCTACCAGTTTTTATGTAAAAAGACTATTAAACAATATACATAAATTAAAATTATTGTTTTAAATGTTTTATATTAATATAAATTAATCACTACATTTGTCATTTGAAGTTTTTTAATAATAATCTTGACATGTTTACGTTTTTTGAATTAAATTATTAGAGCTTGACCTATTAATCGGTAACATTCACAATCGGGCCAATTACAGGAACAAAATGTCGCAATCGGTACAATCGGAAATTGGTTGCCCATCCAGAGTCGATTGTTCAAGATAAATAATTAATTCATAGATAACGGGGAGTTACTCTGACTTACAAAAAAACAGAAGTCAAAAGACAACAAACTTTTCTGGATAAATATAGATTAGCGACGAAACAAGAGGTGCATCACTTAATTATATTATAATATCCAATGCAAACATTAAGCGTATTTAGAAGAACCAAGTAAAAAAATCCAATTATGACAAGTCGCTTTTAAAAAGTCGAATAGTTAACAAAAATTGAAATTTATACACAATCGATATAGAAATTATAATCGGTACTTCTCACAATCGGCACAATCGGAAATCGGGACAATTGGAGAATAATGCAATCGACCAAGCTCTATAGATTATGCTACCTTTGATTCATTATAAAAAAATTAAAGACTGTGCTTCATATAAATAAAAATATAATAATAACACAAGTATTCTATGCCCAGTAGTAATCTTGATGCCTTCAAGTTATATAAGTTAATATCAAGTCACATTTTCCCAAGAAAATAGTCATTATATATGATATATTTTATAATTTTACGAATGTGGAAATCTTCACTTGATTTAATGGCGAAAATTGCCCTCTCTACATGCAGTACGTTGAAATTCAAGAGCAATATATTGCCTTCTAGCATACTTTCTTCAATCAAAATGAAAATCCAATTTAAAAATTGTGGTTGGTTTTGTGGCTAATGAATAGCAAGACATCCGATTCTCCACTCAAAAATACCCATTGGAAGCAAGAAAAGTCCTGTACTGATATTCCTCGAATAAATATTATTGCAGAGCAAGACATTAAACGAATGTTAGACCTGCAAGCAACATGCAAAAGTGATATTTATTTAAACTTGAAATTTATAACTATGAATTCATTATTGCTCACATGACCGGCGCTAAAGTCTTTGGCGCCCTAGGCGAACTAAAAATATGGCGTCTCTAGTTAAGAAACAAACTCAATAATGCCTAAATAAATTAAACAAGTAAATAAAAATAAAATAATTCACGAAGTATTTTAATCCATTCCAATCCTTTTAAGATTGTATATGTCATTTTGGGGTTGTATTTATTAAAATATTTTGCTATATTCTATTTTAGGTCGCTTTTCATTGGATTCTTCCCAAAACTGTTTGGCGCCCTAGGCAGCTGCCGACGTCGCCTATGCCTAAAACCGGGCCTGGTTGCTCGATATAATCCTGTACTGAAGAATATATCCAGTTTATGCGAAACGTTATTTTTTAATTTATTTCTGATGAAAAGGATGAATTATTACTTCTTAATCTAAAACTCATCGATTCTAAACCTAGGCTCGTGAAAATTAAGGGAAAAAGTTTATAGTCATAACCCTAATGCTCAACAATAACGGTTAGATAAGACTCATAAAATTGTAAACATAAATTTTTCGTGGTTAACGAACAGTATTTTATGTAATGTTTAAACGAAATCCTTAGAGTGAATTCTATGAAACATTATTTCAGGTATACTAAAGGCACTTGACGACAATATATCCAACTTGCAAAATAATATTTGAATTTCACTCGGCGGTTAAGATACAAAATAACAAAATTTAAAACTCTTATTTTAATTAAATAAAACTAAACTACTCTTCGTGATCAGTAATATATATTTAATTAGTTAATTAAATTAACTATGTTTTGTTCTGTGAACATGGACTGAAAAGCAGTCTCTCACATATTATGTGATATTTATACCTATTTATACGAAATGCAATAAAAGATTTATATATTTTTTAAATGCGAGATATGAATAGTATTTTTTTTTAAAAAAAATTAATAAATATTTTTTCAGGATCATTGACAAGAAAGATATCATGATGAATTATTTCGTTTCGTACCAACCCTATGTACGAGTTGCCGTTCATCTAAATACCCAAACATACAGGCTTACCGGATTAATGCTAAGTTTCTTTCACGAGCATTTGTATAACCAACATTTATATTCCAATATTTTGTTATGTTTTTAAATTTGTGGAAAAGGAAATTTTTTGGAGACGAATAAAAACAGTGCTACCTATAATCTATGTCCTAGATCAGTGGTTCCTAACCTTTTTAGCTACTAGCACACCTAAAGTTTTCAAACAAAATTCTTGCACCAAAAGAAAGGAATTATATGAATTTAAAAAAACAATGAACAATATATTTTTTATTAATATTATGTGCATAACAATTTTTTAAAAATCTTCACAGCAATTGATTAAAATAAAAAAATATAAAAATCACAATAGAAACGCATTTGAATTTTTTGAATCGTAGAAAGAATATATATTCTTTTATTTTTATAGGTACTTTATTATTTTTGTTTTTTACTTAAATTAAATACTTAAATTAATGTGAATTCTACGCCAAACCTTGCAAAGTTTGGTCAAGGTTCCTTTGGTCAAAATTCCTGTGGAAAGATTCGTGGCTTTTTTGAAAAATGTGAGTGACAAGTCGGATGACCTTGAACAATATTTAGTTGAAATTCGAAAATTTAAAGATAATTATGGAAACATTTCTGCAAGTTTGAAATGAAAAACATAATCCAATATTGATGATGATGAAGTTAATAAAACGAAAAGAACTATACTGACAAAAAACGAAGAGATGGAAATAGTGAATAAAATAAAACAGAGATGAGAAAGTGCGAATAAATGTGACCACAATGACAAAGAGAAGACGAATAAGAAAAAAATACCTTAAAATGAAACAAATGAACCACATAATGAGACAAACTAAAAAAGTATATGAAAAAGGGATAGAAGAGTTCAAAAGAGTGATAAAAGATAAAATGAAACAAGAAGCCGAAAAGGAGAATATGTCAAACCTGTCATACCAAAAGCTGAAAGCGCAAAAGGAGAAAACTAAGCAATATAAAGAGCGAGCGGAAGGATGGGAAAAGAGGTCAGGAAAAAAATGAACAATTAAAATAAGTGAGAGAAATTTACGAAATTTATTAGGAACAAAAAAATATAAATAAACCATAGAAAAGTATTGTTAGAATTGGTAAACAGAAAGGACAACCAATTAAAGAAGAAAGTGTATGAATTGGGTAGAAGATTATTAGCAGAATCGAAAAAACTAAACAAAAAACGAATAGAGTACCCAAGCAAAGTCATAGATGTCGCATACACCAGTTGTTTAACCGAAAGATAGAAAAAAATAAGAGAACTCCGAACCCAAGCGGAAGACCAGAAGATAAAAACTAGTCACGAAAACATAATGTTGGAGTTATTAAACAGAAATAATGACCAGCTAAAATACAAAGTAGATGACTTAAACCAACGATTAATTGGAAAAATGGATGAATTGGAAAAGATGCGGGTCAAATATCTTAGCTAGTAGCAAAAGCCACTTACCATCAATGCCAAGCCAACGGGGATAGAAGCTCAAGTTGAACAGGTCAGAAGCGTAGAGATCAGAGTACGAGAAGAGTTAGACCGCACCAAAAAGGAACAGATATTACAAGTGACTGAGTGATCAAAAGTGATGGAAAAGTGTGGAAAATGGTAAATGGGCTAAAGAAGCAGGCAAAATCCTGGAAGCAAAAGTACCACGCAACAGTAAAAGAACTGAAAGATTTACCACAGAAATGGACAAATTTTGATTATTGGAGGATATGGGAACAGATAGAAGAGATTTTCAAACGAAACTTAATTTACAAGAAAGAAGGGAAGAGTATCTCACAAAATTCACCACTATCAAAGTCGACCAACTGACGAAAATGCAAACCACAGTGAGAAAAATCAACTAAGATAAAGAGCAAAGTGATCTACAAATCGAAGTAGTAAGAAAATGATTAGAATATGCGGAACGAGACTCTAAGGGTTACAAAGTAATGAGCGAACAAAGAGATCTCGCGCTGCACAAACAGAAAACGTTACGGGAAAGCGAAAAAAAACATTCCAATTGAAAGTGAAAGAGATGCAAAAAGAGATCGAAAAATTAAAGATCCGAGAAAATACGACAATATTGGAAGTAGATGTAGCAGACCTAATGGAATAAGTCAACCAGCTATCATATTTATGGAACGAGGAACTAAGCACCTCAAGGACATAACAAGCTAGAATAAACGAATTCGTGAGCACACTCATCAGTAATCTGGTTACTATTAATACATACACCTCAACCTCAAAGAGCATCAGAGGATGAAGGATGTTGAAAGATATAAAAACCGTGTGTATAAAAGGAAGCAGTGTGTGTAAATATCAAAACGATCAAATAACCAATTCTTCCAATTCAAACCCAACAGTCGAGAACCAATCAAAGACACCAAATGATGATGACATCCCTGATCCCAACTACATACATTAATCGCGAGCCAAAGTGACAATTACAAAACAATTATTGTGTAAATACGCACATTCTGTGACATAAAAATGTTCGATGTATATATGACAGATCGCATTATGCTTTTTCTGCTTGAAGCTTGTAAATTGACATTGCTCTGTTTTATCAATGTGTAAAAGTATTAGCTCTATATGTGTACGTATAAATAATGTGAATGTGCCGGCTAGGCCAATGTTGGTCTAAACCGAGAAATTTCGGGGCGCAATTTAAACGGGCCCAAATGAAAAAATTGTGTAAAATAAAAACAAAATATTAATTACGTTAGGAAATTATCAATATGGCTGCTGTAACATAAGCACGCACCGCAATCAGAAATCAAAAATAAAATAAAACATTAAATAAAACAAAATAAAAACATAACAAAATTAAATAAAACAAATTTAATTAAAATCATTGAAAAGCCTACAGATGCAGAAAGAAACACAAAACCAAAACATAAAACCGCCAAAACTTGCAAAAAAGGTTTAGAAAATACATAGGTGGAAACTACGACCAAAAATTTAAATATCAAAGGGTAAAAAGAGAAACAATCAAAGAGAATGATTAACTAATAAAAAATAAAAATTTACGAAAAATTGAGAAAATAATATCATAAAATATATAAAAATAAGGAGAAAAATAAAATATTTAAAATAAAATAAAAGCAATAAAACCCCCCTAAAAATAGTCGAAAAAGGCCTAAAATATTCTGATTGGTCGCATTCAGGCATGAAAACACTATATATACAGCAGTCATTTTCATAATTTTAGACATTTGTAGAGACAATTTGTTTTAGAAACTTGTGTTAGACACAAACATTTTTAGACAATTGTTTAGTCAATTTTTATGCCGACGTATGACAATTTTTCAAATTTGGATGCTAGACAGACAAACTTGTCGATTGTATGTATTGTTTTTTTGTACAAATATATTTTTCTAAGTTAATGTTTTGTTTAATTTAACTTATTCTGAATGACCGCGATGTCTTTTGGCATCGCTCGGCAGGTTCCCCTTAAATTATTTATATTCATTTTATATATATTAAGTCATTGGACAAGTGGTGAATCGATATTCGATTCCCACAGTTATGTTTGCGGGATGTTGATGTGTCGATTTATCATTTATCGGAGTCTACTGGGACTGGTCAGCTTTACATTGATCACAAAGTAGGACTCCTTTTGAGTTCACCGTGGCGTCATGAAAAGTGTACGGAGCGGTAAGAGGGTAAAATGCGGGACTATCGTCAGAGTTAAAGGGACAACATTTTTATATGTTTAAGTAGGAAAATTGAATTTTTATTTAACTACTGCAGATTATTATATTATCAAGGGTACGACTAGTGATAGAAATTGACGTCAACGAAAGTATAAAGTAAGGTTAGATCATATACATTGTTTGATAATCATCGCGGTGAAAAATTAAAATAAAATGATTCATTTATGCATGAATCTGTGAGATGAAAATTAGAGATTTACGAACGGTGGTAACTGTGGCGACCATTGAAATGCAAATATGAGTTGTTGGACTAAAATAAGTACATCATTATAATGCATTCATTTCAATTTACCGTAGTCAAATATTTTAATGAAATAAGGAATTTTATAATAAAATAAGGGCGGAACGCTGCCTAAATTTTTGAAAAATATTTTAATAAATAAAGAGAAATGATGACAAATTGATATGGGAATTGTAGAAATCGATGAGTATGTACAATGGTATAGATAGAAAGAGACGTAAGACTTTCCATCGGCAATCAGGAACCCGATAGTGAAAATATCATGACGAGTAGTTCTAGAATAGAATGGAGCTCACTTGCACATGAATTTCAGCTGATATATACAGTACCAACATGAGCTTGCTCATGGGTATATAGTGGTAGGATTAAAATTGTGGGGCGTCTTGATGAGACAGCATAGACCCTAGGGAAAGAAAGTATTTTGATCAATGGAATAAGTTTGAATAAACTTTGCATAGATTTAAACAAATTAATTACACCCAGTACACCAACACTGTTTTGGAATGATTCTCAGTAAGAACTAATGTGTTGCCTTATAGAACAAACCAGCTTCATCACAATTAAAAGTGTCCTCGTTTTTATATCGCTTAATTAACGACCCCTTTTCTTTGAAAAATGTCGAAATTATGTCACCATTAACCAAGGCAGATTTCCCAAGTAGTATGCGCGATTTTATTTTGTGGCGTTTCAGAAATAAATTCAACCAAACCAGAAGATGCACCAAATCTGACAATTTTTAATTCTTCAGCAATTTTCATTGCAACAGTGTACCGGAAACTGGAAAGCCTCGAGATCTCTTAATCTGAAACCACTTGAACAGTATTGGGTCAAGTTGCTCTGTTTTATAAAGTTTCCTTCTTCGTATCAAATTTATTTCAACATCACCTATGATTGTCTTCTTTTTTAATATTCCATTTATACATCCTAACGAAACACTATACTTTTTACAACTGATCACTGATTTGCATTATCTTTTTTTTGTTTCTTTTGCTCAAATCATGTCTTTTTCGTTTCTTTTCTGGAGGTTTCATGGTTTGAAAATTAAAAATATCTAAATGTATGTATTAATTAATCATTAATAAACTATATCATGAATTTGACTAATTAAATATTTGCATAAAAATAAGGTAATTATTAATTATACGCAAAAAAAGATTTTTAAACAATCTACCTAAATTCGAAATTTATATAATTATAATTCTTTTAAAAATATTTTTGTTGTCAATAAAACAGAGTTCTCTTGTTCATAGATAACAATTAATTATGTTCATAATAAATATAAATATATTCCTCAAATTAATATTATAGAATTTGATAAACGTTCAGAATAGGAAGATACTCATATAAGGGGATGTTCATATAAGAAAGAGTTGACTGTATTAATAAAATCATTTTATTTGTAATACTGAATTCCATAATGAACTGGGTCATATACACTGATAATGGATTAGACGAATTTTTGTAAGATTTTAATTTCCCAGCTTTTACAAGTAATGATGAATCATGATTTCAAATTTCGAAATAAAATTATAAATGATTGTAAGAAGTATACTTGAGTTAGACCTGGCAAGGTTCAGTTAGGTTGAATTACGTTAAATAAAAATTATCGCTGACTTTTTAAAATAACAATAAGTTGTCAAATATTATTATTATTACTATTATTATATTTAATTTTAGTTTTATTTATTTATTGGCAAAAATTACAATTATTATAGTATTATTTGTCTAAATCTGATAAACTGTTTGTTTATTAATAATAAGAACAATTTTAGGTTTGATAATGGTTATTGTCAAATAAAAATTAGATAATTTATCGTTAATAAATTATTTCTGTTATTTAACATAATATTATATAATTTTGTTTTAATATATATATATATATATATATATATATAGGACAAATAGGAATGATTGTAATTATTAAAATGATATATATTTTCATCAATAAAATATTAAAATATAATAATAAAATGTAATATAATTAGTTTTAAATATAAATTTTATCTTTATAAAATTTTAATAAAATCGATACTATTATTTTTATAGTTATAAAAGTAAATTTTGTTTATATGCAAAAAAGATTTTAAGAATTCCATCAAAATAGAATGTATTGTTAACATATGAACGGTTATGAAATATACAACTTACACATAAACGGACACCGTTTGAACAACTCTTATGAGTAATTGTAACAAATGATATGTGTTCATATTTTAGATGTGAGGATAATTATATAATTAAAGATTTAATTCTCATTTAAAAAGTATGTAAAGAACTTTAAAAAAATTATTATAATAAAAATAAGTTTAATATAAAAATAAGTTTAATATAAATAAGTTTGAATTTAAATTATGGAAGGATATTTAAGAATGTTTGAAATTTAAAAAGATAACTTTTATATTCATGCTTGCTAAAATATCCTCCAAAATATTAAAAAATTAATTTTTGTAAAATCTATTAGAAAGTGCTGAGATATTGTTTCTGTTTTAATAATATTGATTTTTGTGATAAATAAATTTTTGATGTAATAAATGGATGCTATAAATTTAAAAAACCAAACAAATAATTTATTATTTATAGTGATATCAGATAAATTTAATTCTATTTACATTTTAATCTCTTTCAATTTAAATAACACTAATAATAATAAATAAATCGGAAACTTTCTAATCATATTTTAATTATTTCCTTTTTCAGTTATTCATTGAACCTACAATGAATATTATTTTTAGTTGTCAATTTCTACTTAGTTTTTAATTTATTTACTTTTTAAATAATTTTTAATATTTTTTTGTAAATTTATTATTTAAAACATTTTATTAAAATTTACTCACATTATCAATTTTCATTTCCTCGTTCTTGATCTGACTCCGGATAAACAAAAACTTTTATTTGTCTGTCCTTCCAATCTCTAAATGCTAGTTGACTGTCGTTTTATATCTATTTCGAGCTCTATTATATTTAGTTCTCGTGCTATTGAAGAAAAGTTTACTTCATTTTCACTGTCTTATTCAGGAGGACATAATTCGGAAATAGTCAGCATTGTCTCCTTATCACAACACTAAACAAGTACCCAATTTCCTATATTCTTTATCATATCGAGGATCCACAATACTTTACCTAGAGTTTCAATGTTATATTATGAATCTTCCGTTGTTCTCTATTCCGCCAAATTGGAACTGTCAATTACTGAAGTTTTCTTCAGTATCTTCAAAGACTAATATTTGTTTTTTCCTACAAATTTTGTTCTATTTTCCCAATTCCTGTGAAGCAGAAAAGTATTATCTGGAAATAGTATATCATCTTTTTGGTCCTTGCTTGGCATTGTAATTCGTCTTGAATTTATGACGAATTTGATTCTTGTCTACACGGTTGTCAAATCTTTATCTGTGACATTAGCTGTGGTCAAACCCAGTTTTCTGGCTGATTTTCTGGATTTTATCCGCCTTCAATTACTCTACAGAAATGAGGAGTTTGAGGTGAATTTAAGACTGATTTTACTGCATTTTCTGTCACACTCATAAAAACGCATCAAATTTTAACCATATACTGTAAATTGAGAGATCTATCAATCCGTTTGCCGTTTTCACGACCCTGAAGCGCTTCAAACGGACCAGCAAAGTCCAATGCCTGCTTGTTTGAAAACAATCTATGGTTTTTCAAACTAAAATGGTCTCTCCCAACGGAAGTAATAAAGTATTCATTAAAGGAAGTAATTACTTTTTGTTTATTTCATTTTTGTTTATTTTCATCCCGGATAATTAACCACGCCAATCAGCCTTATTATTTTTTCTACTGGAATGATGCGGCCATAACCTTTTCGTAATCTGTAAAAGAGTTTAATTTTATCATCTTGCATTTTTCATTCAACGGGTTTTTAATTTTTAAGCATTCCATTCACAACTGCCAATAACCCTCATGACCTAACAGTTGACCTAAACTTCCCAAACTGGAAAAATATGTTTCCGGAATTAAACAACAGACCTTTTATAGCTTTATTTTCTTCATTTTCACATTATGTTTCGATAGTGTTTGAACTTTTTTTCTCATTTTTTTTATCTCAGAGAGCTTAAGCTAGCACTGAAAATCAGGCTCATCTAAGAAAAAAAAATAAAAGAGAATAAAAATAAAAATAATCGATCAAAAGCGAGAAAAAAAATTAATTCATTATTTATGAAAATTATTAGCTATGAAAATTATTTTAATAAAGTGGTAAAAGTAATTAAAAAAATAAACGAAAAAATAATCTTAAATAAATTTTTATTTTTCGGTAATACACAATCCATTTCAAAAATAAATAACTGTAATTCCAAGGATTGCTTTTACCCGAATACAATAAATATTACTAAAATTAGAATTTCGCAATGCTTACGCATGATTGACAGTAAATTGAATCATAATATTTATTATTTTATAAAAATTATTATTATGGAAGTTAAATTGTTATTATTTGTGTAGAACATAAATTTTCAATTTTCGACAACCAATCACGTTACAGTAAAACACAATTTGAATGTTCTAAATTCGTATAAAATAGATTTATAAATAAATGATTCTTTAAAATAAAATTATTATAAATTTAATCAAATTTTCAATCCATCCCGACAAATGTTCACTTGCAACTTGATTTTTCATATATTTTTCATTATTAATTTCAATGAAGTTTTTCCATGCATATCAAGAAATGTTGAAGATGTAAGTGATCATTTTTATTTTTTTCAAAAAACAACTAATTTTATTATTGTTACATTTATTTACTTTGATTTCAAATATTTCAAGATTAAATGGTAATAATAAAAAAAAATTTAAATAGTTAAAAAATTTATTAAAATTATAAATAATTATATTATTTTTAATATTTATTATTTTAAAATATGTTCCTTATAATGATAGACAATTAAAAATTGTCATAATTAAAAACCAATTCAGAATTTAATTTAATATATCAAATATATACTTCAAATATTATTATTACAGCTTAAATATTAATAGACTAAATTTCAAACTCGAAAATAATATATGATGTATATCAATAAAATATTTTATATTTTTTACTATTGACCTATTAATTATCATTAATTTTCTTTATTTTACTTAAATATTTTTTATATTTTTAATTTAAATAAATAAAAATATTCATCAATAGTCTGGTATAAAGAAGATAACAAATCTTTTTATTATTCATGTATATTATTATTTTCTAAACCGTTCACAACCATTTAATAATAAATTATAATCAGTTATATTAAGATTTTATTGGAAAAGCTATTAAAAACATAAATATTAATTATTTATAGAAAAGTTTTGAAAAACAAATTAAACCGCAAATTTTCATTAAAGACAAAAGTACAAATCAAAAAATTAAATTGTTATAAAAATTAAAGTCAATGTAATTTTTAAAAAGAAAATTTAAAAAAAATTTTAAAATGTAAATTTTTTTAAAATTGACTTATTTAAAAGTCCATTTTGTTATTTTTTTAAACAAAAAACCAATAAAATTTAAAAGTGCACATACTCTAAGACTGTCATTTTTTATAGGGACTTGACGTAAGGAAATTAATCTCAATTAAGGTAGGTTTTTATTTAGTTATTTTAAAAAAGAGCGTTGTTTACATAATCCACGAAAATTTGGGCATTTGACGATTTGCAAAGTCCTGTCTGATTATCCCAGTTGATGAAATTTTGAGTTGTTTATACGGATGGTATTACTAATACATGGACAAGCTTGACATGGACGCCCACTCACAAATGACTAAATCCCATTAATTAATTAATCATAAACATGGCTACCATTTGTCTCACAAGTGAGCTCTCAGTTGCCAGTTGGTTTTCCCAAAACAGAGGATTGCGTCATGGCACATCTAATTCTATGGAAATTCGGTAAAAAAATTGATTTATCAACAAAGCTTATGTAATTACGAATTAATTAATTTTATTTTTTAAAAAATTTTAATTAAAATTTAAATAAATAATTAAAATTTTCTTTGGATTAAATTTTGTAAAAGTTTATATTATAAATTTAATAAAATTTGTATTGATAATTAAATATGTTTTTTTATACAGCTTCTCTTAAAAGTAAATAAACAACTGCCTGTTGACGACAAAAATATCCTCATGAAAAATTGTATTGATATTTTATTTATTTTCATTTTGACAAAAGATCAAATATTTTGTGTTAATTCTCTAATTCTCTTATTATATATATATATATATATATATATATTTTATAAATGATTCCGTTATCGACAAAATATTTTTAAGTTTTCTTCTTCTTTTTATTATTATTAACATATATAATTTCTGATAGATAAAATAAATATTTTTCTAAACACAAAAAAGAAAAATCAAAATAATATTTCTCACAAATATTTTAGAATTTTTTTAAAGTTAAATTTATAATTATTAAATCATTTTTTGACCAATAAACTCCTAAACAATCAAAGTTTTTAAATAAAAGTATTTACTAAGCATTTATTATTATTTTTCCTATATTTCAAAATAAAGTATCTTTAAAAAATCTGTCTGAGAAAAAGGTTAAATGTGCATAATATGGTGGTCTTTGAGTGCACATAGATAAATTAAGGTGAAATCCACAAATATTTAAACTTTTGAATTAACTCTAAATAATTACAAATAAACAAATATAATTTTGACCTTTAAAGGGTGTGAGTTCAAAATTGCACTATATTGAAAGTGTTACATATTTTTGATATCATTGATTTAAATAAAAACTTTCATAATTTCATTTAACATTTGATTTTATTATTTTTTTGGAATTATAAAAAATAATTTAAACACCGAAAATCAATAAAATATAGTTAATAAAAAATTAAAATAAAAACCCAAAAATAATTTAAAATATGAATTCAAAATAAAATATTTGTTTTAGTTAAAAAATTTAAATAAAAATAAAAAATAATTAAATTTTTAAAATTTATTAGATTGCAAAAAATGGTGGAATATCAGTAAAATTTATGTATTTTGTATTTTTACTAATTAGTTATTTAATGGACTGATTTAATTATGGAAAGCTTCAAAAACTTTTGGTTCATGCAAAAAACCCACTTTTACCCAAAGCACAATTGATAGGAAACTTTGTGATATTGATGAAGATCCCATTATTTGCAGTAATACAAATATCTATTTCATTTTATTTGTTAATAATGACTTTTGTTGAGGTGAAATAAAAATCAACATTATGACGTAGAGAAATTTAAAAATTAATAAAAAAACAATAAAATAATAAAAGTGAAATAATTAATTAAAAATCTATAAAATTTGAAAATTATATTAATGGTAGGAACCGAGAAGAATCCAGCAATAATAATAAAATTTTAGTGAACGGTATCTAGAAAAAGTTATAACAAAAATACAAACAAATTAATATTAATTACTCGACTAAAGAGAAAGCCTGAAGCGAGCAGATACCCAAGAAATTAAAATATGGTTAATTAATGAAAGAATTGTGTAAAGTGCGGGCGATTGATATTAACGAAGTATCGAATTTCGTTGAATTAAAGAAACCAAAATAAAAATTATCGTGCCAAAAAGTGATTACCCTTAGGGCAACCTACCTAACGATAACCAATAATTATCATTGAAAAAAAGTGCGGAACAGTTCACAACTTATATTTGTGATAAATTGTAAATAAAATCTTTCTGCTTATTTATTTTTAAAGGACACGAAGAGTCAGGGAATAACCGAATTTAACGTTTATAACCCAGCAGTTATTTTTAATTGATTTAGTTATTAATTTTCATTGTATAATTAATTTTTATTTAATTCTTTTAAAGATATTTTTTAGAAATATTGTTGATCTTTTCAGAATAAATGTAAGAAAAAGAACTTATTATTTTATAAATTTGTTTTAATTTTTAGATTGTTGCAAAGTAATTTTTCTTTAAACAATCCAACAATATTTTCCTAAACTTCTATACAAAACTATAAGTTAATTAAAGTTTAATCACAAACTTGCACATTTGCTTATCTATATGAAATAGGTGATATTTCAGAAATATCAGAAATTTAATAAAACTTCAATTAGATTAACCTATAATAAAATGCTGCACCTCATTAAAAAATATTTTGTAGTCTCAATTTAAAAATACAAGAAAAAAAATACCAAAAAAAAATAAACACTTAAACTTACCTATGTATTTTCTAAAAATTATAAAAAAAAATTTATTATGCAGGTACATGAACAGATAAAACAACTGTTTGAAAAGTTTCAGGATTCTGTTCGAAAAACGAATTACCCAACACTTAAAGAATTTAAAAATATATTTAAAACATAATCAAAATGTTCAGTTATAAACTTAATTTTCCTTAACTTATTTAATTAAATAAGAAAAAATATCATCAAAAATTTAAAAAGTATGTTTTTTAAAATTCAAATTAAACTGTTAAACATAGTTATGTTGAATTGTGTGCGAGCACTTTATGTGAGTATGGTTTATGCATTTTTGTAAAAGTATTTATTTTACGGAGATTTGTTATAAGAAAATAAAATTTTAATTCACAAAGACTATTGTTAAAGAATAGTTTAATATGAAGTGAATATTTTATAAATATTGTATATTATTAGAATGTTAGTGGATTTACCACTTTCAATAATATTGACAGTTTATCAGTCATTTGTCATGTGAATGAATTATTCATTAGTTTTACTATAAGAGTTTTTTTTAAATTAATAATTATTTTATAAAAAAATTAATTAAAATTAAATTATCAGATTTTTAATTTATAAGTACATAAAAAGTTGTTATAATTTCCAATATTTAATAAAATAATTTTCAATTATAATATCAATTTTAATAAAAATTTTTTGTAAAGATTTTCAATACAAAAAAATTTTATATATTTTTTTAACAATTACCGAAAAAAAATGATATTCAAAATATGCGCCAGATAGAGGATGGATAGTCAGCATTGAAAATGTATATTATACCATATCTCGTATTCTGTATACAAATAAACAATAATTTCGACGGATATATTCACATATAGTCGAATACATAAATAGATCTCTCAAATAATCTAAAATAAAAACATGAAACTATGTGTAAACGCGAAAAATTTTGTAATTATTTCAATTAAATGAATCACATGAAAATTCATTTACTGATGATATTTATATAATGATTTTGGAGAATAAAATGATTTTATTTTTTAATCACCTTTGATCTGTTTTGATTTGCTTTTAGTTTTATTTTAGGATAAATGCTTTCTATTTAATATGAATTTTCGGCACCTCTCATTTCGACTAAATATTAATTTTAAGCAAAACTGAAACTGAAATTAATATCATATTAGAAATAGTTAAAAAAAATATACTTTTATTAAAGCATGCCATAATTTTTTTTCACACGAGTAACCTAAATAAAAATAAGAGAGTGAACAACGATAATATTAAAAACATTTTTTAAAATTAATTTATTTGTTTTAATTAATTAATTTGTTTTTTAGGTTTCTGATTTAAAAAATGAATTAGTAGAATAGAAATTGATAAATTTGTTACAATTTAATAAGACTAACCCATTCATCTTATTTCTAGTTGTGTTTTCATATAAGTTTTAATAGGCCTCAGCATTAAAAATAATCTTTCACTTACAAAAGTTGCAATTGGCCAGATATTCAGTACATATTTGGCAAAATTTCTTTAGAATATCTGCCTGAACATATTTTTAAATTAATTTCCAAAAACCTTATTTAGCAATGTAATCAATACATTTAGATACAAAATTAAAATATTTTATGAATTATTTCTATATGAATGCCTGTTGAAACATACAACCAATGATAAGTTATTTATGAATATAAGTAAATTATCTCAAATTATATATACATTCAATAATAATATAAGAAAACGCAATCCAACATTTATTATACTACAATATATTTCGGTAGATTTACTTACATTATTTTTAAAATTTGAGTTATAAAAACAGAATTTACATTTTAACAAAATATATTTTTAAAAAAAAATTAATGAGTTAGTTTATTTTCAAAGGCAATTTAAATTATTTCAATTGCCTTTGCAAACAAACTAACTCATTAATATTTTTAAAAATATATTTTGTTAAAATGCAAATTCTGTTTTCATAACTCAAATTTTAAAAACTAATATTTTAAATTTATAAAAATCGATATGTTAACAAATTTTTAATGTTTTAAAATTCATATTTAACTTCATTTAAAATATATTTTCATCGTGTATTACTTCAAAAACCAACAAAACCAACATAAAATTGTGTTTACTGATGTTAATCAACTAATTCAGTCAATAGTGATCAAGATATTAAACACGGATCTCAAACTATTTCGCAAGTTTTAGCACCTCTCAATTTCTAAAAGGGAAAGGTCGACGCGCCATATTCCTTCCCATATTGAATTATTCCATGAGTCATGGGTGCATCGCCTTAAATGGAAAGTGCGAATCCTTAAAGAAGGCTCTATATAATGAATTTCTGTTTATAATTATTTCTAAAAAATATAATTATTATTGATTTTTTTTAAACATAGTTAAAGATCATTTCAACTACACCTGATAAATTAAATAGATTTTTTACTATATTGACTAATCTAAATCAATATTTAGAAAATAAGTGTGTGTCGACCACAATGTCATAATTATCCTTAAAAATTTTTATAATTTATAAGATATTTAAGATTTATAAAATGAATACCTTCTTTTCGAAATTCCAAATTCATTTCAAACATGTCCAACAAAATCACTGAAGTTGCTGAAAAAGTCGAATCAGCGGTTGTAGTTTTTGAAGTTGAAGAATCCAAACAAATCGATCATATCCAATCAGCAGATGTCATAAATAAAAGCTAAATTTTAATATCGAATTATACCTTATAAGAACTTTTTTTGTTTTTCACTTCTGATTTCTTTATAAGTGACATATCATTTTCTAGAAAATGTGACTATAAATCTGATTCATAGTCAAATTTTATAGAACTATATCTTATTACAAAGTTGGTCGATACGCATAATATGCTTTATACGATACAACCTTTGACAACTATGGTACAATATAAACTGTTCACATTAATAAATGCATTTGATTTCTTTAAACAAATAACAAAAACTTATGTAAAATAATGTAAACTTTAAATCAAATATAACTTTTAACTTTTATAATCTAATCATAATACTTATCATTTTTGCGGACAATTTATGAAAGATTGTGTATCACTAACAAAATTGATAATAAATAGGATATCATATAGGAGGATGAAAGATTTAATGAGAGACGAAAAGTAAATACATAAATACAAACATTGTTCACAATATTTCACACAACTTTAATAAATAAATCACTTTAAAAAAACCCAAATATTTAGATATCAAAATAAATATTTTACCTATATTTAAAAAAATTCGTTATAAAAGTGTTTAAATAATTAATAAAATTTAATTTTTTACATTAAATGCAAAATAAAGTGCTATAAAATATCAAAAAATTTCCTATTAATTACAAATTGATGAAAAATTCATATTGAATAATTTATTATTTTCTATTTAGAAATCAAAAAATCATAAAAATTTCGAGGAGATTCAAATGTTCCAAACTACTTTGGAATATATAACTAAAAAAACAGATGAAACTGAACCGAATATTATCTCAGACTTTCAAACGTACCTCGCAAATAAATATGAATCACTGATTAAAATTGAGGAATTGCAATTTTTATGGGAAAAACTGAAAGAATTTTCTCTTCAAAACGGTTTCCTCACAAACACACACAAATTTAGACGGTCGAAAAAGCATTTCCGAATTTTGTCACCGAACATTTCGAATATGAAAACTTTAGCCATTGAAAAAATTGAAAGTTATCTTCAAAACGAAGATAAAAAGTTCAAGCTTGCAAGAGCGTCAAGCAATTCTAGATCAGTATCAACTCAAGTCGTCGGTAAAATTATTATATAAACATTTCATACAAAAATAGATAGTCAATAATAATAATAATAATAATAATAATAATAATAATAATAATAATAATAATAATAATAATAATAATAATAATAATAATAATAATAATAATAATAATAATAATAATAATAATAATAATAATAATAATAATAATAATAATAATAATAATAATAATAATAATAATAATAATAATAATAAATAATAATAATAATAATAATAATAATAATAATAATAATAATAATAATAATAATAATAATAATAATAATAATAATAATAATAATAATAATAATAATAATAATAATAATAATAATAATAATAATAATAATAATAATAATAATAATAATAATAATAATAATAATAATAATAATAATAATAATAATAATAATAATAATACTAATAATAATAATAATAAATGTTAATAAAAACATTTTATTTGAATTTACAGCATAAAGTGGTTGATTTATGTTTTACTTTATTTATAAGATTTTAAAAAAATTAGTTTTTCCAGTTAATATAAATAAACAGTTTTAATTAGATGAATAAATTATTATTATTTATTTAATGCATCTTCAAAACTCATTGGAAGTGTCACTTGAAATCTTAGCCAAAATTTAAACTGGTAGACTTTATTTATTCAATTCTCGAGATAATTTCAAATAAGGTGTGTAAACATATAAAATAAATAAGCCATCTAATAATAATAATAATAATATATTGATATTTATGAAATAAATTGCACTGTGTGGGGGATAATTCTCCCAATCATCGCTGTCTGCAAATCAATATGAAATTGATTATTCCATGAGAGACATCTGGTGCTGTTTGTCTGTGAAAATCTGCTGCTACATGGAATCATGTTATCAATTTAATGATTTGTGGTGGATTTTATTGAATGATTTCCTAACAAATCAGAAATTGAATTTAAAGATTCGACAAGAGAGAAAATTAATTTTCATCTATGAGTTGATTTGTCTGTAATTTGGGGAAATAATTTTGGCATTGGCATAATTTATTGATAGGCTTTTGTTGAAATTTGCAATATTTTTTGTGCATTTTCATGGAAAATTTCTCTCGTTTAACTACCAAAGTTAAACTCGTGATTAAAAATGGCAAAAACTTTTAATAGTCTGTTTAATGTTAAAATTATGAAATTTTATTAAAATATTATGTTACTTTGAGAAAATAATTTACAAATGTTTTTAAAATCATTTTAAATTATTTATGAAAAAATAATGTTTAATAAAATTTATCGATATTTTACAAAATAATTGAAACGGAAAGTATTAGCAAGAGTTTATAATATGAATAAAATTTAATAATAAAATTGTAAAACCTAAAATCAAACTAAACGTTCAAAACAACGAAAAGAAAAAAAAACAACGAAAGCTAAATTTTACCCAGTATAGATATTTTTTCTTTGAGTGTAGTCTATTGATATCAAAACAAAAAATAATTATTAAATGCGTAAAATGATTCGGGAAAATGATAATAAATGAATTAGGTGTTGTTTTGGAACTCAGTAAAATAGGAGTAGAAAACAGATATTGAAAAATGAGAAGAAAATGTAAGAACTCAATAAAAGCAGACAATTGACTAAAAGAATACCATTGATAATTAACAAGTTCAGGTGCAAAACAAGAAAAACAAAAAACAAAAATAAAGTTAAAATTATCTTGTTATCTCGATAGCTTTTTCAAGATAAAAAAAAAGGTTATTGAGAAGCCGAGATATAGCATCGTCAAAAAAGGTATATCTTAAAAAATATCAGAGATTGTAGAGTGCCAATAGAACTGGTTTGAAAATGAATGAATTATCAGTAAGTGCCATTAGATAGAAAATTATAAAAGCTAAACACGAGCTAGTAAAAGACACAAGAAAAGAGAAGGGAGAAGAAATTACAAAGATAAATTATTGAAAATTGAACCAAGGGAAAAAATCTGCAAACTGTTTATATCGTTTTACTTGTAATAAGTGTTATCTCTATTACTGTTGTTACCTGTTATCTCTATACACGATTTCGAAAGCATATCAATTCTAAGTGTTTCAAAAACTATTACGAACGTTTTACTTGCAAAACCTTGATGAAAAAATTATTTAACTCAGACATCAACATACAAAATACATTAACCACGTAAATTTCGAGTGTTTAATTATTAATATGTTTAAGTTAATAAATATTATTAGATTTCGCATATATAATTATCTAACTACTAATAAATTTCTATGAATAATCGTTTCCATTGGAGTTGTTTAGTGCCTGATCATCACAGCTGAGTTGTCGACAAATATATTTAAAATAATGGTGTTTTATTATTCAGAAAAAACTAAACTTTAATATTAATTTTAAAAATACTAATACTGGTTAATGTTTTTATAATAACTTAATAATATTTGATTTATTCACGAATGCCTGATTCTAATAAAAGAATAATAAGAGACATAACATGATGTCCAGTGCAAATCCCAATAGTAGACTAATAGTGCGCAGATGTAAGATTGTATTTGATATGGTTTCAAGTGAAAGGGGGTTTCAAGATTAAGATTCGTCTTTTTCTTGCCTCAAAGCCAAGCATTGCAAACTGATTTGGTGTCCAGTGTATCAGATTAAGTGTATAATAGTATTAACTTTGCCCTGTTTCACACTTACCTCGTGCAAAGAGAGATCTGAGCGCCGCCCGCATAGTACTAATGAGAGCCATTAGCTCGAAACTAGTATACTATTGGGATTTGCACTGGACATCAAGTTATGTTTCTTATTATTAATAATATTTGTTTACAAAAAACAACTATTAGTTTTACAGCGTTTTATAAATATTTTTGATATCTTTTGATATATTTTTCTTAATCAGAAAGAAGCAGAAAAATCTACCTGGCTTTTGCAGCAGGAAGAATATTTAATAAACAAGCCTGTTTAGAAAGAACTGAGATCTTTTGTGTATTCAAATACTTTCAAGAAATGAAAGTGAAATTCTATCAAGTGGTTCCAAAAGCTTTCTTAGTCAAACGATGCCCAAAGATTGTACATGTTCACAGACTCATGAAAAATGTTTACCTAGATTGGTACGGAATAGAACAGAATATATAATTGCCAATAATATTGTAGTGAGTATTTATTTCAGATAAAATTGATTTTAAATTACAAAAAAAAATTAAAAATTCTATTTAACTAATAGAATGTAAAAACACTTTATCCAGGTACCGAGAAAAAAATACGAGATCTCAAATTATTTTTTACTTTGTTTAATCTATTGTTTAATTTAAAACTTTACTCAGAGTCGTATTTCATTCTAATCATTAAAATAAAAATTTTACAATGAGAATATTTTAAACTTCAATCAAACAAAAGTAAATAAAGTAAATAACGTATTGCATTACAGGTTGTAGTCTTGATCAAAATAAACAAATTTTTCTAACAATCATTTTGAGAAATATTTCGAGTAAAATCTCACTTTCATAATTTTAATTTTTTATTTAAACAAATCATTTTATATAAATAAAATAATATTAATACATAATATTAACTAATATCAAATAATTTATACTTATTTTATTTTGTTATTTTTAGTGATTTTTAGGAAATTTAATATTAATTAATATTTTAATTAATATTATATATATTATAAAACTGTCATATTACAAAGGCATATGATTATTATATCAACTATTAAAATGTTTGGTAGCACAAATTAACAAACTCACAATCTACGATATGTTTTGACAGTTTACCTGGTCAAAATCAGATAGGATCGAAAAAACTATAGATATTACAGATTTACTGTGCAAATAAAATTTCTAATTTAATATAAATAAACAATTATTTTTCTAATTAAACTCCTTTCAAAAAATAAATATTTAAAAACTTTTAAAATGATTTTTAATCACACAAAACAATTTTAATTTTTAAAATTAATTTTAATAAATAATTTAAAAAAATAGTTTTAATATATTTTATGAAAATAGTTTAATTTGAAAATTTACAAATAATATAAATACTGTAATTTGTTTATTAAATCTATAGTTTTTATTCAATTCCACCTGACGATGACAGAAAAACAGTTGAAATATATCGTGAAACGTGTTTCAGCAGTGTTTTCCAGTTATTGAATTATTTAATTAATTGTTTATTTAACTAAAATGATCATTGGAAGTTTTAAAAATTGATTGTAAATATACAGGGTTTTGGACTTATTATTCTATAATTAAAATTTATAACTATTTTTCTTGCCACAACAGATTGGATTTCTCGAATTATTTCTTTGATCCATAGAAATGGTTTGACACTTCTTTTATGGCATGTATCTTTATTTTCTTAACTTCTTCATTCATACAATGTAGTCAATAAGACAAAAGTAAACATTGGGATAATTTTTTTAAGAGCTGTTTATTCTCCAGATGTTTTATCGAAATCTAGGGTATTTTCAAAGACAGATCTAACCAGTTCAAATTCATAAAATATGGAGTTCCTAATATTTTGTTATCATTCATATCTCATCTTTAAATGACCGAGTAATTTCGGCCGTTCTGTTTTAATTACTTATTCAATATTCTAAGAAAAATGTATTTTTATAAAATTTTGGATCATTCAAGTCTAGATTTTATGTAAAAGGACATGGTTTTTCTCATACATCTAATATACTTATCTTTCAATTTATACGGTTTTTAAATTTTCTAAAAGTATTTTAAAATGTTTTAGACTGTTTGAATTCACAGAAAATATCATAATATAAATATAATTCATCATCAGTGATACGCTTAACATTTAGCTCGCGACACACAAATTATTGAAAAAATATAAAAAGAGTCTAAAATTAGAGAATTTCAAAGCTAATATGAATAGAAAAATTGAGTTGCACTGATATAATTTTACATAAATAAATATGTGTAAAAAAAGTTTTTAATTTTTTAAACTTATTTTTTTATATTTTTTATGTTCTTATTTCATAAAAATTATTAAATCCTCATTTTTACATATTAAAGGATAAATTATCAAAAATTTAGTATCACTGATAATTAAATATATATTTTATGTTATTTAATGTTATTTTGATTTATATTATCAAGGAAATGTGTTAATTGTATTCTTTTTGTTTATTATTTTGTTTTATTATATTTATAATTATATTTATTATTTTTTTATTATTTATATTGCATTATTATTTATCATTTAGTTTTGTAATTGAATTAAAAATTTAAAAATAAATCTGAATAAATCTTTAAATGTATGTAAATACAAATTTTGTTTTTAAAATTGTGTGTTTTTTTTTGTAAATAAAAAATTTGAAAACAAATTTTAAGGCGCTTTAAAATTCCTAATACCCCATTGACGTTTTTAAACGCACATTCATAAAAGGTTATGCATAAATTTTAACATTTCTAATTTTCATAATATTGACACTTTCTGTTTTATGTGAAAAACCTCAACCTTTTGTAAAAAATATAAATATTTAAGACAAACAAACCATTTCCTAATAATTTTTTAAAATTAAAACAATGAGGATTGCACTTTCTCTTAAAATGTTCATAAGTTTGCATCGACATTTATGCATGTTAGAAACTGGTTTCAGTGGTTGTGAATCCTTGCTATTCTTTGGTATACCATACTTTCTTTTTTTTGAAAAATATAGAATTATTATCATTTTAATAATTATAAAATTTTTAATTTAACCATAAATTGAATTTATTATTTTTCGTAAGATCTTCTAAATTTTGAATGACCTCTAACAGTCAGACTTGTAAAAGTCGGATCAAAAAGTGATAACACTGATTATGTTATAAGAAAAAAGATACAAAAGATGCTGTAAAAGTATATTTTACGGACAATCGAGTTGCGAACACACTTCGGTAAAATGTCCTTAAAAGACATTGATACTCAAGACTGGTCGTTGGCATCATTAAATCCTTGAAGTTCTAGAATATATTTTTCCTTTGCACTTAAAGTCACAAAATGCTGTTCGTGTTCTCAAAACTTTATAGTATCTGTTTATATAAAACGAAAAGTGTCGTTGGTTATAAAATTAAATTTCACGCGATATAAACTGATATTAAATGTTTAATTTTATGTAAAAAAGAAAAAAAAGAAATATTTTCAATAAAATATATTTTTAAATTATAAAGCCTTAAAAGAATAATTTAAATAAATTTTTCTTTTAAATTAAATTTTATTTTTTAATAATAAATAAAATTAAATAATGAAAAATAAAAATTGTATTACAAAAGATTTAAAAAAATAATTAAAAAAAAGACTTTAAAATTTAAAATTTGTCAATTTTTCTTTTTTCATCAAAAAGCATTAAAATGGTAATCAGTAGAAATGATTAAAAAAAAGACAGTAAAATTAATTATCAGTGAAAATTTTCCCAGATTGAAAACTTATTTAATAAATAACAAAAATTCAACAATAATTCCCATTGGATTTTCTTTTGCTTAACCGATGGGGAAACATTAAGATTATATTCAATTTCCCAAAAATGTGATAATTTAAATTCAATTACATTTCTAATTTTATTTTTTAAGTTTATTTAAACAAATAATTTTTTTGTTTATTTATTTATTTTCCTCCCAGGAAACTAATTTTGTGGAAGAAACTTTGACACTCAATCTGGTAGATCACGAAAATTGTGGTTGCAGAAGCAGGTGCGGTAAAATTTTATATTTTTGCTAAATGATTCAATGTGGTAGTTCTAAAATTTATTTTCATTAATTTTAATGTCACTTTCTAATGATTCTGATACTCTAAATAATTGACAAATTGCCTGATTCCAAATTGCAGTCTTTTCCCTTAAAGATGAAATATATGTTTTTATAATAAAAGACTGATTTTTATCGAATTAAATGACAAATAAACACACACACACAATATATATATAATATCCGCGGACTATCTATGAAAAAAAGTAAAAATTTGGAAAAATAGTTGTAGCGGCTTATACATGAAGTGCGGTTTATCTATAGAAATCAAATTTTATTTCAATATTTGAAATACAAATGAAACTAAATATTTTTTACAAAATTTGCAAAAGGATTTTGATAAAAACCGTTGAAAAAATCATTTGCTCTTTTGCGCCATACTTTATCCAACCATTTTGTGAACATTTCTTGGTTCACACAACCTTTTTCATTTACTTCCACAACTATTCCTTTAGGGAATGACTCTTTCTTTCAAATATAACCATTGATTCACACTTCCCGCCATCAGCTGTGACACAAATAACGACAGTGAAGTGACACTTTTTTTATTACCAGTTGTTTTAATTTTTATATCTTCGGTGACTTAGACATTTGTCACATTTTTCCTCCCAGTCTTCAGGAAAATTTTGTCCAGCCAAAGTTACAGGTCTTAAAGAAAGTTTGTGTCTTCTCATAAATCTGATACACCACATGGGATTAGACTTTAAATTTTCGATATTCACTGAATTTTAAAATAAATGTTTGGCCAATTCTTGAGCTTTTAAACGTATTTTAACCCCCCGAGACACGTGATCCATTTTGGCGTTCAGAAAGAACCAAATCCTTCAAGACGGATTCGAGTTCGGGGCAAAATTCATCACGAAATCTTCTAGCTCGTTTGATTGGTTTCATTGCTAAAAGTATCGATTTATTTCTTATCCAATTGCAAACATTTTTCTCATCGGTTTCGAAGAACTTTGCAGCAGATCTTTTCTCATATTTTTCGGCATATTCTATGATCTCGAGTTTTTTTATCTCGAGTGTACGACTTTCATGTTTTCGATATTTAGATGAATAAATAAGATATTTAAAAAATATAATTTGATTTAAATTCAATTCAAACACAATTTAATGATTTCACATGTTTTGGAAAAAGTTTTGAATTTAAATATATAAGTAAACAACCCTTAAATAGATTTATACAAAAATTACGAGTTTTATTTGTGCGGACTATCTATGAAAAATTAGGGTATATATATATATATATATATATATATATATATATATATATATTGGTTCTATAAAAAAGATAATCAAATAGAAATAAAGTGTAAATGAAATTGTGTTCAACACAAATAAAAACTTAATTTAACAAAAATTGGGGAAAATTAAATAAAAGCAAAATAATTAATTAAAATTTCTAAAAATAAAAACAAGTTCAAGCCGGTAAGACATGAAAAGAAAAAAAGCGTAATCAATAATTTGAAATTGATGGGGGATATATAAGCAATGTTTTTTTTAATAAATACCATAATTTATCAATTAATTGAAATAAACTAATCAATTTAATTGGTAAACAATTTGGTAAACAAAATTCCCGAGTCAGTCAAGCAGCAATGAAATTATTTGATTTTTAATTTTCGACTTTATATAGTCTAATTAAAGAAATTGATAAAATTAATTTCTATTTTTAATAAGTGACCAAATTTAGAAATAATTGTCAATATTATCAAAGAAAATTGATTGAGTGCGCTTGAAAACTTGTTTGTTGCATTTTTGTGCCAGATTAGATTCGTATTAATTATTGTGAGGCGGTTTCCCATTGGTTAATAAAGAATTGTAGTATCAATTGTGAGTATTTTTATTTAAAAAATTTAATACGTTGACAGATAAATTTATTGTGTTGGGTCTTTTTACAATTTGAATAATAAGGGACATGAAGGAATCAAATAACTATTTTCTTACTGACAAATTTTAATGATTCATGCACATATATATGCATTTTATATGTTCGTACAATATTCTTCAAATTATATAAAAGTTGGTTTAAAGAAGAAATTGTTTAGTCCAATTTTTTTATATATCAACTAAAAAACTAAATTAAATTATTTATGAAGTTCTGAAACAGTTTCAACTTATAATTGTCAGTAAATCAATATATATTGCAAAAAAAAGTTAATAAGACAGGGTGTTCTTTTAAAAATTATATTTAAAGAAATTTAAACAAAGTTTTTCTGGATTTTATAACATTACATATCTCGATAATACATTCGCCGCTAGGTACGAGATAACTCGTACATCTTTCTCTGTATACTACATGCGTTGGGGTGTTGGAAATAACAAACTAAAGTTGCACCATCTACTGATGAAAATGAATAGATTCTTTTGAAAAGTATTATAAATTGTAGTTATTGTATTTAATGACAAAAAATATAAGATGCACTGTGGCGGCCAATGCGTTAAATTGGCATTTGGAGGATTTACACTTTAGAACAGTTATATTGAAATAATTTACAAGATAGTACAATTAAAAAATTGTTAAATTGAAATAAATCATAAAATTTCTGATAAATAGGATTAAATACATCTCTTGTATAAATTTAATAATGAGTACATATTTTTACATTAAAACAACAATTTTTTATAACAAACAAATTTATCAATTGACAAAATACATCAACTACAACGCAAATATATTGCGATATTAAATGTTTTCCGAAAACGTACCCGGCGGATTTTGTACAACAATTACTATTTTGTACTTTTATTTCGTATAAAATTACATGCAGTAATTGTATAAAAATTGTATATAAATGTTTTTAAATTTTTAGGTTTGATCATTATCTTTTGATTTTACTTTTGATCTCTTATTTAATTCATAATTTGTATGTTAAGGTTTATAGGACTATATATCAAAATAATTATATTTGTTATTTGTTATATCAGGTACATAATATTTCGGCCAAAATATTGTGGACCTGACACAAGAAAAAAAAATTAGTTTAAACTATAGTCCTACTGTAGGACTCCTACAAAGGTTAATATAAAAATAATTGAATTGAATAAAGTTTTGTTAAAGTTTTGAATCCAAATTAATTTTAATTGCTATTTTAATGTTATAAATAACGTTTTACCGATAGACCAGTAAGAGAGACAATCAACAAAGGAAGCCAGACTGAAAAGACTGTAAACAATATTGAGAAAAGTACTGAATTGAATAAAGTTATATGAAGAATTGTTTATAGAGACAGAAAAACTTTTGGTGCATTTTATTTTGCAAATAAATATAAATAAAATTTAAATAAATAACAATGTTAGCTAATTTCCGCAATGTTTATTCATAAAATAAATATTAAATATTTCGACCGAGAATCGGTTTTGATCACTCAAAATCAAAATTTAAATAAATATTTTGTAACTTTTATTTTAAATATCCTTTAATTAAAAAAAACCAAAAATATAAACTTTACAACTGAAATATTTTTTTATGTATTGTTAATTCTTTGTTTTAATTTTCTAGATGTCTTAATCGAAAATGTATCTCAAATTTTGAATTTGATTACAAATCTCAAGCCGACTGTTCCTGTAAGTGCAAAGACAATCAGAAATTATGTCAAAAGATTCTAAAAGGCTATCACAATTTCACTGAGGCGGAGTGAGATTTTATATTATATTTAATAAATTTTCGAGAGCTTCATAAAAATTAAATAATGCATAAATTGACATGTCGTAGTTGGTATAAACAGAATTTAGGACACAGGACTACCTTTATGAATATTTCTCATCATTGATACATATACTTAAAAAAGGGAAAAACTCAAAATCTTACAAAGATTGACAATCACAAATTATTCACTTCTATGCATCAGCAAAGACGAATTAACATACATTTAGGCATTTGATATATTTTTAATTTATCATTTTTTAATCTGAGAAAAGTTTTGATGCATTGTAAAAAGCATAAATAAATTTTTTAAAAATAATACGCATTTTTAAATAAACAATTAAATATATACGGCATGAAGTCACCCATCAAAGATTCAGCTGTTGCTTTTTCAATTAAAAAACTCAGAAGTGTTAATTTTTTAATTTTCCAATCATCACATTTTATGATTATGTAATTTCTTTTATTTTTTTTTAGAAAGTTAAATCAATTATTTTTATGGCCCCCCAGCTGACGCTCCCATCGATCTACGTGTAATATGCCCCTGAACTGGAATAAATCATAACCAAAATCCACAAATAAAATTTCAACTCTCATATTTCCCTGTAAAATCATTTATTTGCACAAATGTTGTTTTAAAATTATACAAATTATTACATCATCACAGCAACATCGCACGAATCACAGTTTATGCTTTACAATACGAAAATACAAATGTAGAAAATTTGGCGGCAGTAGCAGGATTTACTGAATTTCTCTACAGGATTATGGAGTTTCAATTTTTGGATCAAAGTGATGAACGGGCAAATACAATATTCAAAATCTATAAAACATTTTGATAAATTGACAATTTTTACCAACAATTCAAGGAGTTTGGAATATTTGAACACAAAAATATTCAAAAGTTAATTACCAACTATTTTAATGGATATCGATGTTTTCACTGGTATTAATTTACTTTGAAATAGCATCTATGAAATCTTTAATTGAAGCTGGACGGTTGAGATTGACAGCATAGAGCAGCTCTTCATTCAATTTATCATTGAAATAAAGACAATAAACCTGCCGTATATTTTTCATTTCTTCTACTGGGTTAGAGAACTTCTCATATTAAATTCTTCTTTGAGCTTTATCTCTAGGATACTGCACTAAAAAACCTTTGTCCCTTAATGAATATTTGATTTAATCAAGAAAGAAATTTAAAAACAAAACCTATGGTGTCTTTATTTGAGAGTTTACCGATATCTTTAGCTAAATTATCGATTTTAGTATTTTCCTCTTTCATTTCAGACACTATTTTCAAATTCCCAATTAATTTGAGGTAGAGATTAATCACCAAACTCTCACGTGTAGAATAGTGACCGCTTTACCTTTACCTCCATACATAAACACCCCATCATTATTATAAATAGTCATTCCAACAGCAATAGTTCATATTTGTATCAATAGAAACTAATTTGTTTTTAGTAAATATTCCATCACTTTTTTAATTAATAGGCTTTCCCATAATGTTTCGTCAAATCCGAACCATTCATAAGATACTTCACCATTTCTTCATGGCTTGTAAATGAAATTAAAAATCGCTTATTATCCACAAGCGGTAAATGGTTTCAAGTTATTATTGGAAGTTAGGTTAAAAATTTGTGTTTATAAATAAAATATTGCTTATTTCTAAATAAAGACAGTGCTGATAATTTGTATCGCATAGAGAATTAATTTTTGTGCTTTTGTCATAATGAAAATAAATGAGATATCGTCTATAAAAATAGATCAAAGGTAACAAAAATCAAAAGATTTTATTGATAATAGTTATATTGATAATAAAATATTTAAAATTATTTATAAACCTCTTTTTATAAGGACTTTTCTGGTTTTTCACCTCTGATTTCTTTATAAATGACATAATATTTTTTACAAAATTTGACTATGAATCAGATTTATTTAAGGTATTCGCGAATTTTCGGCACAGCCTTTTTCAAGTGATTTCCTTTTTCGTGAATACCTTAAATAAATCTGATTCATAGTCAAATTTCGTAGAAAATATTATAATACTATTATATACTAATATAGAGTTCACTATGGCAGTTAATGATATAAACATTCATTTCCCTTGAAAGTTTATAATATGGCCATGTGAGGTTTATAAAGCAATCTGTTTAATATAAAGTAATTTGATTTTTAAAAAGTTTCTTCAATTTTTCTGCTTAAATTAAAAAAAAATTAAGAAAAATTTAACATATTTGAAATCTTTGTTTTTCCCGGTGCAAATTTCAAGATTTCTAAAAACTAAACTTAAGTTTCAAAAATAAAGAATATTATCTATAATCATCCTGATAATAGTCAGAAAAGATAATTTTAACTTATTATCTTTAACCTTTAAAGTGATTGATCAGATTTTCTGTTAAGTGAGAATAGATCAATAAAAGTTTTAAGGTCAACCAAAAATTTCAAATATTTGTCGTCGATCAAAAATAACTTTTATTAATTTATTAAAATTGTATTAAAATGTTTTACTCGTTTAGTTATCTTTGCATTCTCAGTGGGGAATGTCTTGCGCCAGATTGTTTAGGTGGACAATTATCCGAAGAACTACTCTACTTGCGGAAATGTCCTCAAGTTCCTTATTAAATCACTGAACATATGGGATTTTTCAAAATAAATTATTTTTCTACTATTATCATTTATCAGTAGTATATGTTTGATATTTTTGTTGAATTTAAACGGTAAATCATTATCAGAATTTAGTGTTGATCGGGTTTATTGTTGAATTTGAAGAACTCTATTTCGAGTCAAATAATATTTATTATTTTATTTCTTCAATGCATTTACATTGAAACAAAAGGATTTTAAAACTGAATTTTCTGATAACTACTTTTATTGTTATTAATATTATAATCGGTTTCGTCTTTATGTGGAATGCATTTTGTATGTCATTATTATGAGTTTTAATAAATTTTATTTTAATGTTTGATTTGTATATATAATAACATTTACATTGAATTTAAACCAATCATGATAAATGTGTCTATATATATATATATATATCCAGTTTTTGTAATAATAACACACTAACATAATATCTATTCTACAAGTCAACATTATTGGCCAACCCTCAATAGTTAGCCTCATATTTCATTTCAATTACTCATTATCCTCAAACGTTCCGATTGAATGAGAAATTCTCAACTTTATATCATGTTTTTCATGAATAGAATTAACCCAAATTCGGTTGGATTTGTTATGAATATATTTTGTATATATTATTGTATATAAGTCGAATATATGTTATCTAATTTAACAGAAAAATTTTAACTTATAAAACTTTTTAACTTATAATACAGAAACATACAAACCCACTTATATATTATTCTTTGCAACTTTAATGAAATTTACTCTATTCCAGTGAGAGTCAAAGTGATGGTCGCAAAATATGTTTAGGTAGTTGCATCATAAATGATTACAGATCAAATCTTTTATGAATTTACTATGGATTCATATTTAAACATATTATAAATAAAACCTATATAAAATAATTTTTACATCTATAAATTGCACACATAAATAATAAAAAAAATATAAGTAAATATTATGATAATAGCCTCAATATAACATTCAGATGTTTGTGCGCGCTTTTGGGGAATCTTTGAACTTTCATTTCATACCTGAACATATAGTTGAATTTTTGTAACTGTGACATTGCGCAACTGTAAGTGTATGTACGACTCTACGTCGCACGCAATTGTAGCCATGTCAAATTGCTGTATAAATATAAGAACTACGCGCAACGTTATATTCTTCGTAACTTTATTCAGAAAACGTCTTAGGATTCCGTGGTTATATAGTGATTAAGTGTTGAGTTTTACGTATATTTACATTTCTTGTCGATACAACTTGAAACTTGCTGCTTATCAAAAAACCTAAAAATACTTTCAAAAGGTTTTTTTAAGTCAAGCAAATGTTATTAGAAAAATATACTTTTACTCGGGAAAACACATCAGTTGAAAAGGCTAAAAAGCAATACAAAATGGTACAAGAACTTTTTTCACTTACTACAGTGCAAATTACAGAAACAATTCATGGAAAAAGTATGCACATTAATTGCAGAAAATTCCTCTCGCCAATATCACAGGTTTCAGATGTTGTGAAAAAATCTTCGTTTAGTTCAATTTTAGTCATTAAAAGTCCAAAATTTATTCAAATCCAAAATTATATCTTTCGTATTTCTAAATATTTAAACAAAATTAACAACGGCATTTATTTTTATTTTGAAATTTAATTTATTTCAAAATATAATTTTTCACAATTAATATATAATAAAAGACTTATTTATTTAATAATTAGTATAATAATTTGTAAACGAACTTTTTAAAATATCTTTATCTAATTTATTAAAACTTAATTTAAATCTCATTTTTAATTTGTTTTATTTTAAAACTTAATTTTATGTCCGTTGATAATTATGCCCAAATATCCTCACAGCAGGTACCAGACTAAACTAACTGTAATCAGTTTCAGCAACTTACAAAAAGAGTTAAAGTACGAGATTTAGTCATATTTAGTTAAATTCTTGGTTTATATTCAATAAAGCCACGCCTTGAATATACATGATAGCCGATGAACAATCAAACAACAGGTGAAGATATTCTTTCACAAATTAATGATTTTCTCAAGGAAGAAGGATTGGACTGGAATAACGTATTAGTGTATGTTCTGACTGTAGAGCAGAGATAAAGAAAAAACGCGTCAGATTTTTAGCAACAGTTGAATCTATTACAAATGGATGTATAAATTTTACCCATTGTATCATTCATCGAGAAGCATTAGTAGCTAAAGAATATCAACATATCTCAATGTGGTTTTAAATGATACTTTACATACTTAATGGCCGTTTGCTTGTAAACTTATGTAAGGATATGTGAGCGGATTACAAGCAGTTTTTATTATATGTAGTAATAAGGTCGTTGTCAAAGAGACGAGCCTTAAAACGACTAATAGAGTTGAAAGATCAGATGATGATATTTTATCACAGAAAATAATTTGGATAATATTTTATGTATTAAAAATTCTGAGCAAAAAGAGAGGAATGTTTGCAAATTGTAAAGGAAAAACACTGAAAAACTATCAAGACAATCTATTAGCGGTTGAATGTGAGTACATGGAGTGTGTCCCATTTTTGATGAGAATGGTAACCAATTCCTTAATAATATCATTACTGTGGATGTAACACCTTAAATGGTGTATGTTTTCGAGATAAAACGCGAGTCAAGCAAATAGGAATTTCCTTGTAGGTAGACATGTGTTTTCCAGATCCAATGTAAAATCTTCAATCTTTAGAAAAAGATAAAGGTCTCCATTTGCTTTTTCAAAAAAGAATTTTTCCAAAAAAAGAGATGAAATGTAATAATAGGTAGTTATGAGCTTTCTATCTCCACACATCATTGCATAATAAAAATATGGGGGGGGTGGTTCGAGACGGCTTAAATTACATAATGACGTAATTTAACTCGAATTATCGTGATTACATAATTATGTAATCAAGATAATTAATTATGTGCAAATTTTGTTTTTGATAAATTTTTTTTGAAATTATTTTTGGAATTTTTTTTGGCGGATATTTTTAAATTCAAATTTTGGCGAATTTTTTTGAATAAAAATTGTTTGAAATATTTTTTTTTCATCAACAAATTTTTTTCAGTATCTCGATAAAAAAAGCCTAAAATAAAAATGAACTAACAAATTTTTTCAATTATTATACAACTTAGTTAATTTAATTAATTTTTAAATTGATAAGTACTATTTTCTTTACAATTTGGTACTATGTTGAAACTTTTTTAAAAAAGTTTTACTCAAAGTACTAACAAATTTTATTAAAGATCTATCAAAACTTGTCAAAAATTATAAAACTTTGGTAATTTACTCAATAACTACTATTTTCTTTCCAATTTGCTGAAGGTCTAATTTTAAAATTTCTTCAAAGTATTAACATTATTTACAAATGAATCAGTTTTATTTAAAATTTAATAACTTAAAATATTTCTCACAACTTTAATCAAATTCTATTCACATGCTAATCATAATTTAAGGATAAGTCTTATTTTTACAAAAACAAATAGTTTACAACAATTAAACATATATATTTGGATTTTTAGTAGATTCTATCGGTATCTATCAGTACCTGTTCCGTGTAGTTTTTTAAGCTTTGTTAGAAATTCAACTTATTTAGTTGTTGGTCGATAATCATTTAATTTCTAGTAATGTGGCAGATGATAATTATTTTATCTATTAACTTTATTCATTGATGTTTAGAAACTTAAAAGTCTAATAATTTTCAATAAATATAAGAAAATTAATTTCAAGTAATGTGAATGTAATATATGTTTTGTGAAATTAATTTAAGAATATTTTTCTAATCAAGTTTCTTTTTACTATAAATTACAAACACTTATACTTACTAATTAATTTATCATTCAGTAAACAACAAGAGTTGGAGTGAAAAGAATAGAAAATGTGTAAAAATTAATTTAAGTAATTTTTTTGAGCTGTTAGCAATTAATAAATTTATTTTAGACATAGGGGCGTGGGAAAATTAAATGAAAAGGTTTACATTCATCTTTGAAAATAACTTTTAATAAATCTTCATTTTTGGATGTAATTAAAAATATTACAAAAATAGTAGAAAAATTTAAAAGTTTTTAAAAAAAACTATTGAGTTTTACAAAATAATTTCAATAAATCACATACAAGACTGTAAACTAAGCAATAAAATTTTATTCAGAGAAAAGAAAACAATTGAAAGGGCTTTAATGAATTTGATTAAAAGTCGCTTGATAGCAATCAGGTAACTAAGCAACCAAACAATTTACCAATTTGGAGACATTAATGATCGATAAAAAAAGTGGAGAAGACTTTAATTAATAAAATTTGTAATTGAAATTGTATTTCTTTTGATTATTCAAATTTTGATGTGCTTTTATTTAAAGATTTATAGGCAGTAAACAATTTTTGATATTAATTTGTTCAGTAACTAGTTTTTGATAACTTATTGTGAGTGTGTGTATAGTGAATAACCAAGTATTTTAAGGGGAAATGATTGATAGAAAATTATATTTTATTTATAAGTGGGTTAAGTTGGTTGAATATCGGTGTTCAAAGGGTATATATTATTTAAATAGGGAATTTTAATAAATAAGATAATCAATTATTTAATGCCTAGTATGAATATAGTGAGTTCTACAGTACCTAGTGATTGTTGTTCAGTAATTAATCACTGAATTGTTCAGTTTGTATGGGTTATCAGTATTCAGAAGTTTTTACCAAGTAAGTTAACTTTTTCTTTGATTGTTGATGAATTTATTATTATTATTATTTTGAAAATTTCATATTAATTTATTTTTTTACATTTTACTTTGAAAAGTTTTTATCGTTATTAACATGTATAAATAACTCATTGTAAAAATTATACTAAAAATGTCATTGTAAAGTGATATATAAAATTTCATTGAAAGATTACATTAAAAGTTTTATCAATAAAAACATGTATAAAAATTTCATATTAAAATTACACTAAAAATTTCATCTTTAAAAATCATGTATAAAAAATTTCATTATAAAATTATGTTAAAAATTTTATCTTTTAAAAATATTTAAAAAATTGATCGATAAAACTATACTAAATATTTAATTTAAAAATTTTATCATGTAATTTTGTCGACTCTTTAACTTTAAAAATTCTTACCTTATGTAACTTACCTTTTGACCCTCTATTTACTTTTTAAAAATTTCTAATTTATGTAATTTACCAACTATAACTACTTTTAAAATTTTCAGCTTTAAAAATTACCCTTATGTAACTTAACTGTTGGCCCTCTATTTAATTTTAAAAAATTCTTACCTAACTTACCATACTTTACTCTAGGCACCTTAATTTACGTTAGGAACCTTAATTTACTTAAATTTATTTTAACGTACTTTAAATTACTTTGATGTACCTTAATTTACTTTATGAACCTTAATTTACTTAAATGTACTCTAATGTACTTAAATTTACTTTAATATACTCTAATGTACCCTAATGTACTTTAATTTACTTTAGATCATTTAATTTACTTTAATTTACCTTAGTGTACCCTAATGTATCTTAATTTACTTTATGAACCTTGATTTACTTATATGTATTATAATGTACTTTAATTTACCTTAATTTTCTTTAATATACTCTAATGTACTTTAATTTACTTTAATTTACCTTAATTTACTTTAGGTATTTTAACTTATTTTTATCTAGAGCCTAAATTTGCCTGTGAAAATTGTGTGACCAAATATTACAAGTGTTGTTTTAACAAGCCTATAAAATACCCCTGACAATATTTTATCTGTAGGCGATTCAAGCCATTTTTATTTTATGCCTATATTTACCAATAGAAACTATTGAGAACAAATATTGCATTGTTTTTTATTACGAGTTAAAAATATCCTTGACTATAGTGTGACCATCGTAGGTTATTTGAGCCAATCTTTATTTTATGCTTTTTTATCAAGAAAAATTACTTATGCGTTTTAATCTATAAAATATTTTTATGCTTTTTATTCGATGAATTATTTTTTATGCTTTTTAATCGAGAAAATATTTTTTGGCTTTTTAATCATTTAAAATATTTCTACGCTTTTTTATTGATAGGTGATTCACCCCAATTTTTATTTTAGTGTTTTTATCGAGAGTCAAAAATACCTCTGATTATAGTGTGATTGAAAAAAAAAATTTTGTGGAAGAAAAATACCCTCTGTGACCATCGTAGGTGATTTGAGCCAATTTTATTTTAGGCTTTTTTTTTATCGAGAGTCAAAAAATACCCTCTATAGTGCGACCGAAAAACATTTGTGGATGAAAATAAATTTATTCAAAAAAAATATTTCAAGCAATTTTTTTTTGAAATATCAAAATAATTAGCCAAAATTTGAATTTAAAAAAATGCGCTAAAATTTGAATTTAAAAAAATGCTCCAATTTGACATGGCTACAATTGCGTGCGACGTAGAGTCGTACATACACTTACAATTGCGCAATGTTAATTGCACAAACAAAATAATTTGAGGTCAAATCACGTCATAACGTAATCAATTACGCCGAGAACCTCCCCTATTTTTATTATGCAATGGTGTGTTGGGCAGAAAGCTCCTAACTACCTACTTGTAATTTCATTCATTATTTTGAAAATGAAAAACAAGAAGATGAATTCTTATAAGAAAATAAATGTCCAACCAGTGCAAATGTATTATAACTATAAGATGTATTTCTTGGTGAATGAAATCCAATATGAATTCTCAAATGCAGTGAAATTGATCAAGTCACAATATCCAATTATCAAAAGAATATGCTGCTGCAGTAAATAAAATGTTAATGAAAATAAATAAGAATCTAAGTTGCAATGAAAATATATTTATCAACAATCGAAATTCCCGTTTTCATGATGAGTTTGACGAAATAAAATATAAAGATTTCGAAAGTTGGTTTGTCAATATTTCAATACAAGGCTATAAAATGGATGAAAAATATGTGATATCGCTAATTTGGAAATTAGTCGGTGCTTGACTAGGAATTTTATGTGTGATAAATGTATTATAATCGACAAGTATTTTGTTTTTTATGTAAAGTTTCACTTTAACAACTTGTTATTTGAGTTGAAACATCTTAATATCAAAGTGAACTTTTGAATGTTTCATTTTGTTTAAAGATATTTGAAATTTTTTCCAAAAAAGAAGCACTTTAACATCATCCTTATCGATATTCACTTTAATAATATGATGTGAATTATGTAAACCTTTTAATATTCAAGATATCGATTAAGTAACACTACCATTAGAACAAGTGTCAAAAATTATGACTAAAGAGGTCAACAAGTTTAGGTGAATGTTAAAATTGGTGATGTAATCAACATTTTTAAATGTTTTGTAGTTACGTAATAATCAATTTAAACAAAATTTGACTCTACGTAATTGTAACTACATCACGGGGAACATGTCCATGTAAAATATTATAAAACGTCACGTAACAGTGACTTAAGCAAGGTTTTGAAAAATTACATAATCATCAATTTAAAAAAATTAGGAAAAGAAGTAAGGGGATGTCTCAAAAAAAGATTGACGATTTTACATTGGATCTGGAAAGCACATTTCTACCTTCTTTCCCTAAAGAAACGATTTTCGTGAAGATGAGATTTGCAACATGTTATTAAAAGTCATTGATTTTAAAAAGGTTTTGAGATCAAAGTGGATTTGTTCTATTAGATTTCTCTTTCTACAGTTACAGATACGCGTTAAAAGACTTTTATATTTCTTTACGCATACGAATAAACATTTGCGTAGAAATATATATTGAAATTCAGCCGAATCACAACAATATGTGTAATTTTTCATGAAATATTTAGGCCAAATTTTCTTTAAAAATGCATTTTTGGAATTCTTGCATTACTGGAGTAGATATGTCGACCACAATGAGTCTTATATTGAAATTATGATTTTTATTTTTTTAAAAAAAAGCGTTTCTGCTGGTTTCTTTTAGAACCTAAACTGTTACTTTTTGAATGCCCTATGTGCTAAAATTGAATCGGCAATATCAAAATATAAACCGTCGTAACCCACAAATATTATTGAACACTTGGGTATGGGAATATTTACCATTTATTAAGTTCATTATCAAAGTAGCGAAGGCCTTACCCATCACAATATGCTCTGTTGAGGTTACTTTAAGTAGCTTGCAAATTGTGAAGATGTAACAGGAAAACACAAGGAAGATGGAAAGAATATCTGGTAGAAAGATATATAGATATGGTGAATAGTGACAGTGATTATAATGGATATTTATACTTACAAACTCTGAGTTAAATATAAAACTTTTAACACGGAATAGAAAATATGTACAAAAACTTTTGTATTATTGCACTGTTTTGAAAGTCATGGGATTTGATCAGATCAGATTATTAGTTTCTGACTGTAGCTAATAAATACCTTTAAGCACTTTCTAGAAAATAATTAATCACAATTTAAAACAAAACACATCTAAATTAAAATTTGAAATTTTTGCGAGCTTGATGATGATTTTTGATAATTTACTGAACAATAAATTCACTAAATTCATTCAGTGACATTTTCTACAGTTCAAAGGTTAAATCTAGAATAATCAATAATATATTATTATTATTAAAATGGGAAATTACTTGCAAAAAGATAATTCATCAAATCAATTCAGAATGATAAAAGTAAATTTTATTTTTTTAAAATAGTTTAAATGATATTTTTTTGTTTATTATTTAATTAAATATATTTAATATTAAATTAAATTTTAACAATAAATTTTTTATATTACATATATTTTATGTTTAAATTTAGAGAAACTTTTTTTAATTTACATTTATGTTAAATATCCAAACCGTTCAAGGTCGCATGAAGAATTCAAAATATTTTCAAATTTAGTTTTTACTCTAAATTGTTGCACGATTTTAAAATTATACATATTTCACTAATAGTTCTGACATTCAGTAATCTCTTATTTGAAAGCAATATTGAAGTTGTCAGTGAATGAAATCAAATGATTGACGGATGACTAACTTAGTTAAAATAAAGGGCATTTTCCCTAAAGTTTTAAAAGCCACGATTTGAAATACAGGTGAAGCAAAAACCTTTATTTTTATTAAAATCAAAAATACAGTCTTCTTTCCATTCTTAAAATTTCAATGTTCGTCAACATACCTCCGCTTTTGATGATTTTCAATTTTCTTGTTGCAAATTATTATAAAATATTTTTAAAATAAAATAGTCAGTCCTATATGAACCCTGTTAACTATTAACAAAAATTGATATTTTTGAATCACAACAACAGTTTAATTGTGAACAATGAACATAAAATTCGATTTTTTAAAATAAAATTTTTAAATTTTAAAGTTTTTCCAAAAATAAGCCCGTATAAAATGAACATAAAAACGTATTGGTAAAATCTAAAACCAAACGGTGTCTAATCGGTTAGATTTAATCGGTTTATTATATTTAAATTAGGAGATAAATTAGGATGGATACTTATGTACGAAAAAACATAGTTATTAAAAACAGTACAATAAATGTCGGTGGATCTGATACAATATAACAAATAGGGGAATCATCAATCACATATATTTTTCGTATAAAATTTGAATTTTCAGTACTTATCAGTACACAAGAATCATTGTATGTGTTGAAGTATGGTATCAGAAATATAATATATTTGGTAGTAGTTGATAATTATTTGATTTTAGTAATGCGGTAGATATTAATTGTATGTGTATTATTTTTTTTCTATCAGTTTTATTCAAAAATCTTTGAGTTAATAATTTTAAGAGTCAAATCATTTCCATTAAATATATGAAAATTTACTCCAAGTACTATGAAAGTAATATGTTTTGTGAAAATAATTTAATATCTTTCTAATCAAGTTTCCACTAGCAATTAGATTAACCACCACTTATACTTACTAATAAATTTATCATTCAGTAAACGATAAGAGTTGGAGTGAAAATATTAGAAAATTTATTTAGTGTAATTATTTAATGTATGTGATACTTGGTGGTGGTCTGGGGAATCCATTGACAAGTGTTATTGTATCAATAGATTGCTTCTTGAACCGAACATTCTGATCGCATGGATGCCACTTTGATTGTCTTGTAATTTTTCTAAATTATGATATTGCCTGCTGGTCAATTAACGGATTTCCACTTTTTCTTTTCCATTTTTTCATCAGAGAAATAAGATAAACAGAGGTTCGTCAGTGAGTCCTTTCAAAACACCTTTCTCTAATGGCTTACATATTTCATCTACGCTTTCATTTTCAAATCAATCTTCATATTTTCGCATTCGAAACATTCTATAACTTTTAGTACATCTTTGATCATCCGGATAGCTTGTATGAAATAACTAGTATTAGATTTTCAAATATTCATTATTTCCACAAAATTCAAATATAAAAACAAATTTTTTTTTCTTAAATTATCTTTGATTATACACTTTTTTTGGCTTTACCCTGAGATTTTGAAAAAAATTATTATTATGATTCAAGTTTTTCTTAATCAATTTATTTTAATAAATTTTCTCAGTTTCCCAATCCTTCGTCTTTGAAAGATGGATATGTTCTTGCTGCCCCCTACTACCCTTGACTGTGAAAATTGGATTTAAAAAAAGCTGCTTTAAATTGTTTATAAAATTCAATGATGGTTAAGCAAAAATAAACTATAATTAAATTTTATATATTAGCGCAAATGCCAGAAAAAACTTGTTATTAGACAAATTTACATTTTGAAGTTTGATTTACAATAACTTTTTCCAATGATTAGTGTTCGTTACACTTCAATATTTCTTAAATCCAGTGAATAGTCGTATTGATAAAAAATTATCAATTACCTTAATTTTATTAGATAGTCATTATGCTGGTGTTTCGTAAAACCTTGATATTAAGGAAATGTTTCTATTAGACTAATTAATAATACTGTATTTCTTGAAAACCGATGTATTGCCGATTATAGCAATATTAATAAACAAAACTCTTGCTAATTGACAACATATATTTCTAACAGGAGGCTTCTCTAGCTCCCCCTCATTTAGGAAAAATTTTATTGCGATGCAAAAATTGCTTTCCCACATCAAATAAAGAATAAAAAATATGCCGGGAAATAATGAAATGAGTTGGAAAAATAAATTATAATAAAAAAATAAAAGTCAAAAAAATAATAAAAATAATTCAAATGTTGCTGCGTAAGTTATCTTGATGCATTTAATTTCAATTATTATTTTAAGACTTTCATTATTTACCAAGAAACAACTAATTTATTATGATTTATTTAACGTTTACTTGCATGGGAAAACTTTGAAAAAGACCATTAATATTAATGAGAAAGTTCAGAAACTGAAAGAATCAATTTATGTTTATGATAATTTCAAACATTTAAAAGAAATATTTTTTGAATCGTAAATAAATAATTTAAATTTATTTAAAAAATATTTTAATTAACATGTTAAAACAAAAGTGTCAAATACAGTATGTGAAACTCCGGAAAATATGGAATGCACTAAAAAGAAAAGTGTAATTAACGAAAATAATATTATCTTGATCGTTTTTGTTTTATATTTCTAAATTAATGTTGTTAGGTAACTAAGAAATACATTTATACCTCGCTCATACCGCGGTTTCGGTTCCAGACCACCACCGTGTGGCGAGTCACTTGCTTTTTTTCGCACGCTACCACATATAAACACCTTAAACACGCTTTAAATACATGTAAACAACATTAGCCTAGCATACATATATTTATATATATGTGCTAATTTAAGTGAAAGTCAATAGTGAAAATTAGAATACTCGAAGTTTTATAATGATTGAAATGTTCGCACTTTTATGATTGTATTTCAGCGTTCGAAATACCTTGCTCATGCAGTGTTATCATTTTTAAATTTTTAGTCAACTGTTAGGGGCCATGCATACTAATAAAGATAGTAATACATAATAAATATAACGTAATATTAAATACAGCAGCGAAGTTGATAGCGATGAACAAATGCGTGCTAACACGATTGAAACAAGCTGTTGAATGCTGCGTGGTGGTGGAGTGTAGAACGACGGACGTGTTGTTATTTTTGAGTCCGCAATGCCAAAACACTATAGAAAAATTTGTCGGCGGTGGTGCATTGAGCTATGCGCATTTTCATGTATTTTTTGTGACGCCGTATGAGCAAAACGCCACAAAGCGAGCGTATACCTGTAAATGGCACATAAATAGTTTGACATATGTCAAAAATAATTCAAAGAAACATTTAATTTTTAATTGAAAAGAATAATTTCTAAATCAAAGCAACTATATTACAAAAAAAGGGAATTTCTTTAAGATTTCACACGTCAATGAGATAAAATTATGACTATTACACCCATTATTATGGTCCCTAGAGGCTATGGAGACAGTCAAGTAATTATTAAATAAAACATTTATTATTCTTTGTTTTAATAGATATTTGTAATTATTTCATTTGTAATCATTTTATTAATTAAAATTGTAAACGTATACCATTTCTCCGGACGGATGGAAAATATACAGTCAACCGTGTGACAACGCGATAGATATGTTCTCAGAAAAGGCCACATAGTAGGAATTCGTTTGTTGTAGGAAATCGCGTTGTGAAAGTGACGATTTATAGGAGGATTTACTGTATTTCATGATAACCACGACGGAATTTATATTGTCTGATTTTCAAATTCTTTTTCTTCCATATAGTAATTTATTTACTATAAAAGTATTGATTATTTTATGTATTACAATTTCGACAAATATTAAAATTAATAATAACAACAAAAATAAAGAATAGACAGGATGAGAAACATTAAGGTAGTAATAACCATATATATATATATATATATATATATATATATATATGTCTGATTTTAGAATTTTGTTGAAAAGTTTTAATAATTATTGGGAACGCGTGATATGTGAAGCATTGCTGATAAGGTCATTGGATCCAAACATTAATCTGCAAAGTGCTGTGACTATGAATGTTTTAAGTGTTTTTAAATAGTTTAAGTATGTTAAATCATGTTTATATATTGTTTTTAAAAAAAACCTTTTTAATATTATTAAAATAAATTACATTACTTTTTAAAATTATAATATAGATAAAAAATTATAATATTTATATAAATAACATTTTAAAACTAGTTAAATGCATTTGAATATTTTTTAATTGTTTATTTATTAGAAAATTCAATTAATATAAAATAATAATTTGTTTAAATTATAAGTTAATTCATAATAATTTTAGTTGGTTTTGTGTACCTGAAGATGACAGTTATGCTGTCGAAATATATTTTATGAAGAGTTTTTATTGTCGTTATCCTTTAATTATATCGTTGCCTTATGTGCACAACAACTATTTCAGTCATAATTTATCAGCAATTATATTGTTCAAATTATTAATTTGAAAAATTGGCTTTTTTAGAATTATTTTAAATTTAAATATATAATTAAATAATCATGGCAGTGTTTTAATTACAAGAAAGCTCTATTCAAGAAAGTGATTTACGATTTATTGTCGTATTCATGTAAAAATGCAACCAAACTATTCATTTTTAATATTATTTTTTATTAACTTCTATTTATAAATTTCAAAATTAACTTCAAATATTATATTAAAATAAATTATGTTTTATAAAATTTTAAATTAATATTGAATAATTAATAGTGGTCTTTACTAATCAAATTATTTATAAGTATTCGTATTCATAGCATTTTGTTCATTATTCTTTGGATCCAATGATTTTATCAACACATATAACACGTTAACAATAATTAATAAAACTTTTTTATAAAATTTTAAAATCAAACATGTCTATTTTAGTCATACAGCCAATATTGTGCTCACTATTATAGCACAATGTTCAAATGTTCAATAGACAATGTTCAAAAACTTGAGTAAAGAGATGACGGGAAGTCTATCCAATGCATGTGGCATTACACATATTACATGTAAATTATTAAACGAGATTAACATACAATTCAAACGGAATTTGAGACTTATTAATGTACATGTTGCGTACCTTACAGTTAGAATCCATCTTAAAACATAAATTTCACAACTGCTTACTTATCTTCCTCTTATAATTTGTAAAAGCTTTCGAGTACATCAATCTAACAAAACTTTAGGCTGATAATTTTCATATACGTTATTGATATTATTTACATCAACAATCTATTTATATTTGTTAGATAAATTACACTCAGACATTCTCAAACATTGATCTTTAGAATTATTAATAACTTTTTCAACAGTCTTTTTTATCATCTTTAATAAAGATGATTTTGAATAAACATTCTATATAAACAACTGAACAAATTTATCAACACTCATTTCTGAATTTTCATAACTTGAAGATAAAAACAATCTTTTCACAATAATTTTTATACTTCAATTCACAAAAGCTTTCCTGAAAATTATAATTACTATTATTAGTTGGTTTTCTATAAATCTGTGTCATATAGTGTTTACATTAGTGCAGGACTAATAAATCCAAACGAACCAATTGATGGCTTTCACATGTGATTACAATGTTTTTTTGTAAACTGTTAACAAAAGGTACAAAGGACTCTACATGGTTTTCAAATACAATGCAAATCGCATCAACCAATGATACATTCGTAAATATCAGCGAATTAGCAGTTTTAATAATTTATCTAAAAACGTTGCTATTTTATACTTTGGAGTACGAACCATGGATAAAACTGGTTTCATTGGTACCCCATGTCCATGAGGTTTTATGGGAGTCCATACATTTTTTTGGTTGTCATCCTTTAAGACGGATAGATTAGAATTTAAAGTTTTAATTAATTTAAATCAAATTTAAAATCTTTGCATATTTTCATTTCATTTATGTCTTTCGAGAAAAAATGACGAGTAAAATAATTTTTTAAATTTTATCTCTTCAAATTTGTAAAAACCTTTTCCTATTCATAATAACCGTCTAAAAAAAATTAGTCTTCATCATTTTTTTTCTTAATTTTCTCACAAATAGGTAAGAAGCCAGGAGAGTCTGTGGAATTAAATTTTAAATTTTTTGTCATTGGTCTTGAAAAAATAAAAATCTAAAATGGGTCTATTTCATGCAACTAATAACCGAAAAATATTACTGAATTTTTTTTATCTAGAAAACGTTTATTAACATTGTTTATGGAATGTTTTAAAAAACTGTTCCAGCAAGTCTAATTTTGTAGCATTATCCGTTTTTTGATACTGAGAAAGTCTGAAAAGAAGAACATCATTTATCAGCCTCTTTTTATAATTGGATTTGAGAGTTTTACTCTACAGAATCAATGTTCTTCTTCTTAAGAAAGAAGTAGACGATCCCAGAAAGTTGAAGAGAAATTATAAAAATTGAAGATTATTGAGAAAGAAGAGAACTGTCAACTACAATAAATACAATCAAATAGGCTATGCCAACATTCTGGAAGGCATTGGAATCAGAAAATTATGAAGTAGATGTGTCTTATATTCCTTAGAAAGCAAATATTCGAGAAAACGAAATGCAAGTAGATCAAGAAAATCTGGAATGGTTTCATTGTCTTGAAGAATATTATAACGGAAGACATGAAACCATTGAGTCTTAATGTTCCATGTAAAAAGCATGAATCTCGTGAATGAATGCTTTCAGAGGGAATGCAAAAACTGTTTCATGCTCAATGTGCTATGTGATGCAAAAGGTCACAAAATGATGACTAAGTGACTGGATGCAAAATGTGGTTACATAACAAATTCAATCTGTACGTTTACATATAAATACAAAGTTACATTTCAGCACGATTATTATTAATGAATGAATCTAAGAACTTTTTAATTCTAATTTAGTATTTATATATATTTTTTTATTTAATTCTCAATATTTAGAGTTTAAAAGATGAACCAGATAGTTATTTTTTTAATGGGAAAAAGGTTCGAGTTATTAACAATAAGGCATACGTTAAATACATTCAGTCTTCATGTGGTGGCTGGGATGAAAGTATGACTGAAGTGAGCGCTTTATTCATTATTATTAATATAATAATAATACTAATACTCGAAAACGCCTAATTTATTATTGAGCTTGGAAAAATTTGCAAAGGCACAACTGATTTAAAAGATTTTAAAATTTTATATAAAAACTTCAGTAATAAGTGGGAAAGAATTTATGTGAGGCTTTGGTGAATAAATCACAATCCCTAAAATAAACATTCAATCAGCAACAAATTTATTGAGATTATTTAATTAAATCAATAAATCGTAACTATTACATCATTATTATTTCGTATATAACATTTAACAAACATTATGATGGCAGACTGGAGATGAGGATAATTTCTTCGAAATACATTTATTTTATTTGGCGTTTTCAAGTTTTTATTAATAATAATATTATAAATATTAATGTTAATGTTAATAATAATAATACTATTAATATAAGTTGGTGAATTCCATCATCTTTTTAATTAATTCATCAATTGGGCCTACGAGGATGCTGAGACATCGCAGCTGTGGACAGACCCCGGTCAACAGATCCAATTGTGGTTTTTTATTGAATTGATTCCGATGGGATGAGGTTGCTTGACTGAGGATGAGAACGTTCGCGTTAGAACTTGCATTGGGGTTTACACAGGTCTTTCCAATCAACTGTTCACTATGACCTGAACCCAACGCTGTCATCAAATATCCCAAAACTAGACCATCAAACAGAAAGTTATGATATTCATCCCTAGCACATTCTTGAACATTTGTAGGGATTTTATCGAGAGCAGTTTTAATACGACTTGGAACTGTAGCATTTAACATATCCATCCAACGAAGAGTTTTTCCTGCTTCACTTTTATCGAATTGTGCAGCTTGAGAAAAAACAATATGAGATATAATTCCAAATGGTGATTTAAGAGTAGACAAAGCTTCTCGAGCTGTGGTAGCCTCTTTGGCTAGATGAGTCACAACTCTACACGAAACATCGTCTTGATAAAGAGCGTGAGACAATTCGCATTTAAGAGCCTGGTTCTCTTGTTTCATAATAAATTGTTGAAGCATCAAAGCATCCCCTTCATCCTGAAAAGATTTCAATAAGGCTGGAATGGATGTAAAACTGGGCATTAGAACTCTAATTTCAGTCAATTCATCTCGAGAAAACTGTACCCCAGTGACTGGATTTAAATCACTGGTTGTTAAGTATTCATCAATTAATCTTCTTTCATAAGCATGCCCTAAAAATCTATTAAGAACTGGAACTTCAGGAATTTCATTAGAAATCGAACATATCAATAACATTTTAAGAATATTTAAACGCTTTTGAAAAAATCCTTTATTTAGATACAAAATACTTTCCAATTAAAGTTCATCCTGAATACAATTTTAAATTACCAATTCCAATTTCGAAAAAACTACATTTTCTATTTACATTTTTAAACAAAAAATTTTAATTTTACAATATTTTTAATTTACAATTATTTTCAAACTATTATCATTTAATTACAAAACCCAAATTTCCAAGTCTTTTTATTTCATTTTCATTTTTTCACGAATTCTATTTTAATTATTGTCGTTACTTGGAGAAAAGACTCAAATTTTGAATCCATTCTCCAAGTTACTAAACTACATGGGGCTAAGGGAACAGACTAACCAAATTCTCAACATAAGTATAAAACAATGATTCCTGGGTAGCAGCCCAAATTAATATATCAGATAAGTGAATAATAATATTAACAATAATAATAATAATAATAATAATAATAATAATAATAATAATAATAATAATAATAATAATAATAATAATAATAATAATAATAATAATAATAATAATAATAATAATAATAATAATAATAATAATAATTTTATTTTTATTATTAGTGTATCAATCAAATATGTACAGTGTTAAATGTTGACCATGACAAAGCCATAAATGTCATTACCGCATCCAAACAGAAATGGTTATTTAATAGAGCAGCCTTAGAGTCATCGGATTCGAAGGAAAATGGTATTCATATACTGTTTTATTTCATTTTAATTACATGTTTAAAAAATATTTTACTTCAAACATCATGTACGGATTTGGAAATCACTGAATGCTCATCATTAAATTCCAAAAAGAAAAAAAATCGAAGACTTTTCGACATCACATAATAATGTATTTAAATCATATAAATTATAATAATTACTATTTTGAATATCTATAAGAATATCTACAAAACTTAAAGCGTAGTTAAAATAATTAAACTTATTAAGATATTAAAAAAATAATGAAAATATTTAATGAAAAAAAGAAATTAAAATTACTTATTAAAGCATTGAGTAAAAGATAAAAATTGGTGAAATTAGTTTGAACTACAAAAGTTAAATAATAAAAAATTGATTAAAAAATTAAAAATTTTTTAAAATAAAATTATTTGGGAGATAATGACTTTTTATTATGTTGAGTTGTTAGGAAGGCCTAAAATATATAGATAATTATTGAAGATAAAATCGTTTTAAAATCATTTTTAATTTTGAAAAATAAAATAAAAATTTATACATATTTATAATATAATATAACATTAAAGTAATATTTTATAATTTAAAATATTTAAAACAATTAATTTTTTCTTTAAATAATTAAACTTCTGTCTAAATAAAACTGCTTGTATCATTATTTTATAATATGCAATAAGTAGTGTATAATGATGGACTATGCCCCGTGGATATTTGGATTGGAAAAAAACACAGCCCCCCTAAAAAACTTTTTTTTCGGGGGAGGGGGGTTAATTTTTTTTAATTATTTGTTTTAATGAATGAATTTTTAAAAAAATTGTTTGTTTTAATTAATGAATTTTTATTTAATATAATTTTTTGTTTAAATGTTCAAATTTAAAAATTTAAAAATTTTTTTAATTCACGATAAAAAAAATCTAAGTATTTTTCACGATTAAAAAGCCTACAAAATAAAAATTGGCTTAAATCGTATACGATTGGTCGTACTATAGTGAGGAGTATTTTCGAATAAAATTGGTTCAAACCCGATTAAAAAACCTAAAGATATTTCATCGAATAAAAAACTTAAGTATTTTTTCATACTTAAAAACCCATAAAAATAAAACTGGGTCAAATCGCCTGTCGACTAAAAAGCCTAAAATATATTTGCTCGATTAAAAATTGTAAAAATAACAAACTTTCAATCCATACAAATATTTTTATTGACAATAAAGATTAAATATAAAAGATTAATTTTTATTTCAAATCAAAAATATCCGAGTAATATGCTTTACACATTTCGGCCAACAATATATGAATTGTTTGGTCATGTTTGAAAGCGTGGCAACATGGATATCCATTTGAACATGTTACTCTCATACTATCTTTACAAACTATGCAATTTGCAACACATCGGTCACCAGATCCCTGAACGTTGTCATAGTGAATCTCGAGAAGTTCTTCAATGTTAATCCCTGTGAAATGGAAAATTTTTGTTGCGAGAAACTCTGGTACGCAATAATCCAACGTATTTTTAATTTTTGGATAAAGTCCCTGAATTTTCTTTAAAATTACTTCAAAGAGATAAACTAAATAATAAAATAAAATACATATTTAAATATACATGATTTACCTTTTGACATTTTTTAATACTTAATAATTTAAACAAATTCAATCAAAATATTTATTAATTTATTAACATAATTTATTAACCTTTTGACATTTTTTAATACTTAATAAAAAATAATACTAACTTAAAAACATAAAAATTTTAAACATCAACAAAAATATACAAAAACAAAGAATATGTTCAAATAATTTATTTATTCAATGTTCTTCATAATCGTCATATTCTTCATTAACCGAACATTCTTCTGGGCTGTTACCTAAAACCACATCACCTCCCATATAATGACCTTATACTGCACATATATTGTTCCCCACCCAAACCCGTTTATTATCCTTATTTGTTAACGCAGTTTTACTGTTTTTAATTGTAAATAATTGATGTTTTTTTACTTGTAATACGAGTTTGTGGTACCGAAAAAATTAAGTTTTTGTTATAACAATCTAGGTATGACTTATGGTTTAAGTCAGTACTCTTCAATGTTATACCCTTAGCTTTGATACTTTCAACTTCAGACAAGAGGCTATAACATTTTGGACGAAGAAACATCCACTCCTTGTATTTAAGTCCTTTATTCTCGTCTTTGAACTTTCCAATGACAGAATCAAGGTTCCTACTATACAATGGATGTTTTGGGTCATAATTAGAAGTATCGAGGAGATTATCACGAACTATAGCAGATAAAAGAATGTCTAACTTACAATTCTTAATTTCTAGAAAAAAGGAATCGGTGTCCCCAGCAACTATATTAATTTCACAAGTGAATTCTTTTCGATATTTTTCTAACTCTATATATTGTAATTGATACATCCTTAGTTTAGATAAATCGAGTACAGTTTGTCTAATGTAACTCGGTCGATCTAAACACACCGATTCCTTATTTACTAACACATAGACCAATTCATTGTCGATTTTAAATGATTTCCGAAAAGTTGGTTTTGAGCAATAATTAATTAACTTGTTTGCAGAATTACATAATCTTAAAATTATTCGTTTTTTAAGATTTTCTACGGTTTTTTCGTAGGGGCTATTATTTAAAAGTTTATAATAGTTTTTATCTAAGTCATTGGTTGATTGCGCTCTAAGTTGTGTGTTAGTGTCTATATACTTTTTAAATATTGAATTTTGATTATATTTAATGGCTCTAAGTATATGTGTAATTTTAATTTGTAAAGAAACAAAAAGCTGCAAAAGTCTCCAATGAAGAACATAATTCTTTGGATAATGCGTTAGCATTAACTTCTCAACTTTAGAACTCGGAGCGCACATCTTTTCAGCAGCTACTGGAAAATAATTAAGTTTATCATGAAGAAATGTTGGGATTTCTAAATCTACTTCAAATGTGACAGCAAATGACAGTGATTCAAGATCCTTATTCAAAAAACTAATTAAATTATTTAATTTTTTAGTATCAGTAACCCATTCAAAATCTCCATATGGTAATGGTTGACTTAAAGCCCAACCATAGAGATTATTGATGTCAATGTAAAGCAGTTCGGTGTTGTCATCAGATACTACGTGATGTTTATTAACAAAGGTTAATCCACCACGAATTCCCCCCCCCCAATCGGTTATGAGCTAAGGACTTTGAACGAAATTGCTGGAAAAAGTCAGCCAAAAGAAAAACATCAAGTTTGAGGTAAACCATCATATAATCTAGTAAAGAGTTACAATTGGTTTCTTCCCAAATAGATTGAGCCTTACTATATTCACTTCAGTTACATCTTCCCAAATCGGTGAAAGTTCATATGTAGTTTCTAAAACTTCTTGAGAAGTTGCAAATTAAAAAGAGAAAATGCCTTTAGTATCGATAATACTACCTACAAATTCCCAACGAGTTAAAGGAAGAGTGGTCAATGTTTTAACTGCGTTACTTAATGAACTATTAATAAATTTACAAGAATCAATGAATTTTACAGTTAATCCACTGATTCTTGCAGACAAAGAAAGAAATTTTTCACTTGTTACAGGAATACAACTTATTTTCCACGTGTTAAAATCACGTGTTAAAAGATTATGAAAAACTACTGAAAATTCAAACTTTATTTGTCAAGAAATATTACATTTGGTACAAGCTGCTCCCAAATATTTTCCAGTAAAGTGATCATGGTCCTTAACCGGTACTGATAAAATCTTATTACACAAATAACAACAAGTTGCCGAAGAAAACGAAAGAATATCTGAGTCTGTTAATAATATTATCCTTTTATAATTATTTTGATAAAAGGGTAAAACAGTATTAATTGAAATATTATTAATTTCTTGTAGAAAATTAACTACACAATCATCACCAAGGAAACTCTTATATGATTTTTCACCTGTAAAATTGTTAATTAAAAGTAAACGGGCCGAAATCGGCATGTGTATTTGAAAATGTATGTCATCTGAAGGTAAGATAGCCTCAAAATCAGCGTAAAGGACGAAAGGAGGAGTTACAGTTTTAGCCCAATTCTTAAATTCCAAGTTTAATTTAAAGGTAATGTATAAAGAGTTGTGCCTAATTTATTTTTATCACACAACCCTTTATGTTTATTTAATGAAATTATATTGCGAAAACCATTTAGACATCGATGACACCATATACATTGAACTCTAGTATCAGTAAAAGAATGATTCCTATAATTTAAAAGCCTATCTAATTTAGTAACAGCGATATAATGATAAGAATCAATGCTTTCTAATAAAATTAAATTAAAAGGTTTTCCCCCAACAACTTTAGAACGATGAATTATTTCGACATAGTGATGTTTGAAAACTTCAGAGTTAGAAAAATTATTAATTAAATTATTTTCATCATACGTAAGGACATTAATTGAAAGATTGGGATTTTTAGCTTCAAATTTTGGAATGTCACAAATCCAAAGGTGAAAAGTCAAGTTCAGATGTGTTGTAGCTAAAGGTTTCATTTCTATTATGGTTACTTATATTTACATGATTTAAAATAGTTAAAATACTGTAAATGAAGCATAAATTTTCGGAATTAGCAACATTTACAGTACAATGTTTATTTAATAAGGATAATAGTGTTGGAATAAATCCATGACCACTCAACAGATTTATTTATGAAAACTTGGTAAGAACAAAATGAATTTCTTTTCTTTTATTTATAACCCAGTTACTACCTTTGTCATTAATTAATGTTATTTTTTTCGTCAAGAAGAGTATCGCCTTCATCTAAAAATGAATCACTCATTATTCTGGCAGAGTTTGAAAGGATGAAAGATTGAAATTCTCTATCCTTTTCAAACTCTACATCAATACAAAATTGAATCTTAACAGATCCCATTTTATTGATAACATTATTTAATTTATTAATTAACTATGTGGGTACTGTAATTAACTTTGAATTTAAATTCGAAACATCCATTCTAACAATGGCATGTGATTGGTTTAAATCGAAATTAACAATAGGTACTATCGAGCTACCGTATTGATTAACAATAACAGAAGGAATATCAACAGGAAAAACATTAGAAACATCATCTGAATCAAAAGTAATTATTACATCATCAACCATCTTTGATTCGTCAGAGTCAGAAAGTATAGTAGTATCTATAATTTTAGGAACTTTCGAAGAGCATGGATTATTATTATTATTTTTTTTCTTTTCTTTTTTTGTAATATTATTATTATTATTATCACTCAATGGTAATGTAAAAATATATTTTCTCTTACAGTTAAACTGCGTTAAATGTTTCTTATGGTTTGAATAAAAGTAGGTGATGTGGTTATAGGTATGAGAATAATAATTTTCCATAATCGTATCACAATTTCCATCATGTTGTGGAGAATTGCAAATTTTTGGGTAAAGGTTACCTGTTAAAATAAAAGAAAAATTTAAATATATAATCATAAAATCATTAAAATAAATCATTAAAAACTATTAAAATAAATCATTAAAATATAAACATTAAATTAATGTTACACACAATGAATAAATGAATTTGATTGGTTAATTTTATTTTGAAAATCTTATATAAGTAGATTAAAATAGTTTAAAATCATAAAATGAATAAAAGTAAATGGTTTTCATATTATGTAATTATTCATTAATTGTTTTTTATAGAAACCTCGGTTAGAAAAGAAGCTGTCAAGTTAATTCTTGAGGAAAATTCCGTAAATGCTATCAGTTTAAACAGAAATTCACTAGTAATGATTTTACACTATTCAATGGAATATTTAAAATTTCCAATCATATATTCATTTAGAGTAAGTATTTTCATTAAAGGTAATATTATTAATAAATTTTAATAGGAACCAACAACGTTGAAACAAAGCCTATATAATATGAAAGTTGGTGAAATTGGAGAAATTGATCGAAAAAATATAACAGAGTTATTACTAGCAACCAACAAAGATATTAGTTTTAATGAACAATTCACTTTTATGAATTGTGAAAAAGAATGTAATTATGAAAATAAAAAAGAAAATGAACATTTTATGATTAAAATAAGAATTCAAGGATATAAAGAAGGAAACCAGAATATTCGACCAATTTGGAAAATTAATGAAGCCAAATGTGTTTAAATAAAATTTATTTAACTTCATTCGTCCTAGTTTTTTATTTTTTTTATCATATTAGTTTGAATTTATTGTGTTTAAATTAATAAAATGTTAATATTAAATTTAATTCAAATATAATTAATTATCATTTTATAATTATGATATGATAGTTAAAATTTAATAATAATGACATTTAAGTGTTTTATTTTTGTGAGTTTAAACATTTTGAACATTTTGTTGATCAATTTTATTAATGATTTTAAATCTTTAATTATATTATTGACGGATTCCATTTTCTAAAAATAAAAATAATTAAAAATATGATAAAATACTTACTAAAGTTTGGTATTTGATAAAAGTGAATTTATAAAAAAATGCATTCAGTTATATATTAACAAACATGTAAGTAGTTACATGATCGACCAATTAAAATTTAGTTTATAAAACACAATTAATTACATAACACCAAAAACATTTACATACATATAATCCGCTGAACTTAATCCTTAATTCATCTTTAAGTACACTTATAATTAAAAAACAATTTTGATAAATTCATTTATTTTTCATTGTTTTTAACCAAGCTAAGCAATGCTGTCCACATGTTTATGTCATCGGATTTTGATAATAAATTCGATTGTATTCAATTGGCATTAACATCGATTCTAGTTTATTAATTAATAAAAGGGGGATAATAGAAACCCATTGGATCAAATACATATATTTTATTTGGTTTTACATGAATTGCAAGCCAATGTTCGCCACTTAGATTAGATGATTGAGTATTTACAATCAAAGCTTTGTTAACATCAATATATGGAATTTTATCTAGAGGGAAAACTCCAAGAAAATCTTTTCCCAATAATTTTCTACCAATAGAATCAATTTGAATAGAACTAATAATAATTATAAAAATATATAATTAATAAAATATCTTCATACTTGACAATTAAAAAATCTAAATCTGGTTTATAGTTCAAACTAATACTGTTCGATTGGAAGTAATTTGAATTTCCTTTTCAAAAACTCCATATACAATTACAATAACAGATTCAGTTAGGGGTGATCCAAACTTTATATCTTATCTTAAATTTTCACTTTGTGGTAACTGACTTTGATTAAGACCAAAATCTGGCGCCAATACGAATGTAAAGAATGGATACTTATTTCTAAAGTCTGACATACTGATACCACAATTCAAATTTTTATTAAGATATCCCATATTCCTAACAATACTTTGCATATAGCTTGTATTATAATTATCATTTTCAAAATCTTGACTATGTTTTTCACGATAATCACTTCCTTTAATTAAAGTTATTGACTTAACGTTAAGTGATCAAACATAGTAAATGTATCTAAAAAAGAACCACTAAATCTTTTATTTCCCTGAAAAGTTACAAGGATAAAATTAGGTAATCGTCTATCACCAAATATTTGTTCCTTATAAAAAGAAGAAGATCCAATAGGTAAAGAAAATTCAACAACTTCTTTGCTTCTCATTGGATAAATTGCATTTCTTGTAGCAAGACCTATTTGATGACCCGCTTAAACAGAAGGTTCAACACGAACTCTTCTAACCATTTATTTCGCATCTAGCAATACTATTTTAGGTACAAATTTAGTACATGTCAGACTTTTTTCTGGATTTGTTCTTGTTAATATAATTTGGACACTAACACCTGGTAAAAAATATTTCGGCTGATCAAAGAAATCAAATTGGAGTGGTGAACATAATGAAAATGCTTTTGATTTTGCAATCCATGTTTTTCGCATAATATCATGTTCAGTGTAATCCATTACCCCTAAAGATGTATGTTTAGTATCTTGATTATAATTTATAATAGTTTCAATTAAAGCTTTGTGTGCAAAACTATCATTTGCTCCTTCAACTTTAGTAGAATTAAAAACTAATTCAGCGTCTTTAAAAAGAGTTTGAAAAAAGAAATTGTTTGCTGTTACGTCAGCTTCTTGTGTAATATTTTCACCTAAGCTATTTACAACTTTCAACTGAATATATAACTAAGTATCATTCAAATCTAAATATTCTGTTTGTGATCTGTTAATGTAAAATTGAATCGAAGAGGTACCAGCATTAGTTATTGAATTCATTGGGAAAATATCTTCAAATGAACCATGTTCAATCACGGCTTGAGAGGATGGTCTATCAAAAAGACATAATTCAGATTTTGCACTAATCATTTTTCAAATATAGTTCCGAATCCTTTCATTCTTTTGTTTATATGTTTCTTCATAATCTTTCTACGCTTAAGTGTCCCTCCTTTTTGCTCATTTTACGATTAAATACATCACTTACTTTAGTAATAACACTAGGTAAAGTTTGCATAACACTAGGTAAAGATTCTTTAATTTGAGATATTGCATTTGATTTTAAAACATTTAAAAATCAGAATTATTATTTATTACGTCATTTGCTGTTTTCATAATGAAATTGCCTATACGTCTAAGAATAGGTAATGTAAATCTACCTATTGTTTTCAACCAACCGGTTACATATTGTTTACCTATAAAATATGGTAATTCTCCACCAGATTGACTACTACTATAAAAATTTACAATGTCAGGATTACTTATTTATTTTACGAAAATGTAATGTAAGAAAAGTTTTATCTTCTTTACAAAATATATATTTTCCACTATCGTCACGAATATTGATTTCTATATTGTTTATATATGTGTACGATACAGACAACCCATACACATTTTAATAGAGGTACCAAAACATTACCAACAAGAATAGGTTCAATGATATTTGTATAGATCATTATTTGTTGATTACTTTGCAAAATTTCTGGTAAACGTAATCCAACAATAACTTTTTCTGAATATGATTCTTCACTTAATCCCAAACTTTGAGCCAAGAATTTACTAAATTTAACTTTACTGACATCATCTTCCAATTCAATTTTGAATAATCTTCCTTGTTCAATTTCGCAATATTTAAATGGATGCGGATAAAAAGTCTTTAACATTAATTGATCATTTATTTGTGATAAATTAGTAATGATTAAATTTTCTTCAAATTTATCTGTATACTCGACATAATAAAAATAATTTATAGTTAATCGAATAGTATCAAACTTTATTTTCCGATTATTTGAAGGAATTAATTTGATTCAAGTTTTCAAAAAAATTTACTTTTTTTTTATTAAATCCTAATTTTTGAGCTTCTGCAATACTGTCAAATGAAATTTTAAATGAAAAATGTATACTAGATAAAATATAGAGTAGTGACTAATTGTATATTCATTCTTTGCATCGTTATAGTAAAAATATTCATAACTTGTATGTAATGTACTCTTACTATATTTAATATTTGAGTTATTATAAATTGGAAAATTATCATACACAAAAGTGAAATCGGTCAGAGCCACTTGCCATTCATCTTCCAAAAAGTTCGATTTTGAAATTCCACATTAAATTTATCAGCTTTATTATTTGGATGAGTAAGAAGACAACTATTACTCGGTAGATTTATGCAAAAATCTTTATTCATTTACTTTTCTAAAATGTATTGATAAATGTGTTTTGGTATCTTTACTAAATTTAATTAATTTTCCACTATCATCGCGAATATTAATTTCAATGTTGTTTATAGTTGAAGTTGAAATTGGTAAATACATTGGATTCTTCATTTCTAATTGTAGAATTTCCCCTTGTTCATAGTTTTTAACCCAAATAGATTTTAATAGAGGAACTCTAACATCTCCAACAGTTATTGGTTCAATAATATTCGAATAAATGAACATTTGTTGATGATGATGTAATAATCTTGGAACTTTATTAAAAACGATGTCTTTATCACTAAACGTTTGTTTATTTAATCCTAAGGTTTTGATTAAATTGTTGTCAAAATATATTTTTGAAATGTTATCTGCCAGTTTTATTTTAACCAATTCATTGTTTTCAATTTTTAGTTCTTTAAACAGAGACGAAATAAATGACATTAAATGTCCTTGTAATTCAGATAATGTGTTTATGAGTAAATTATCTTCAAAGTATTTTTCAAATATTGTTTTTTCTTCATAACTTATAATTATCCCGAATTGTTCCATAACACCATCATCTGTAAATTTTGGTAATTTTAATCGACAAATGGAACATGTGGACAGACAATAACCAAGTTCTCATATTTTTTAATAAAAACATAAACATCAGGGGTATGTTTAGGATTTATTACTTCATAAGTTTCATTTTGATTATTTATTTTCAAATATTTTATTTCAGTAACACTCTTCATCGTTTCATACCTTAGGTAAGAATTACTTTAAAACGGAAATGTTTTATACACAAAAGTAAAATCAATCAAAGCAACTTCCCACTTACCATCCAGGTAAATAGGATTTTGAAATTCGACATTAAAATTACTAGCTTCATTATTAGGAAAAATAAGAGGACAACTATTACTAGGTAAACCATATAAAACTGGTTTTCTTTCATAATATTTATATTATTAATTGATTTTCAGATATCCAAGTTGGAGTTTCATATCCATGCCATTTAACATAGTATTGTTTATATTTAACAACATTCTTGGTTTTTAATATCTTTTGAATTCTGAGTGCAGTAGGGGCTTCTATAACTTGGAGTTCCTGTTCGTAGAATTTTCCACTAACTTGATTGTTTTCCTCATCTTTGATAAAGTACATTACAGGATTCTGATTTGTATCAATTTCTGAGATTTGAAATACTTCATCGCTCCAATTGTTGTCGAAATTCTTGATGAATGAAGAAACACTGATTTTACTTATTCTAACGTGATTACCCACTTTATATTTAGGTTTTTAATGATAGAATCAGATTGTTGTGATATCCAATTATCCATATTATTCATTGAATAAACTTCAATTGGTCGCATTCCATTATAACCCTTATGTGGCGAATAATTGTAGCTATAAATTGCTTTCTGTGAAACATTTATCCAGATTTTATTTCCTTTATATACGAAATATTTTTTCAAGCGATCGCTTAGAGTTCGATTAAATCTTTCCACGTGGGCAGCTTTAAATTGAGAAAATACAGAGTAATGATTTATTCCTTTGATAATTTCTTTAACTTTACTATAATAAAATTCTTTACCTAAGAATAAATTTAATTTAATTAATTAATTTAATTGCATACCCAAATCAGTTTGTAAATTACTAGGCTTGCCATCAATAAATAATTCCTTGATTGCTTCAGCCATTTCATTGGCCGATTTGGTTTTTGTTGGAATAGCACGAGCGAATCGACTAAATATATCAACACATGTCAAAATATATTTGTATCCCTTATTAATTTTAGAGAATAGTATCATTTTCATCAAATCCATTTGCCTTAAATCATCAACTTCCATTGTTTTATAACTACGGGTTTTGAATTTCTTCAACATTGGTTTATTTAAACTGTGCGCCATTTTCCCAGATAACCAATTCTGAGTTTCTTTCTTTGAATTAACTAATTCCTTTGCCAGTTTTCTTACACCACCAAAACCAGTGGGATGTTTTGGGTCTGTCCATTCTTTTTCGAGCTTTTTCACTGTGTTTCGATTTTTGGTTAATGTTTCCTTCATTATTACAACAAGTTGTCAAACTATTTAAATCTAAATTATGTTTATCCAGTAATGAATTCTTGGTACCCATTAAGAAGTTAATGATGAAATTGCGCTTATTGTAGATAATACTATTGGAATTAATGACCCCAAAAATCTACCATTTTGTTTATATATTATTTTTCGCATCAGACGACGATTTTTAGTGTTTACTAAAGATAAAAGTGATGTTTTAGGTTTTTGTAATACAAGTTTTTTAACTTTGGTAATTTTTACATTACCACGAACTACATTAACAATAACTTCAACTAGATCATCTATAACAAATAAAGGAAAATTCTGTAAAATATTCATTCTTTTATTATTAGGAGCCTTCATAAAGGTATTAAAGTATGGTAGACTACGTTCAACTTTCATATTAAAATACATTTTTCATCTAGTTGTTTTTTTTATATTTTAATCCACTTTTTATCTTTAACAATCTTCTTACTCGTTTTTATTATTTTACGTTTAGTAACCCTTTTCTTTGTAACTATTTTCTTTGTTGATTTTTCACGTTGAACAATAACTTTTTTAAACGTCATTTCAAGTAATTATTTTCAGATTCCAATTTTTTTTATAAATCGTAACACCTTTCTCATTGAAAATATCAGTTCTAATATGTAATTCATCAGGACATTGTTGTGTAAAGTCAAAGAACAAATATCCTTATGTACATTTTAATTACGATTTCTATGACCGACCCCTTAATGAAACAAGTTTTGAGTAATGAAAATAACAGTAACTCCAATATGTCGAGCAAATTTTGTAAATAAATTATTAAAATCCATTTCTTTATTAGCTTCCTGGTATAGATCATCGATAATAATATCATCTCCTTCGTGTAATCTAGATGAGCAATTTTAATCAAATCCTTTAATTATTGTCATTTTCAATTTAAAGAATTGATTTTAAGTAAGTCCATGTTCTTCGTCAGCTCCTCTATGCCAATATATTTTGTTGAATTTTGATTTGAATAAGTTCGATTGTAATAAATTACATACAAATAAAGTCTTTCCACAACCACTTGGTCCAACTACTTGATATACTGCATCATTTTCTTAATTCCATTTTATTATTAATTATTTATTTAATTGTTTATATTTGTTTTATTATTTAGAATTACTTGAATTGAAATTATTTGAAAATGTTGAGTAACATAAATTATAAAGGAAGATATTCTATACCTGATATAAAAATCCCATTTGGAAAACCACAGCAAGTTGTAGATCGATCAGTTAAGTATCCGATAATATTTTTCAGATAGGGGAAATGTCGGGTAATTGGATGTAAGCATCCTCTAAAAACTGGGGATTTGAAATATAATATACATGATTGACAAATTCAATCAATCATTGTAACAATCGATATTGGAAAATTTATAAATCTATATGAATTACAAAGAAAAGTGAATTGGATATTTGAACCAGAAATATTTCCAGCATTACGTCTTCAAAAATATAATCCATCGTGTGCCAATATATTTTCAAATGGGAAAGTAGTAATACTCGGAATAAAATCCTTGGATTATAATGATTATGTAGAAAATAAACTATGTTAATAAATTAATAAATATTTTGATTGAATTTGTTTAAATTATTAAGTATTAAAAAATGTCAAAAGGTAAATCATGTATATTTAAATATGTATTTTATTTTATTATTTAGTTTATCTCTTTGAAGTAATTTTAAAGAAAATTCAGGGATTTATCCAAGAATTAAAAACACGTTGGATTATTGCGCACCAGAGATTCTCGCAACAAAAATTTTCCATTTCACAGGGATTAACATTGAAGAACTTCTCGAGATTCACTATGACAACGTTCAGGGATCTGGTGACCGATGTGTTGCAAATTGCATAGTTTGTAAAGATAGTATGAGAGTAACATGTTCAAATGGATATCCATGTTGCCACGCTTTCAAACATGACCAAACAATTCATATATTGTTGGCCGAAATGTGTAAAGCATATTACTCGGATATTTTTGATTTGAAATAAAAATTAATCTTTTTTATTTAATCTTTATTGTCAATAAAAATATTTGTATGGATTGAAAGTTTGTTATTTTTACAATTCAAAATTTATCGATGATTTTTAATTCTTTTTTGAAAAATTATTCTTAGACTTTTATTAAATTTTAATTTTAATTAAATTTTAAAAATAAATAAATAAAATAATAGGCTTGATTAAAACAAACAATTAAATTTAATAATAATATAATTACAAAATAAATAAATAATATTATTATAAAAATAAAAAATAAAAATATTCAGGATTTTTAATCGAGCAAATATATTTTAGGCTTTTTAGTCGACAGGAAATTTGATCCAATTTTATTTTTATGGGTTTTTAAGTATGAAAAAATACTTAGGCTTTTTATTTGATGAAATATTTTTATGTTTTTTAATAGAGTTTAAGCCAATTTTATTCGAAAATACTCCTCACTATAGTACGACCAAAATTCATTAATTAAAACAAACAATTTTTAAAAAAATTCATTCATTAAAACAAATAATTAAAAAAATTTAACTTCTTCTCCCCCGAAAAAAAATTTTTTTTAGGGGGGTCTGTGTTTTTTTCCAAAGCCAAATATCCACGGGGCATAGTCCTCATTATACACTATTACAATAATATACAATTTTATTAACGTAAAAATATTGTTGTTTGTATTCAATTTAAAACAGATAAACAAAATGCATAAAGTAATAAATAAAATTGGAGATTTAATTTTTGCCATTTTACATAATGTTGTACGTATTTTCATATTTCACTAAAATTCTATTCTATAATTGTCTGCATATTTTGCAGTTTAAATTTATTTTATTAGTATTGTTTGTAACAAATTTATTACATGTAGAAAAGTCTGTCATTTTACATGCAGTTGATTAGTTTATAAAAATAATTTTAGATTATTAAAATTAAAATTACTAAATCTTTTAATATAATCATTAGATAAGTAAAACATAAAAAAAGAAATATTGTTCAAGACATTATTTAAAGACTCAACATTTGTTTTGTCTTTTTTATAACCTTTGAACAGGGGCGATGGCGCCAAACGTACGCCGAATTTAGTTGCTTTATAGTATTCAATTTCTGTAACATACAATCTCTGATACTGTTTTTATTTGAGAAGTTTGGTTATTTTTAAATAAAATACATATTTCAAAAGATCTAATGAAATGTTAATTGCCATACAAATTGTAAGGACCCATGTTTAAGAGGGGCTGATTGTAATTCGACTAGACAGTGTAAATTGTATGGGGATGTATATAACATCAATAGTACATGTAAGGATGTTGAGCCTATATCTTTGTTGGTATTACCGTACTCACAAGGATTTAATTAAATATAAATAGAACTTTTTAATATTGTTATAAAATTTTGTTATTAAGCCAATTAATTTACAGATGAAACTCAATTTGAATCTATGCATTTTGTTAATAATGAAGAAAAACCAGACGTGAAAATTTCAGGTAATAAATAATATTAAATAAATAAATTATTTATTTACACTTAAAAAATGGTTGAAATCTTTTAAAAATGAATTTATATTGATAATTGTATGGACTCAAAATAATTGTCATAATTATAATTATTATTAATTTTTTTATTGTGATTATTATTATTTTTATTATTGAAACAATTAATTAATTACTTTTTATTTATTTAATATCGATTATCAAGATGAATTGTCACAACTAACGGAAAGACTAGCTGCGATTGAACAAGTGAAACCGGACACACAAAATAAAGGTATGAATCAGTTTTTAACATTGATATTAATAGAGTGAAATTAATTAAATAATTCAATTTATTTTCTATTGGAATTATCAAAAAAAAATTATTTTCATTATTGAAATAATTCATGTTGAATTAAAGTGGTAAGCAATAATTTACAATTAAATTGCAATTTATAAGGTGAGTAAATAATTTTCCAATCCCATATCAAACCTAAAAATTTTATTTAAAAAATAATAATTTTTTTTAAATTCTTTTAAAAATCGCTGAAAATTTAATTTTTTTATTAAATATTCTTTAAAGTTAATCAATAATGAAAATATTTATTATTTTTTTCTTATATTTTTCCACTGCCAAATAAAATAACAACAGAAATCTAATGATTTTAATCCAGTATTAAAATAAAAGAATTAATATTTTTGGAATTGTACCGATTTGTGTAATACCCGCGAAATATTTTGAAATATTTTTTTCGTTTTAATTAAATTTATGATTGTAGCTAAATAATATTTTAAAGTATAAATTAATTTTATATATATATATATATGATCAATTTTGCATTCCTTTCACATTTACATCACTCTTGCGATATTGTTTGGAATTATTTTATGAAGGAACCGATTAATATGTTTACACATAAAAAATATAAACAAACAACTAATAACATAGTATTTTCTACAAAATTTGACTATGAATCAGATTTACATAAGGTATTCATTGAAATCACTTGAAAGAGGCTGTGCCAAAAAATCATTAATACCTTAAATAAATCTGATTCATAGTCAAATCACTAAACTCTAAATAAGGCTCCCATGCAATTTTGATTAATTAAGGAAATCTTTCAAAAAATATAATGCTTTATTGTGTGAATGCTTTATCATGTTTATGTTATTTTTTTTTTCAATTTATATAAATTAATTTTTTTTGAAGCTGTCAGCTAGCGCCATACATATAATCAGCTTCTGGGTTGCTTTTTATCATGTATAATTTTATTTTTGTACCTTAGAACAAACAATCTCAAAATGCTGACAGTGCAAAAATCACTTGTTCGGAATGTGCTAAACAAAGAGCAGCAATTATCACTATAAATGTTTAGGCAGTTGCATTCTTTTTTTTCTTATATTAAATAGTAAAATAATGTATTTAGACACTAAATATACACCTTATGCGAGATTTATTTTATTATTTTAATTTATTTATTAAATGTTTACACATAAGCAATATAAACAAGCAACTAATAAATCAATAATATTTGTTCGATTATAAAGATGAGTAAATAATTATTAATTTTTATGTCACTTTATAAGATTAAAAATTTGACTATTTGATATAATTATAATATAAATTTCTATTTAGTATAATTATTTTTTTGTTATTTATTAACTTATATTAATATTTTTTTATAAATTATATTACGGAAAATCAAGTTTATTTAAGGAATTTGTGAAGTGTTTCATTATTCTTATAATTTGTTTTATTTCTTCGTTTTTTTATTTCACAATATGTAGCAAATGTAGTGATACTTGAAAGTTCGTAATTTATTTCCTTTTAGTATTTAAACAAATAATTCCACAAGTAGTAGTAATTCTAAGTTTGTATCGGGTCAGAAAAATAAAATTAACTATATTAAAAACATTCTATCATCCGAATGAGTAAAATGTTACTGTTGGTACCCTAATCAGTAGTTTATAAGTAAATGGGTTCCAAAAAAATATATTTTTATGAAAACTGAATTTAACAAAACAAAAAATATATTTAAATTATTTAAATTATTTACTGCATCTTTAAGGAAAAGAACATTTAAGAAACATATATAAATCACCAATATTGTTTAAATTTTATATTGTAAATTAATAGTAATTTCTTAAAAATAAAAGTTTATTCATACATTTATAATTACCATGTGTTTAATCATATCATTTCAAATATTCTAAATTTTATTTATTATCTTGTTATTTAAACAAATTAATAAAATACGCATTGGAAAATTATTTTAGTGCCGTAATTCATAAATAAGGAATTCCACCAACAGCATCAAAAAACGACATAAATTAAAAGAAATCGTTATTAAATTGATAATATTTTTAATTAATTTATTAAATTACTTTTACTGAGAAAATTAAAGAAATTTATTTTCAATATTATTTATATTTGGAATAAATGAGGTTTTTATTTATAAATCATTTTTAGGGTTGCCGGATTTTCACCCCTGCAAACCCGGACAAAGAATGTTTAAAACACAAAATTATACCATTACTTCAGCAGGTTAAGTACATCATTAAAAAATAACATAACATTAATAACACAAATAAGGAAAATAAAAAAAAATATTCATTTCACATTATAACAGAAATCAAAAATAAATAAATTCTTTAACATAAAAAAACAAAATCTGAGACAATCCCGGAAAACCGGGACATCTGGCAACCCTAATCATTTTAATATTAGTTTTTATCGCAAAGAAACAAGAAGAGGTAAAATTATAAAAGAAAAGTTATTATTGTATTTATATGAAGATAATTTTCAATAATTATATTTGTAGATTAAAGTTGATGATTTATTATATTTTTTAGCAGACAAAAAAACGCCACCATCAATGGTTAAAAGTAATAAATTAGCGATTCAGTTTTGTTTGAATAATAATATAAAATTGTGTTTTATTTCAAGCATTCAAAGTTGGAGATATGTTACGAGTGTCTTCGAATGAAAAGTTAATTCAAGAAAAGCAACAATATTGTGGTGGGTACTCAAAAATGCGAATGCGTGACCTCATTGGGAAAATTGTTACTGTCAAACATTACAGTGTAAAATGTGTCAAAGTTGAAAAAGAGGGAAAATATTATGATTTGCATCCTGATATTTTAGATTATCGTGAGTGGATTTATTAGTTTATTAACATTAAGATAGATATCCTAAATATATCATTAGTATTAATAAAGTTACTTTAATATATTAAATAAAATATTTATTCCTGGCGGCTAACCTCAACTTATATAGCACAAAGTAACTTATTACTAATGGCCAAGTGTGTATTTATGAATGTTCGAGTGATGGATTTGATGTAATTCAGGTGTCGGCAAATGGTCGATCGCCGAGTAAGTTGAAGAATTTTTTTTATGTTTATAAAAATATTTTTTTGTGAATTTAAAATTTTTCTTCCTAAATATTATTTTTTAATTCAAATTTTAAAAAAGTTACGTTTACAATTTTAGATTATAGTAGGGTTGTGTTTTTGTTGTTAAAAAAGTAAACAAGATTAAAGTTTTTTTGTTTTAATTTTAAGTACAATGTTAAAGAGTGCGTCTAGAATTTAATTTAAAACTAATTTATTATATAAAATTACCGTGACGAAAAAAAGAAAAAACTATCATTTTCATGAAGAATAGGAGTTAGAATTTTATGTGAATCCGTATTTTCAAATATGAAATTCACAAAGAATAAATATCGAATAAAACTTACTAATGAAAATCTGGATAGTTGTTTAAGATTGGCTGTTACAAACTATTCTCCCGATATGAAGAAACTATTGGATGAAAAACAATTCCATTCATCACATTAATTGTTTTAATAAATATTATATTTCTGTATTTTTTTTTAAAATAAGAGGTCAATGCCGCATGATTTTAAAAGCTAGATCTGGAAAAGTTTGCCGACCCATGATGTAATTGATCAATAAATTAAACCAAATTTAATTTATTTGTTATATATATATATATATATATATATATATAGATTCTTTTTTTAAATATATTACTCCCAAATTATATTGTTCTTTCTAACACTTATTATAAATTATTATTGAGCACAATGTCGTGAAATTGTAAAACATTTTTCAAAATATATTCATAATACATATTTTTTTCTTATTTTATAATTATATTTAGAAACCATATCAAGTGTATATTATTAGGGATTTTTCTACTAAACTAAAAAGCAAAGTAAAAATCAACTTACTGCATATTAAATAATCTAATTATATTTTTATTTTTGTTAAATTTTTATAATTAAAACAAAATAGCAACATATTATGTTACATTCTCTCACAAATAAAAAAGTCTTATTTCCCGAAATCATAATCCGCTATCCAAATTCGAAATTGTCTTTGTCGTTGATGATATTTTTCCATTATTTATTCAATTAAATCGATATTAATTATATTAATTTATTTTAATTAAATTTTTTAAATTTTAATAGTATTAAGCCCTTATTTATATTTTTATTTTTAATTCATTTTATAAATTCAAAATCAAACTTCCAACTGTAGTTTTCGAAAACATGAAAACTAAAATTGAATATTTGTTTAACCTCTTTCAATTTTATGCATAATGTTAAAAATTTTACAAGCTAAAAGTATTTTTAGAAGAAGTATAAAAACTATTTAAATAACGCGTGAAAAAAAAATTATTATTTAAAATTAATTTTCGGAAAATTCTTATATTAACAAAAACATTTTCAACGTAATCTGTCAAATTATTTTCAAAAAAAATGAAATAAAAAAATAATTTCACATTTCAAAAATCAGTCACAAAAGAATACCGACGGTCAATTAAAATTTATTACGTTTTATATTGCAAGAAGAAATATTGTTTTATTTCTCACAATAAAAACTTCCCTAGAAAATATCTGGGAAAATTTCCCAATTACAAAAATACAATCAACAGCAAATCGAATCTAAATTAAATTTTATTCCTACAATAAAGACAGCAAAATTCAAAGAAAATATATAAAAAACATTAATTAAATCTTTTTTACAATTAATTAATATTCCATTTTGAATTAATTTCATTTTTTATAGCAGTAGATAAAGAAAATTTGCCAAAAAGTAAGATTTCAATTTTTCTTTATACTTTACTTTTAATAAATTTCAATAATTTATTTTAGAAGAACCAGCCGGTGTGTTTCTTAATTTAAGTTTTTAATTTCTGTGTTTTGTAAAATTAATTATTTTTGTTTTAAAAATGTTAAATAATAGAATGTTAACAATTGGTATTTTATATTTTCAACAAAATCTGACTATGAATACCATAAGTAAATCTGATTCCTAGTTAAATTTTTCGGAAAGTTGTATGTCACTCATAAATGAAAAAAGAAATCAAACGTGAAAATCAAAAAAATCCTTTTAATATTGCTATTTTATTAATAAAAACAAATAAATAAACTTCACAATTAAAATATTTAGAGATGTAAAACTTCCGAAATTTGGATTATTTCTTGATAATATAACCGCTTCCACTACTTTCAAGATTGAATTTTTTAATAACCTTAGACTAACTTCTTTTAGTACTTCTTATTCTTGTAAAATGCGCTACACTAATTCTTTTTTCGATTCATAATATTTGATAATGAATATTACATAATTATCAGAAAACTCTAGGTTTTTTACTTGAGGTTTTGTTTAAATTGATGATTATAAAATTCATAAAAATATCTTTAACTCATCGATTACAACACTATTATGTAATTATTTCAAAACGTTATTTATAGAATTTTGTGTTTTTTTAATGAGCGATTACATAACTTTGTTTTGAAAATATATTTTTTTGCGTCATCGATTTTAATATCCCAATAGAATTGTTGATTTCTATATGCTTCAAATTTAATTCTTGTTTTAATACACCTATTCAGTAACCACAATTTAGAACTTTTGAATGCATAATTTCTACGGGTACGACTCAACTGTTTTCGTATTTTTAAAAGACTAGACAAATTTATAGTGTAATTTATAGATAGATGGACCTATATTCTCTACAAAACTGTTTTGAAATGATAATTTTTACATGCTATTTGACAATATTTAGACTCAGAACAAGTTTATATACTAATATTTACTACATTTTATAACTGTAAACATGGTCATTAGCTTCACTACGTACAAATGGGAGAAAAACGGGAATGTATAAAAAAGTATTCTCTACAATCAAATTAATATTACATAATAATTTTCTCGAAAACTCGAGATTTTGTTAATTGAGATTTTGTTTAAATTGATGATTACAAAATTTTCAAGAATTTATAAATTCAAATAATTACAATTACTATCGACTTTATTCAACTATTAATTTACAAAATTGTCTTATTTCTTATTAAAAAATGGATAGATTTGTCAAAAGATCTAGTCTATTTTGTATCAGAATAATTCCATTTAGAATATGGATGTTGACTAAAATAGATCTCAATGTTAAATGATTGGATTATTTGAGAACATTAGACAGAGTTGCTTGCTGCCAGCAATCCATAAGTATGCCCATACAAATGTGATGGATTTATTGATAGAAAACAAACCTATACTGCTTGGTTATTACAAAATGAGTTGAGAGCACCTCACTTTTTTTATCTTGATTTTTATTTGTTGGTTGGTGATGGTACACTATTTGTTTTACGACTGTACAATATTTTATCGTTTTCTGTAATAATTTGCAGTACGGTTTTAATACAAATGCGTAACTCACACAGAAAGGTGATGTATACACATGTAATTTACAAGTGTAATATATTGGTTGCAGACTTGATGCAACACCTATAAATGAGATGTGTAATATATATATTAATCATTATTTGAAAATTACTAACACCAAGAATGTTTTTGGTGATAAATTCAGTAATGTATCCAAAGAAAAAGTCCAAACAAGAAAGTAAATGAAAACAAAAATTAGCCAAGAAAGATTTTGAGGTTCAACTAGTACAAATGTATTACAACTATAAGATTTATTTCTTGTTAGATGAAATCTCATTTCAATTATTAAATGCTGTAAAACTGATCAAGTCGCAATATTCAAGTTCATTGCTCATGTATCAAAAGAAGAAGTTGTTGCCGTATAT